>JAYESA010000014.1:83799406-84399406 GCA_036927795.1 Iris macrosiphon | reverse complement strand
CACTCCTTGCACTTTCACTGATACACCATTGCTACTCACACATGTATTTACATATTTCTCTCTCTCTCTCTCTCTCACACACACACACACACGCACACACACACACACACACACACACACACACACACACATACACACACACACACACACATACATACCAATTTATACATATATACATTAATACATATACATATATTTACATATATTACCAATAGTGTTAAGTATACACAAAACACCCCCTAGTAGTCATTTTCTCAAACACCTTGAGGACACCTATAGGATACTCTCTTAGTGTGTCATGATACTCCATCAACCACTTGCCAAAATCCCAAATATACAACTAATGGCATATACACATATCAAATATATTTATATATATATATCTAATATGAATAGATATAATGAATAATAGAGGAAAAAATTTACTCTTAAACACAAAACCCCCAAATGTATACACAACTTCATTAAGAAACACCATAAAAACCAATAGAGATTCATTCTCTTCCCTTATGGCTATTCCTAAACCATGGGTGGGCTCCTAATGGCCAAACAAATAATAAAAATAGAATTTAAAGGAGAGATTTCAGATTTTTACCTATTGGGATATGGATTCCCAAATGCAAACTTCTTGTTCTCCCACGATCCTTGAAACCTAAGCTTCTAGGCTTCTTAGATGAGGGAAATGATAGGGATTGGGGTTTTAAATTCGTAAATTTGGCGGAGGAAAGAAAGGGTTTGGGGAAGAACTATTTCTAAAATTTTTTATGAGCTATGAATGACTTTGAGGGAGGCTCCCTCTCTCTATATAGGGCCGGGCACATGCCTAGGGCTTGGCTAATGTACAAAGTCCATAATGCCCCCATATGGTTGTCATAAAGAGTTATTTAATTATTGGGGTTTTCATTCCTAATGAGGGGGTTTAACTAGATTCTAATTTAAAAAGGATAGGGATTAATTAGTGGGTTCAAAATGTCTAGTTAACTAGCCCATGTCATTAATACTAATAATACCACACATAATATATATTATGTAACTACAACACAATATATATATATATATATATATATATATATATATATATATATATATATATATATATATATATATATATATATATATATATATATATATATGTAAATGATATCAATGCCCCTACTATAAAAATATGGTAGTGACAATACTTGAGTGTCATGATACTAATATTCTCATGGTACCCAAGTATCACACTAGTAGCTTGCCCCAAACTCTAATACCTTGACACATAACTTACCTATACTTGTTTCACTTGATAACCACTTGTACCAACACTAACACACACACTAACTAACACCTATTGTCTAACACTTATATATATATATATATATATATATATATATATATATATATATATATATATATATATATATATATATATATATATATATATATATATATACTTGACGACATATGATACCTACATTCACTTGATATCCATACTACCTAGGCTCATGGGATACACAAAATGCCTATGTCGTATAGTCAGTTCTCTACTTGTAACCAAACTGCACTATTAGACCTATTTAATAAATTTAATGGTTAAAGTATGTCCTATACCTTCGTATTAGCTTTCTGAAACTTTAAATGGATCATATTTTCGTGTCCGAAAGCTCCCAAAATCATGAAAACACCGAAACACATTCATATTTTGGACACCTGACACTCAAATAGTTTTACAGAAAGTTCTAAAATGAATTTGGCATATTAATTTATATATATGGAAAGCTAACTTCGATACGGTTCATTTAAAAAAATGGAAGATTAATCAGAGTCCTGAGTTAGGAGTTATGACATTTCTAAGTTGCTATGGCTATAAAAATGAGACTGAATACTATGACGAATATGGGCTGTTTTGGACAAAAGAACACATGTATACACCCAATTTATTAAATCTACCTATACGTATCATGGCGTATCATGATACAGACTCTACGTGTCCAATTTTGGACATAAGAACACCTTTACACCATCAAATAAACATCAATAGTCCTTATTAGGACATAATACACACACACTCAATGGACACAATTAGATTTTTTCTCAAATTGAGCCCTAAAATTATGACACCAACTTAGATCTACCAAATTGAGGGCTCATAGTATCTAAATCTATAATTAGGAAGTCAAATCTAACCATAGGAAGGTTCCTACATGACCAAAGGGTGTTCCTAACCATGAATTTGATAAAATTGAGAGAATTACCTAGTATTTTGGTAGCCTCTTTGGAGAATTCTGAATTTGAATACGGAAGGGATGAGTCAGACACGATCTCCTAGCAAGCTTCTCTCCTATGAATCTCCTTGTTCTCTCGAATGCTCTAGGCCTTTATGATGGTGAGAATAAGTGGAATTGGAAGTGGATTGAATAAAATTGGTAGAAAATTGGGTTTGCTTGGGGAAGAAGAGCTTTGGAAAAAATAAGACTAATGAGTGAAATAAAATAAATGGATGAGCCCTAAATTAAACTTGTCTCTTATAGTAATGTTTGGTCATGGCATTATATCAAGTTTGCTTCTCTCTATTTGTCATGAACGAAATCTAATTAACTAAAGTAAGGAATCTCTATAACTAAAAGAAATATTCTTTTTATGACAACTAAACTTAATTAATTCTAAGTACTAGATTCATGACTAACAATAATTAGTACTAACTAGCACTTGCAAATTCTAATTGGCTAGCCACTAACTAACACTAATATAATTCTAGAAAATCACTAATATAAAATAATATATAAAAAATTTAACAATATGCAAAATTACCAAAATATTTCTATGGTGAAAAGTGGTATTTACATTGGTAGTCTAGCGTACGAGTGATGTTCTCAAGTGCATTCCACCTAGACGGTTACAGTAGTCTTACCCCTTGAGTACCTTGTACTATTATACTGTTCACTACTGTCATGTTATTTTTTGGACCTTGTTATGTCCCCTGAGGACTCGGTACCTTTCTAGTTTTGTAGCATAGACTATCGTAGAGTCCTTATGGAGCTACTGATGCGTATCGTCTTGTTATGTAGGTATTGTGACTAGGTTCTAATTTTATTTCTTTCACAGTTATATTTACTTATTCTTGTTGTTTACTCTTCTGATGCTATAGTCTAGTTTTGTAGATTCTATTTCATTCTCGAGTCTATTCGAGCTTGTGTATTTCTGGCGGCTGACTTTAGCACATCTAGTTCTTTGTGATATTTTCTATCCTTGTAGATTAAGACGTACTTATATTTTTAGTGATATTTAGACTGTTGCTTATATTATACAACTTAAGTGCACTCTAATGGGTCTATTAAATTGGAATGCCCTTGGAGTCGTACATACGGTCATTGCCACGTGGCCTATTCTCGCATATTTTTGGACCGGGGCATGAAATAGTTTTTGTGGTGGCCCATATAGGTCGAATTTATCATTTCGATTACGTTGTTGTGCCAAGCGAGCCTGCGTTAGGATAAGTTTATTTGGATCTCAATCTATAATTGCTATTGGAACTTCCCTTTAATTTCTATTATCGTCTTTGAACCTCGTAATTGTATTCATTCATACTTCCTTTGAACTCCTATTCCTTGATTCTCGTCTTTCCCTATCTCGGAGAGACGAACACTCGTACGCGATAATCTCTACATGAGAAGATTCTTGTCAAGATAAAGAAGACATACCTGATATAATATTTGTAAGTAGATGGTTAATGTCACGACCCGCACCCGGTATAAGGGTACAAGTCGGAAACAATGCCCAGCCTACGCCGCAGAATCGGTGGTAGAACGCTGTCTGGGTAATCTATCTAGCAATATAATGAACCACCAATAATAACAATATACTCAATCACAAAACTAAGATGGAAATGAGCACGAATCAGATAAAGAATATAATAGTTATAAAACAACTCATGAGTCTAAAATAATACATCAATGAGTTTGAAAGAATACTAACAAATAAGCTGGAGACAAATCGAGTACAAAATACTAAGAGGGTACTAAACCCAAGTCATCTGTCTCAGTCGGGATAAGTCCCTCCTGAGTCAGGGTCTCTGACTCTAAACCCACAACATCCTGAGGTCCATAATGTCTAGGGTACCACTCCTTAGTGTCATCTGGGAAAAATATATCCAGTAAGGAAAGGAGCAGAGTACATCTCTAACAGCAGTTCTAATCAATGATAAAAACTATGTAACAGTAAAGAGATGTGAATATACAAGATGCACAATAGATACAATGAGATATATACTTATAAGAAAATACTGGAATAAATACAATAATGATCAATATGTCAATGAATAAGAATACAAATAACTAAGTGTATGAGTACTAGCTTTAACTTGTGATCGGCTTGAGAACAAGATACAATATATATGGCCTGGCTAATCATACGTGCGGTGTATGATTAACACTATTCAATAACAATACTTGATACAATAGGGGTATTGAACACATATCTACACTAAAGTACTCCCCACCCTCGACTGGTATAATAGATCCAACCACGGTATGCTATGGCATGAGATTCCCCAAGAAGATAGCGAATCTTCCCGAGAATCAGTGTCTGTACATGTACAAGATAACCAATGAACAATACTTGCACCATATACACCATATACCAAGGAATAATATCTTATGACGAGATCCGGATATACTAATCCATGTAACCATAGTGTCAAGAGTACATGGATATCTACACTAGATACAATGAACATAGAGGATATCATAAATGAGAAACTATCAGAGAATGTACTCGCCTGAAGTCCAATAAATAGTCTCACCGATGTCTGATACGGTGCCTCAAAGACCTAGATTTATAGTACAACATTTATACAAGGTTCCGGAAAGAAAATAAGTTAAACTAGTCAACTTCTAGGTCAACAAGCCAATTCTAAGTCAAAAATCAACTAAGTCAACTATAAGTCAACTATGGTCAACTATAGTCAAACTATGGTCAACTAAGTCAAACTATGGTCAACTATCCATTTCTAGGTTGCACAAGTCTAACACAAAAATATTGGTTCAAAATACTAAAGTCTAGGTCACAAAAGTATATCTTAAATATTAGGATACCGTATCTCCGGATACGTAATTCCATAGATAAAACATCAATATATAAGTCAAACAATTATTAATAATATAGAATCCTAATTACAACATTAAATAGGTACCTTGGTATTGAACCAACTTGGTATTACAACATAAAATATAATCTTAATACCCCAAACCCAATACCTTGGGTATCCCCAATTACCTTGGTACTTACCTTGGTTTCTCAAGGTAATACCCAAATACTAGTTATACTATCTACCCGTAGATATATACATATACTACAATAATTATTATACATAGAGTATATATTAAATACTATTTAGCACATATAAATATATTTATATATATTTTAAATACCATATATATATATATATATATATATATATATATATATATATATAATATCTAATATATAAAACTGCCAAACTGTCGCTAAAGACTCGGCCCGCTGTCGCTGAAGGCTGATGTTGATATTGATACACTGCTGTTTTAGTGACAAATTTCTGCACTGTCGCTAAAAACTGTCACTAAAGCTCCTGATAAGCTGCTGATACGCTGCTGTTTCAGTGACAGTTTTTTGAAATTGTTGCTGGCTGCTGTCACTGCTTCCCTGCTGCCGCTGCTGCTTCCCTACTGTTTGCTATTGTGACACTTTTGCGGTTGCTGTTGCTCCCGCTGCTGCTGCTATTGGCATTTGCTGCTGCTGTTGCGACGCTCTGCTGTGTCGCCTTTGCTGCTATTGCTGATACATATATATATAATATATATATATATATATATATATATATATATATATATATATATATATATATATATATATATACATACATACACCCTCACATAGTATTATGTACATAAAACACATAGTAACACACACACACACACACACACACACACACACACACACACACACACACACACATATATATATATAATCATTCACCATATATAACACACATTATATAATTATAACAACCCATAAATATTTATTTACATTTGCATATTTATACATGCTACCATATACAATTATATATACCTATATAAGAAATAGCTACATACAATATACATAATAAATACATAGATCTAAGACACAAGAAGCATGATTATATATACCATATTATATATATATATATATATATATATATATATATATATATATATATATATATATATATATATATACAATTATATCTCTAAGAACACAAGAAATAGATCTACATATAATTTGTACAAACACATGGAGAGTATCACACCGTATCCCACTAGATCTAGGATACACATGTGACACGAGTCCACCACACATCCAAACGTACCCCGAAGGACACGAACAAGTCACATATATTATTTATTAACAATATGAAGAGTCAAATATAAATCTACGTGTCCGTGTCAAAATATGACATGTACAAAGTCCCGTGTCGGAGGAAAAACCCCCAAATCAACACGTATCACCAATTTGTTGGGATACGACCTACACGTACCCAGTTGTGGATACGACACTAGCCCCAAATACACAAAAATATGCCAAATTGATCTATAGGACCAATTGACACACACAACAAATGTCAATCTCGGAATTCCCTCAAAATTGACACAAAAGTACCATAACTTTCTCAATAGGCCTCCTATGAACACAAAACCAATCCCTATGGGTTGCCTATGCATATGGGTTGATTTTCCATGGTTAAATTTTAGATTTATAACCTAATTTAAGGAGAAAAACTGAATTATACCTATTGGGAGATGGATTCCTAATGCAACCTCTAAATGTGATAAAATTGCCTCCAACTTGTAGATCATTGCTCCTCTTTGTAGATCCTTGCTTCCTCCTTCTAGATCCTTGCTCCACTAGCCTCCAATGGTAATTTGGGAAGGAATTGGAATAAAATTTGGTAGGGAAATGAAGTGGGAATGAAGGAATTTGGTTGCGAAAAATTCTAGATCTAATTTCCAAATGAAAGTAGGAGAGAAAAATTTATTCCCCCTCTCTATATAGGCCGGCCCCCTTTCCCCTTCCTCAAGCTACTATAAATTGTCCAATATACCCCTTGGGGCCTCTCATTAAGAAATAATTAAGGAGGGAAGCTTCTAGTCTAATGGTTTAATTAATTTAATCCATCTCCTTAACAATGAGCTTTCTAAATGGGCTAAAATCTAACCAATTAATTCATGTTGGTCAATGAGTCTAAACTAAACTAGTTAGGTCCACTAACACAAGTCCAAAATAAATAACTAACATCTAACAATAATTAAATAATACAACAAATAATTATTTATCATGCACAATATTTAATTAAATATAAAATTACTAAAATACCCTTTCCTAGAAAATGTGGTAGTGACAAGTCTACCCTCCTTAAAATAATTTCGTCCTCGAAATTCAAAGATGAAAACTACCCCCAGATCATCACAAAAGAACAAAACTAAAGAACATAACTAACTATGAAAGAACAAAATAATGAACATAACATAACCAGGAAATAATATACCTCAAGACACAAACAAATATGGATAACGCCCTCGCATTTTATCATCTCTCTCCCAGGTAGACTCTCCCGGAGAGTAATGCCTCCATGTGACTCATACCAAAGGAATAGTCTGGTTCCTCAGCACCTTCTCTCTCCGATCCATAATCTCAACTGGCTGCTCTGGATAGCTAAGAGTAGGGCCCACCTCTATCTTTGAGTGATCCAATACATGACTATGATCTGCCAAGTACCGTCTCAACTGCGACACGTGAAACACGTTGTGCACTCCCTCCAATGCAGGTGGCAAGTTTAGCTTATAAGCAACTGCACCGACCCTCTCTAGAATAGTGAAAGGTCCGATGAATCGCGGACTAAGCTTCCCGCCTCCATCGAAGCGAATCGTGCCTCGTATCGGAGAAATCCTCAGAAACACCCAACCACCCACCTAGAACAAAATATCACCTTAAGAACTTAATCTATAACAAACAACCAATAACAAGCACAAAGCAAAATCTAAACTATACCTCAAACTCCAAAGGTCTCCGGTGGCTATCAGCCCAATGCCGCTGTCTGTCCTGCGCCACACGAAGTCTGTCTCTGATCAACTGAACCTTTTCTGCTGCATCTACAACCATCTCTGGCCCAAGCAAAACTTTCTCTCCACATTATCCTATGACAAGGGGGTACGACACCTCCGACCGTACAGAGCTTCAAAAGGTGACATCTCTATACTAGCCTGGTAGCTGTTATTATAAGCAAACTCTACTAAATAGAGATGTTCCTTCCAAGAACCCCCAAAATCTAGTGCACAAGTGCATAACATATCCTCGAGAGTCTGAATAGTCCTCTCTGACTACCCATCTTTCTGGGGATGATATGCAGTACTGAACTTGAGCTGAGTGCCCAAACTCTCCTACAAACTCTGCCAGAAATGAGAAGTGAAACGATAATCTCAATCCGAGACTATGCTGACAGGAACTCCATGTATCCTGATGATCTGTCTCACATACATCTCTGCCAGCTTTTCCGTAGACAAACCCACCTTGAAAGGCAAAAAGTGGGCCGACTTGGTCAACCTATCAACGATGACCCAAATTGCTTCTTTCCCTCATGGAGATCATGGAAGTTCGGACACAAAATCTATACTAATATGCTCCCACTTCCACTCTGGAATAGGTAATGGCTGAAGTAAACCTCCTGGCCTCTGCCTCTCAGCTTTCACCTACTGGCACACTAAGCATCTGGATACAAACTGTGCCACTTCCCTCTTTATGCCATACCACCACACACTCTCTTGTATATCCCGATACATCTTGTTGGCACCTGGATGCATGGAATATTAAGAGCGGTGCGCTTCCTGCAATACCTCCTCATGCAGCTCCCCACTAGGCACACACAATCTAACTCCATGTCTCAAAGATCCATCCTCAGCAATGGTGAAATTATTCTATAATCCTGCTCTCACCTGAGCTCTGATGCTTCTCAGAGATACATCCTCGTACTGTGCTGCCTTGATCCTGTCTATCAAATCTGAATGTATCTGCAATCCCCACATCTGTATAGCACAACCAGGAACTATCACCTCGATGCTCAAGCTCTCCAAGTCCTCCAACAAATACCGATCTTGCGTTAAGAACATAGCTACCAGATACTTACTCAAAGCATCGGCAACTATATTAGCTTTTCCAAGATGATACTGCAATGATATATTAAAATCCTTCATCAGTTCCAACCACCGATGCTATCTCATGTTTAACTCCTTTTGCATGAAAACGTACTTCAAGCTTTTATGGTCTGTAAAGATCTCCACACGCTCTCCGTACAAATAATATTTCCACAACTTCAGAGCGAAGATGACTGCTGCCAACTCCAAATCATGGATAGTATAGTTCTTTTCATGAGGACGCAATTGCCTGGATGCACAGACAACCACTTTCCCATTCTGCTGAAGAACACAACCCAATCCTTTCCCCGATGCATCACTATAAATAGTGAAACCTCCAGACCCTGATGGCAACGTCAAAATAGGGGCAGATGTCAACCTCTTCTTCAATTCCTCAAAAGCAACCTGGCAATCCTTTGTCCAAACAAACTCTACATCCTTCCTGGCGAGTCTGGTCATTGGCTCGATAATCCTCGAAAAATCTTGCACAAACTTCCTGTAGTAGCCTGCCAATCCCAAGAAACTCCTGATCTCTGCTACCGAACTCGGGGTCTTCCAAGATTCCACTACTGCGATCTTCTTCGGATCCACTAAAATACTATCACCATTCATAACATGCTCCAAGAATTCTACCTTGTCCAGGAAAAACTCACATTTGGACAACTTTTCATACAGCTTCTCCTTCCTCAGCACATCCAACACAATCCTCAAATGCTCCTCATGCTCCTCCGATGTCTTCGAGTATATGAGTATGTCGTTGATGAATACCACCACGAACTTGTCAAGGTACTGATGGAACACCTTGTTCATCAAGTTCATAAATACCGCCGGTGTATTAGTCAAACCAAATGGCATCACCATAAACTCGTACTAACCATACCGAGTTCTAAAAGTAGTCTTCGGTATGTCCACCGGCTTTACCTTTACCTGATGGTATCCTGATCTCAAATCTATCTTAGAAAACACCTTGACACCACTCAACTGATCGAACAGATCATCAATCCATGGCAAATGGTACTTATTCTTGATAGTGAGATTATTCAAAGTCCTGTAATCAATGCACATGTGCACTAATCCATCCTTCTTCGGTACAAACAATACCGGGGCTTTCCACGGTGAAGAACTCGATCTGATAAATGCCTTATCCTGCAATTCGTCCACCTGCTTATTCAGCTCGACCAGCTCGCTGTTGTTTACTCTATAGACATGTTGCAAAATTGGTTTTGCACCTGGCACCAAGTCTATAGAGAATTTAATATCTCGATCTAGCAGTAATCCTGGCAATTCCTCAGGAAACACATCCAAGAACTCTGCTATCAACGAATTTAATATCTCGATCTAGCAGTAATCCTGGCAAAATTGGTTGCCGTCGGGTTGGCCGCCGGAGAAGATCGGGGATGAAGGGGATGGGAGTAGTGGTGGTGATGTTGGTAGTTGACGATGGTGGTGGTGGTGATAGCACTGGTGGCCGGCTGGAGGAGGATCGGCTTGATGGAGGGAGGTAGAGTAGAGGCGGAGGGGGATCCCGCCGGAGTTGGGAGAGGAGCAGCCGGCTGTGTCTGCCGGGGGGTCGGGAACGTGGTGGTGGGGTTGTTGTTGATGATGGTGGGAGGCCGGAGTTGTACGCAGAGGGGGAGTCGGCCGAGCACAGCAGCCGGCGGGTCGGTGGCCTGACTGGGCAGCTCGCCGGAGGTGAGGTTGGCCTGGTGGTTGGCCGCCGGTGAACAGGAAGTCGGGGGCAGCAGAGATGAGTGCACAGTGTTTCCCCCCCTTTTCTCTCTTTCAAATTTATGAAGAAAACAAGAAAGAAGAAGGAGAAAGGAAGAAAAGAAGAAGAAGAAAGAAAAGAGAAGAAGAAGGGAGAAGGAGAAGAAAAAGAACTCCTACGTTGGAGAGGGGGAGGTGGAGGCTTGCTTGGGGATTAGGGTTTTCTAGGAAAATGTGTTGATGGGGCTTTAAATGGTAAGAGGGTGTGAAATCAAGGGTTAGGATTAGCCCATAGAATGAGGGGTCCAGATTTGTCATGAGGAGAATTAATTCATGGAGGAATGAGGGTGAGGTTTAATAAAATATTATTAGGGGTTCCTCATTGGTTTTAAACAATGGGGTGTTGACACAAAATACCAATTTGCAAATTAGCCCCCTTAAATTTGGGTATTTGCACAAACACATGAAATGATGAAAATTTGGCGGGCGATTCGGGGTCCGGTGTTTTGTAGGGTCAGGGGCGCTGTATGATCGGTATGGGCTCAATTTGCAGGGCACTGGAATTAAATTAGGATTTTCAGAATTGGTTTAAATAGTATCCTCAATTTTAATTAGAAATAAATGCAAGTTGTGTTCTAAAATTAATTAGGAGTACATGGGGCCAAAATCAGGTCAGGTCATCAATACCAATAATGAAGAAGACTCAGAACAGAATATTACCCTAATTTGGGCCGCACGAAAAATAGGTCAAAATTTGCCTCCAATTTCAATTGGAACGCACAACGATACTAAAATAGGAATTTATTAAATAACGTCCGCGACAATTTTTGTGCGGCTAGAATTAATGCACAGGGAGCATAATTATGAGTTGCAAAAATAGCAGAATCGAAGGCGGGCATGTCTAGGGCAAGATTGTGAAATTTGTTGGAAGACAAAAGTCTGGATAGTGCTCCAAATATCGAAGCAAAGGCAATGCGCAAAAATATTAAATAAATACAGTAATTAATTACAATCTCCAAATATTAAATTCTAGATAAAATAATAAAATCCAGAATTCTATAATTCGGACAGGTGGTCATCTACTGGGCTTCTAGGTCTAGTCTGCTAGCTAAAATAAATAAACACTGCATCTAGTACTATATTTGATTTCACATCACACATAATAAATTAAATCAAATACACTATCATGCAATCAATTAATTGTAAATAACATAATATTAAATATTGAAAAAAATCGAAAATACCCCTGTTTTCGGAATGTGGTAGTGACAAGTCTACCCACCTTAAAAGAATTTCGTCCTCGAAATTTAAAATCCTCATACTAGTGTTTAAATCATACTCACTATTATTCCCTCAATAAATTCATCAACCATGAATAATCCACAAGGTCTTCCACAATTTCAAAAATCTAAAATTATTTGTATAACCTGAAAAATCTTCAAGTAAACTCAAAGTCCATCAAAAATTTCCTTGAAAGTTTTTAGCTACTAATTCGATACTCAGAATTTAATATCCACTCCTCAAAAACTCAACAATACGATATTTAAGGATTCTCCAAATGTCACATCCCAATACAAAGTTCAAAAATTCATAACTTGCAATCCAATAATTTAATGACAATCTCCTTAATTTTCTCAAATTCTAATGATAACCTCAATCATATCATATCCTTCCTGGAATTAATACATCATAAATCCTGCCATGTTAAATTATTGGCCCTTTATTTAAATCAACGTTTATCCTCGAATTTTTTTTTTTTTTTAATCCTCGATTGTTTTATTTATTTATTTACTACCATCAAAATTAAATTCCTCAAATCATATAATCATGAACTACTCCATATTGTTATTTCACAAGGAATTCTTTCAAAAATTCTATAAATGTCATATCCCTAAAATCTTCAAATATAATCAAATCCCATTCTTATCACAATATCCTCCAAAATTTTAAGTTAATAACGAAATACAAGAATTTAATATTCAATCCTCTAATTGAAATCCAATCAATGCATATTTCAAAAATTGAATCTCATCCCAAAATTTGAATTCAACACTAATCCATTCGTGTTCTTATTCCTCGATTTTTTTTTCCACATAATATGCAACGATGTAATACTTATGAAACCTCCAATACAATATTCAAAATATACGTTCATAACTTGCAGTCCAATAAATATATCGATAGCCTTCTTAAATTCCTCAAATTCAATGATAAATTCAATCATTTCATAATCTTCTTAAAAATTAATGATTTAACAAAACTTCAATTATGCCATATTAAATTCCCAACTCTTTATTTAATTTAATATTTTTCCTCAAATTTGAGGGCACCTTGTCTCTCTTTGTCAAGTCATACCCTCTTCGTTAATCTTTACTACAGTTAAATCCTCAACAATCAAAGTCTAAGAGAATTCTACCTACAACCATTCAACATGCAACCTAAGGGAAATATGTATGATCAGGGTGTCTTTTGTCATGGTATTGCAGTCTCTGTATCAGGGGTACTACTAACTACATTATAACAAGAAATCATGCATACAAGCTACGGTACTAAGGTATCAATCAATCAGAAGACAAAAGAGCATGAGGAAAGAAAAGAAAGAACCTGCTAACATATTACTTGCAGTATCTTCTATCTCTAACAAACACTTAACTCTAGCAAATTCACTAACAAATTCCTATTCCGGTACACTGATATCCTTATCAACTAGTCATAAATCCACCAGATCCATGAATATATCAACATTGCACACACCTGTCTATTAATACCAAAATCTGATACCAAGAACCTCTAATATAACCATGATTCAATAATGCATCCAAGTTGATACCTCTATCTCTTTTAGTACCATACCCCTTGTCAGTTCCCGTTCCTACTACAATTGTTCATACTAGTCGTTCTCATCACTCAAGTGCACCCAAGTATAACACCATACGAAGTACTGCTCTTTCCAATACAACTTTAGATGGATACCCTAGTCAGTCTGCGGTGCCATCTCAATCATGCTCAAGTCATCAGATCCTTACACGTGTATATCATCTACTCATATATTAATATTCATATTTCTCATCTACCATAGAATTAATCCTCAAAAATAATCATCGAGGTTTAACTTCTCGATCAGCTTAAAACTAGATTGCATACACTTCCTCGAAGTCAGATACTCAACATCGAAATAAAAATTTTAATCACTTCTAGAATCTTTGTAGCTTGACTATGTTTATTGAATCAAATTTAAATCCTCAATATTTTAACAACATAAAATCTCAACTCCTTAAAATTCTCAAAATCTCATTTCATTTCCATTCTTGAAACGATAAAAATTAAATCCACAAGTACACATTTATAAATGTTCACGGTCTCTAATGCTCAAGGTGCACACTAATACACCAATCTAATTATCATTACTTGAAGTGCTTATTGTTTTTGAGTGTCATTCTCGACTAACCCTCGAAATAGAACCATTAGCACTCTTGGTATTATATCACTAGTTTCATTAATGCATCATCTCATCAAGCTCATTAGAACTCATGATTAGCTGTACCTTTTATAACACTCATTTTTCTTATTCTCATGGGCAAGTATATGGTTCCTCATCTCGATGGTTGTATATGTATTTCCTTTAATCCTTTAAGGCCTATTAAACTAATCCGTGATACGCTTCACAACTTCCATTACTAATCCTGATATTTCTCTACTTGTGACATCTCATTAAACCCTTTATACATATACATTTCTTTACCTTTAACATTTCCGATATCAATCATCAAATTGGACATCATGCTCCATAAATCCTTAACACAATTCCCGGATACTTAATCGTTTACATAGATCACTCAATTACATAATCATGATTATCCAGGACGGGTAATTGGCTCTGATACTAACTCTGAGAACTATCACTGATACTCTATACTCTCCTTCTACTCACAGTCTCTAATGACCTTATCCTAGAATCATTGGTACAAGGTACTATGCTAAGGGCTAACTCTAGATTAAAGCCTACTGCTCACATGTCCAACTAAGAAACACTTACAACTCACTAGCAACACAGTCAATACTAATACAAGACACAAACAAAATTACAAGCCACTAATTATCATACTTAACAAGAAATCCTCAAGGAATAGGAGCTCAAAGACTGAATTGAGGACAGAAGGTATCTTTACTGCTAGTAAAGAAAGAAGCGGTGGAACAAAGTCCTGGAATAACAGAAATAGATAAGTCTTGAGATGATACTTTAAGAACCAATTTAAGATACAACCTGATAATCATACACGTCTATCCGAAATCATGACACTCAGAATCCTCGCCACGCCAGTAAGCATAGATGCGATAAACGACAGGTTCCGTAACTAAGGTATGCAACCCTATAATCATGTCATCTAGAATACTCGCCACGCCAACCGGTATGGCTGCGAGAAACTCTAAATCTCATAACTAAAGTATGTACATCCAAGTTAGGTTCCTACGTTCTCGTCACGACAGCTAATATGGCTGCGATAAACTCTAGGTTCCATAACCAAAGTAGACGTTTTTACCTTTCTCACTGTCCTCATCAATATGTCATCAGATGATACCGTAAATTTTAGTCCGTAAAATTCATCTCAATTTGAAATCAACTCAACAATGATACCAGGAATTAAAGTTAACAACTCGTCAACAAGAATCAAACTCAACAATGATATCAAGAATTTAATTTAAAAATCTGCTCAACAAGAATCAAGTTCAGTGACAACAAGCGAGAGCGGACGAAAACAAGGAAAAAGATTTAAATTGGAAATTATAATAAGATTCTCAAGGGGTCGTCCCAGGAATCTCTCAAGAATTTGTGATTGAGTATCCTCTCTCATCCTAGTATCCTATGTCCTATATCCTATCGCAGGCACGCAGTAGTATAACAAGGATGCCACACTACTACGACATCGCACAACTCGCGAAGTCTGACCTGCATGGGCCACCACTAAAACGTGTCAAGACCCGCACCCGGTTTAGGGGCACGAGAGCGTGGGTACGTCCAGCCTACGCCGCAGCATCGGCGGTAGAACGCTGTCTAGGTCAAGTACTATCTAAACAATCTCACGCTAGTATCCAACTCCATAAGGAGACGTGGATATCATAAAATAAATCTAGAAATACTCAATCACAACTACAGCACGATAGGAAAATGAAGAAATAAAAGAATACAACACAAGTCTAATGACACAATAATCATACCTGCAATCATTACTTCCAATCCCCAAGTATGTCAGAGCCAGTCTACTAAGGTCACAGTCTGGAAAAATATTTCCAGTCAGGAAGGAGCAAAGTACATCTCTAAATAGCAGTTCTATATAAATGACATAAACTATGTAGCAGTTCTAGATGGAAACATACCAGATGCATGTATAGATACGAGAAGTGTACAATGAGAGAAATACTGAGAATACTGTAAGTAAATGCAGGAAAAGAGCAATATGTCAATGAGCAAGAGTCCTATGACTAAGTGTGTGAGTACTAGCTTTAACATGTGATCGGCTTGGGAACTTGATCAGGCTGGTTGCATGTGATTAGCTATGATTCATGGAAGGTCAGGCTAACCGTTGGTTAGCTATGATGTATGGAGAGGTCAGGCTAATCACACGTAACAGCTATAAGGCATGGAGATGGTCAGGCCGCACCCGACGTGAGATGTGGGGTGAGCTATGATGCATGGATAGTTGGGTATGATCACATATCTACACTAAAATACTCCCCAAACCCCCGACTGGTATAGTAGATCCAATCATGGTACGCTATGGCACGGGATTCCCTAGGAAGGTAGCAAATCTCCCCGGGAATCAGTGTCTGTACATGCACAAGATAACAAGGAAAACAAGTCTTGTACAAGCTACACCATGAATAAGGAATAACATCTCATGACGAGATCCGTGTATACCAATCCGTGTAACCAACGTGTCAAGAACATGGATATTTACACTAGATACAGTGAACATAGGAGATATCATAAATTAGAAACTAATCAGAGAATGTACTCGCCTTGGGTCCTTAGCTGGTAATTATTGATGTCCTGTTTCCAGAGTATCCCCTGGGTAAACCAACAGTCCTATAAACATAACACAAGCAAAACCACATTTGCATCAGATGCTACACTAACACAGTCAAAAATACATGAACTCAGGGGCTCTGCCAGGCATGGCTCTAGTCAACTAGGTCATCTAGTAGGGATACGTATATAATACACATTACACTTATTAATACTTACAATATTTATACATACACCAATCAAATGTATTTACAATATATATATATATATATATATATATATATTGTCAATGTTATTATTAAAATATATACCAATACTAGTACATCACCTTAAATACATATACAATACATTAATTGTATGTACAAGATATATATATATATACATACATTTATACTAATTATACATATTTGAAAATATATTAAGTACATATATATACAAAATATATATATACATATACTAAACATTATATATTTTTATACCAAAATACCTACATATATATATTAAAGGAAATACACATATACATATTCATTGAATTAAATACATACTATACAATTAATTTAAGTACATACTTATACCTATTCATATATCGTATATATATATATACTAGTTGAACCATACGTATACTCATATATATGCCCAAAAATACATTTTAGAATATATATATATATATATATATATATATATATATATATATATATATATATATATATATATATATAGTCAACAATATCATTTTAATATACTAATACTAATACACAAAATTAAATTATACTAGCATATACCTTTTTATTAAATAGATTTTATATAAAAATAGACCAATATATATATATATCAATAAGTTAAAATATACATTTCCATATAAAATATACCAAATAATATATATGTATATGTATATACATATATCAAAATACCTACTAAAATACGTACTATCATATAATATTTAATACGTAAAAATACATTCAATACATATATATAAAATGGAGAAATACGCGTTATATATATATATACATATATATATACATATACGCGTATATATATATGAAACATAGATACACCAATAAAATACACTATATATATTTATACCACATACACTAAATTATACACAATGCATATTATACGTATACACCCACACACACATACACGTATATACGTATTCACAAACATATACATACATAAAGAAGGAGGGAGAGGAGGAAGAGAGCTCACAGGGGGTGGTCGATGGAGGCTCGCCGGACTGCAGCAGGAGGCAGGGTGGAGGAGTTCGTTGGAGCCGTGCGGGTGGTGGTGCGAGGGAATTGAAGGTGGTGGTAGATCACAGCGGGAGGAGGAGGAGCTCACTGCCGGAGAAGGGAAGAACAGCGGGGTCTCGGCTGGGTCGGGGAGCTCACGGTGGGTTGGTGAGGACGAAGTGGCCGGCCGGAGGGGTGTATGCAGGGAGTGAACAGCAGAGGGAGGAGCTTCGGCTGATGGCAATGGAGATGGGGGTGGTGACGGAAGTTTGCAGCGGGAGGAGGAGTCGCACAGGCCGGCGGGTCGGGATCAGGGGATGCTGGGCTCGATGGAAAGGGAGGAGCAGCCGAAGTTGAGCAGTGGTTGCCGTCGGGTTGGCCGCCGGAGAAGATCGGGGATGAAGGGGATGGGAGTAGTGGTGGTGATGTTGGTAGTTGACGATGGTGGTGGTGGTGATAGCACTGGTGGCCGGCTGGAGGAGGATCGGCTTGATGGAGGGAGGTAGAGTAGAGGCGGAGGGGGATCCCGCCGGAGTTGGGAGAGGAGCAGCCGGCTGTGTCTGCCGGGGGGTCGGGAACGTGGTGGTGGGGTTGTTGTTGATGATGGTGGGAGGCCGGAGTTGTACGCAGAGGGGGAGTCGGCCGAGCACAGCAGCCGGCGGGTCGGTGGCCTGACTGGGCAGCTCGCCGGAGGTGAGGTTGGCCTGGTGGTTGGCCGCCGGTGAACAGGAAGTCGGGGGCAGCAGAGATGAGTGCACAGTGTTTCCCCCCCTTTTCTCTCTTTCAAATTTATGAAGAAAACAAGAAAGAAGAAGGAGAAAGGAAGAAAAGAAGAAGAAGAAAGAAAAGAGAAGAAGAAGGGAGAAGGAGAAGAAAAAGAACTCCTACGTTGGAGAGGGGGAGGTGGAGGCTTGCTTGGGGATTAGGGTTTTCTAGGAAAATGTGTTGATGGGGCTTTAAATGGTAAGAGGGTGTGAAATCAAGGGTTAGGATTAGCCCATAGAATGAGGGGTCCAGATTTGTCATGAGGAGAATTAATTCATGGAGGAATGAGGGTGAGGTTTAATAAAATATTATTAGGGGTTCCTCATTGGTTTTAAACAATGGGGTGTTGACACAAAATACCAATTTGCAAATTAGCCCCCTTAAATTTGGGTATTTGCACAAACACATGAAATGATGAAAATTTGGCGGGCGATTCGGGGTCCGGTGTTTTGTAGGGTCAGGGGCGCTGTATGATCGGTATGGGCTCAATTTGCAGGGCACTGGAATTAAATTAGGATTTTCAGAATTGGTTTAAATAGTATCCTCAATTTTAATTAGAAATAAATGCAAGTTGTGTTCTAAAATTAATTAGGAGTACATGGGGCCAAAATCAGGTCAGGTCATCAATACCAATAATGAAGAAGACTCAGAACAGAATATTACCCTAATTTGGGCCGCACGAAAAATAGGTCAAGATTTGCCTCCAATTTCAATTGGAACGCACAACGATACTAAAATAGGAATTTATTAAATAACGTCCGCGACAATTTTTGTGCGGCTAGAATTAATGCACAGGGAGCATAATTATGAGTTGCAAAAATAGCAGAATCGAAGGCGGGCATGTCTAGGGCAAGATTGTGAAATTTGTTGGAAGACAAAAGTCTGGATAGTGCTCCAAATATCGAAGCAAAGGCAATGCGCAAAAATATTAAATAAATACAGTAATTAATTACAATCTCCAAATATTAAATTCTAGATAAAATAATAAAATCCAGAATTCTATAATTCGGACAGGTGGTCATCTACTGGGCTTCTAGGTCTAGTCTGCTAGCTAAAATAAATAAACACTGCATCTAGTACTATATTTGATTTCACATCACACATAATAAATTAAATCAAATACACTATCATGCAATCAATTAATTGTAAATAACATAATATTAAATATTGAAAAAAATCGAAAATACCCCTGTTTTCGGAATGTGGTAGTGACAAGTCTACCCACCTTAAAAGAATTTCGTCCTCGAAATTTAAAATCCTCATACTAGTGTTTAAATCATACTCACTATTATTCCCTCAATAAATTCATCAACCATGAATAATCCACAAGGTCTTCCACAATTTCAAAAATCTAAAATTATTTGTATAACCTGAAAAATCTTCAAGTAAACTCAAAGTCCATCAAAAATTTCCTTGAAAGTTTTTAGCTACTAATTCGATACTCAGAATTTAATATCCACTCCTCAAAAACTCAACAATACGATATTTAAGGATTCTCCAAATGTCACATCCCAATACAAAGTTCAAAAATTCATAACTTGCAATCCAATAATTTAATGACAATCTCCTTAATTTTCTCAAATTCTAATGATAACCTCAATCATATCATATCCTTCCTGGAATTAATACATCATAAATCCTGCCATGTTAAATTATTGGCCCTTTATTTAAATCAACGTTTATCCTCGATTTTTTTTTTTTTTTTAATCCTCGATTGTTTTATTTATTTATTTACTACCATCAAAATTAAATTCCTCAAATCATATAATCATGAACTACTCCATATTGTTATTTCACAAGGAATTCTTTCAAAAATTCTATAAATGTCATATCCCTAAAATCTTCAAATATAATCAAATCCCATTCTTATCACAATATCCTCCAAAATTTTAAGTTAATAACGAAATACAAGAATTTAATATTCAATCCTCTAATTGAAATCCAATCAATGCATATTTCAAAAATTGAATCTCATCCCAAAATTTGAATTCAACAATAATCCATTCGTGTTCTTATTCCTCGATTTTTTTTTCCACATAATATGCAACGATGTAATACTTATGAAACCTCCAATACAATATTCAAAATATACGTTCATAACTTGCAGTCCAATAAATATATCGATAGCCTTCTTAAATTCCTCAAATTCAATGATAAATTCAATCATTTCATAATCTTCTTAAAAATTAATGATTTAACAAAACTTCAATTATGCCATATTAAATTCCCAACTCTTTATTTAATTTAATATTTTTCCTCAAATTTGAGGGCACCTTGTCTCTCTTTGTCAAGTCATACCCTCTTCGTTAATCTTTACTACAGTTAAATCCTCAACAATCAAAGTCTAAGAGAATTCTACCTACAACCATTCAACATGCAACCTAAGGGAAATATGTATGATCAGGGTGTCTTTTGTCATGGTATTGCAGTCTCTGTATCAGGGGTACTACTAACTACATTATAACAAGAAATCATGCATACAAGCTACGGTACTAAGGTATCAATCAATCAGAAGACAAAAGAGCATGAGGAAAGAAAAGAAAGAACCTGCTAACATATTACTTGCAGTATCTTCTATCTCTAACAAACACTTAACTCTAGCAAATTCACTAACAAATTCCTATTCCGGTACACTGATATCCTTATCAACTAGTCATAAATCCACCAGATCCATGAATATATCAACATTGCACACACCTGTCTATTAATACCAAAATCTGATACCAAGAACCTCTAATATAACCATGATTCAATAATGCATCCAAGTTGATACCTCTATCTCTTTTAGTACCATACCCCTTGTCAGTTCCCGTTCCTACTACAATTGTTCATACTAGTCGTTCTCATCACTCAAGTGCACCCAAGTATAACACCATACGAAGTACTGCTCTTTCCAATACAACTTTAGATGGATACCCTAGTCAGTCTGCGGTGCCATCTCAATCATGCTCAAGTCATCAGATCCTTACACGTGTATATCATCTACTCATATATTAATATTCATATTTCTCATCTACCATAGAATTAATCCTCAAAAATAATCATCGAGGTTTAACTTCTCGATCAGCTTAAAACTAGATTGCATACACTTCCTCGAAGTCAGATACTCAACATCGAAATAAAAATTTTAATCACTTCTAGAATCTTTGTAGCTTGACTATGTTTATTGAATCAAATTTAAATCCTCAATATTTTAACAACATAAAATCTCAACTCCTTAAAATTCTCAAAATCTCATTTCATTTCCATTCTTGAAACGATAAAAATTAAATCCACAAGTACACATTTATAAATGTTCACGGTCTCTAATGCTCAAGGTGCACACTAATACACCAATCTAATTATCATTACTTGAAGTGCTTATTGTTTTTGAGTGTCATTCTCGACTAACCCTCGAAATAGAACCATTAGCACTCTTGGTATTATATCACTAGTTTCATTAATGCATCATCTCATCAAGCTCATTAGAACTCATGATTAGCTGTACCTTTTATAACACTCATTTTTCTTATTCTCATGGGCAAGTATATGGTTCCTCATCTCGATGGTTGTATATGTATTTCCTTTAATCCTTTAAGGCCTATTAAACTAATCCGTGATACGCTTCACAACTTCCATTACTAATCCTGATATTTCTCTACTTGTGACATCTCATTAAACCCTTTATACATATACATTTCTTTACCTTTAACATTTCCGATATCAATCATCAAATTGGACATCATGCTCCATAAATCCTTAACACAATTCCCGGATACTTAATCGTTTACATAGATCACTCAATTACATAATCATGATTATCCAGGACGGGTAATTGGCTCTGATACTAACTCTGAGAACTATCACTGATACTCTATACTCTCCTTCTACTCACAGTCTCTAATGACCTTATCCTAGAATCATTGGTACAAGGTACTATGCTAAGGGCTAACTCTAGATTAAAGCCTACTGCTCACATGTCCAACTAAGAAACACTTACAACTCACTAGCAACACAGTCAATACTAATACAAGACACAAACAAAATTACAAGCCACTAATTATCATACTTAACAAGAAATCCTCAAGGAATAGGAGCTCAAAGACTGAATTGAGGACAGAAGGTATCTTTACTGCTAGTAAAGAAAGAAGCGGTGGAACAAAGTCCTGGAATAACAGAAATAGATAAGTCTTGAGATGATACTTTAAGAACCAATTTAAGATACAACCTGATAATCATACACGTCTATCCGAAATCATGACACTCAGAATCCTCGCCACGCCAGTAAGCATAGATGCGATAAACGACAGGTTCCGTAACTAAGGTATGCAACCCTATAATCATGTCATCTAGAATACTCGCCACGCCAACCGGTATGGCTGCGAGAAACTCTAAATCTCATAACTAAAGTATGTACATCCAAGTTAGGTTCCTACGTTCTCGTCACGACAGCTAATATGGCTGCGATAAACTCTAGGTTCCATAACCAAAGTAGACGTTTTTACCTTTCTCACTGTCCTCATCAATATGTCATCAGATGATACCGTAAATTTTAGTCCGTAAAATTCATCTCAATTTGAAATCAACTCAACAATGATACCAGGAATTAAAGTTAACAACTCGTCAACAAGAATCAAACTCAACAATGATATCAAGAATTTAATTTAAAAATCTGCTCAACAAGAATCAAGTTCAGTGACAACAAGCGAGAGCGGACGAAAACAAGGAAAAAGATTTAAATTGGAAATTATAATAAGATTCTCAAGGGGTCGTCCCAGGAATCTCTCAAGAATTTGTGATTGAGTATCCTCTCTCATCCTAGTATCCTATGTCCTATATCCTATCGCAGGCACGCAGTAGTATAACAAGGATGCCACACTACTACGACATCGCACAACTCGCGAAGTCTGACCTGCATGGGCCACCACTAAAACGTGTCAAGACCCGCACCCGGTTTAGGGGCACGAGAGCGTGGGTACGTCCAGCCTACGCCGCAGCATCGGCGGTAGAACGCTGTCTAGGTCAAGTACTATCTAAACAATCTCACGCTAGTATCCAACTCCATAAGGAGACGTGGATATCATAAAATAAATCTAGAAATACTCAATCACAACTACAGCACGATAGGAAAATGAAGAAATAAAAGAATACAACACAAGTCTAATGACACAATAATCATACCTGCAATCATTACTTCCAATCCCCAAGTATGTCAGAGCCAGTCTACTAAGGTCACAGTCTGGAAAAATATTTCCAGTCAGGAAGGAGCAAAGTACATCTCTAAATAGCAGTTCTATATAAATGACATAAACTATGTAGCAGTTCTAGATGGAAACATACCAGATGCATGTATAGATACGAGAAGTGTACAATGAGAGAAATACTGAGAATACTGTAAGTAAATGCAGGAAAAGAGCAATATGTCAATGAGCAAGAGTCCTATGACTAAGTGTGTGAGTACTAGCTTTAACATGTGATCGGCTTGGGAACTTGATCAGGCTGGTTGCATGTGATTAGCTATGATTCATGGAAGGTCAGGCTAACCGTTGGTTAGCTATGATGTATGGAGAGGTCAGGCTAATCACACGTAACAGCTATAAGGCATGGAGATGGTCAGGCCGCACCCGACGTGAGATGTGGGGTGAGCTATGATGCATGGATAGTTGGGTATGATCACATATCTACACTAAAATACTCCCCAAACCCCCGACTGGTATAGTAGATCCAATCATGGTACGCTATGGCACGGGATTCCCTAGGAAGGTAGCAAATCTCCCCGGGAATCAGTGTCTGTACATGCACAAGATAACAAGGAAAACAAGTCTTGTACAAGCTACACCATGAATAAGGAATAACATCTCATGACGAGATCCGTGTATACCAATCCGTGTAACCAACGTGTCAAGAACATGGATATTTACACTAGATACAGTGAACATAGGAGATATCATAAATTAGAAACTAATCAGAGAATGTACTCGCCTTGGGTCCTTAGCTGGTAATTATTGATGTCCTGTTTCCAGAGTATCCCCTGGGTAAACCAACAGTCCTATAAACATAACACAAGCAAAACCACATTTGCATCAGATGCTACACTAACACAGTCAAAAATACATGAACTCAGGGGCTCTGCCAGGCATGGCTCTAGTCAACTAGGTCATCTAGTAGGGATACGTATATAATACACATTACACTTATTAATACTTACAATATTTATACATACACCAATCAAATGTATTTACAATATATATATATATATATATATATATATATATTGTCAATGTTATTATTAAAATATATACCAATACTAGTACATCACCTTAAATACATATACAATACATTAATTGTATGTACAAGATATATATATATATACATACATTTATACTAATTATACATATTTGAAAATATATTAAGTACATATATATACAAAATATATATATACATATACTAAACATTATATATTTTTATACCAAAATACCTACATATATATATTAAAGGAAATACACATATACATATTCATTGAATTAAATACATACTATACAATTAATTTAAGTACATACTTATACCTATTCATATATCGTATATATATATATACTAGTTGAACCATACGTATACTCATATATATGCCCAAAAATACATTTTAGAATATATATATATATATATATATATATATATATATATATATATATATATATATATATATATATATATAGTCAACAATATCATTTTAATATACTAATACTAATACACAAAATTAAATTATACTAGCATATACCTTTTTATTAAATAGATTTTATATAAAAATAGACCAATATATATATATATCAATAAGTTAAAATATACATTTCCATATAAAATATACCAAATAATATATATGTATATGTATATACATATATCAAAATACCTACTAAAATACGTACTATCATATAATATTTAATACGTAAAAATACATTCAATACATATATATAAAATGGAGAAATACGCGTTATATATATATATACATATATATATACATATACGCGTATATATATATGAAACATAGATACACCAATAAAATACACTATATATATTTATACCACATACACTAAATTATACACAATGCATATTATACGTATACACCCACACACACATACACGTATATACGTATTCACAAACATATACATACATAAAGAAGGAGGGAGAGGAGGAAGAGAGCTCACAGGGGGTGGTCGATGGAGGCTCGCCGGACTGCAGCAGGAGGCAGGGTGGAGGAGTTCGTTGGAGCCGTGCGGGTGGTGGTGCGAGGGAATTGAAGGTGGTGGTAGATCACAGCGGGAGGAGGAGGAGCTCACTGCCGGAGAAGGGAAGAACAGCGGGGTCTCGGCTGGGTCGGGGAGCTCACGGTGGGTTGGTGAGGACGAAGTGGCCGGCCGGAGGGGTGTATGCAGGGAGTGAACAGCAGAGGGAGGAGCTTCGGCTGATGGCAATGGAGATGGGGGTGGTGACGGAAGTTTGCAGCGGGAGGAGGAGTCGCACAGGCCGGCGGGTCGGGATCAGGGGATGCTGGGCTCGATGGAAAGGGAGGAGCAGCCGAAGTTGAGCAGTGGTTGCCGTCGGGTTGGCCGCCGGAGAAGATCGGGGATGAAGGGGATGGGAGTAGTGGTGGTGATGTTGGTAGTTGACGATGGTGGTGGTGGTGATAGCACTGGTGGCCGGCTGGAGGAGGATCGGCTTGATGGAGGGAGGTAGAGTAGAGGCGGAGGGGGATCCCGCCGGAGTTGGGAGAGGAGCAGCCGGCTGTGTCTGCCGGGGGGTCGGGAACGTGGTGGTGGGGTTGTTGTTGATGATGGTGGGAGGCCGGAGTTGTACGCAGAGGGGGAGTCGGCCGAGCACAGCAGCCGGCGGGTCGGTGGCCTGACTGGGCAGCTCGCCGGAGGTGAGGTTGGCCTGGTGGTTGGCCGCCGGTGAACAGGAAGTCGGGGGCAGCAGAGATGAGTGCACAGTGTTTCCCCCCCTTTTCTCTCTTTCAAATTTATGAAGAAAACAAGAAAGAAGAAGGAGAAAGGAAGAAAAGAAGAAGAAGAAAGAAAAGAGAAGAAGAAGGGAGAAGGAGAAGAAAAAGAACTCCTACGTTGGAGAGGGGGAGGTGGAGGCTTGCTTGGGGATTAGGGTTTTCTAGGAAAATGTGTTGATGGGGCTTTAAATGGTAAGAGGGTGTGAAATCAAGGGTTAGGATTAGCCCATAGAATGAGGGGTCCAGATTTGTCATGAGGAGAATTAATTCATGGAGGAATGAGGGTGAGGTTTAATAAAATATTATTAGGGGTTCCTCATTGGTTTTAAACAATGGGGTGTTGACACAAAATACCAATTTGCAAATTAGCCCCCTTAAATTTGGGTATTTGCACAAACACATGAAATGATGAAAATTTGGCGGGCGATTCGGGGTCCGGTGTTTTGTAGGGTCAGGGGCGCTGTATGATCGGTATGGGCTCAATTTGCAGGGCACTGGAATTAAATTAGGATTTTCAGAATTGGTTTAAATAGTATCCTCAATTTTAATTAGAAATAAATGCAAGTTGTGTTCTAAAATTAATTAGGAGTACATGGG
Organism: Iris macrosiphon; assembly: GCA_036927795.1. Taxonomy (NCBI): domain Eukaryota; kingdom Viridiplantae; phylum Streptophyta; class Magnoliopsida; order Asparagales; family Iridaceae; genus Iris; species Iris macrosiphon. The sequence goes on along the minus strand of JAYESA010000014.1, from coordinate 84,371,926 downwards.
GCCAAAATCAGGTCAGGTCATCAATACCAATAATGAAGAAGACTCAGAACAGAATATTACCCTAATTTGGGCCGCACGAAAAATAGGTCAAGATTTGCCTCCAATTTCAATTGGAACGCACAACGATACTAAAATAGGAATTTATTAAATAACGTCCGCGACAATTTTTGTGCGGCTAGAATTAATGCACAGGGAGCATAATTATGAGTTGCAAAAATAGCAGAATCGAAGGCGGGCATGTCTAGGGCAAGATTGTGAAATTTGTTGGAAGACAAAAGTCTGGATAGTGCTCCAAATATCGAAGCAAAGGCAATGCGCAAAAATATTAAATAAATACAGTAATTAATTACAATCTCCAAATATTAAATTCTAGATAAAATAATAAAATCCAGAATTCTATAATTCGGACAGGTGGTCATCTACTGGGCTTCTAGGTCTAGTCTGCTAGCTAAAATAAATAAACACTGCATCTAGTACTATATTTGATTTCACATCACACATAATAAATTAAATCAAATACACTATCATGCAATCAATTAATTGTAAATAACATAATATTAAATATTGAAAAAAATCGAAAATACCCCTGTTTTCGGAATGTGGTAGTGACATCTTGCAAGTCCTAAGCAAAGTCTCAGCTACCAAACCATGCTTCAGAGCAAAAGAAACAGATACAAAATTATGGGAAGCACCACTATCAAACAAAGCTAAAGCTGAAATGAAATCAAGAAGAATAGAACCTGCAATAACATCTCCGGTGGGTTCATCCTCCTCGACGGTCATAGCAAACGATCGTCCCTGACCGGCACCTCTCTATTGTTGATACTGGACATAACGCTGCTGCTGTGTCGGAAGTGGTCCCCTCGGCTTTACTGCAGGTGGTCTCGTCTATGCCCTCGGAGCTGAAGCTGCTCCCTGAACTGCACGACGAGGATACTCTCTCGACTGATGCCCTTCAGTACCACAATACAAATAAACTCCTAACCTCCTCCTGCAAACTTCCCAGATATGGTCGAGTTTCTTGTAGTAGTGGCAGGAAGCTTGCTGTAACTATCTCGACTGCTGTGGTGCCTGGTGAAAAGGTGCCTTTGCTGGAGTCTAGTTCTGCTGTGGTTGCTGGAAAGGCCTGGACTAGAAATGAGGATGTTTTACAGATACTGCACTGCTGTTGGCCCCCAGAAAAGAATCATGTTCGCTCTTGGGCTTCAAACCCAACTCTCGCTCAACCTTGCGTGCCTCCAGAAGTATCTCCAAGTATGTCTCATAAAAAGACGGAATGAGGATCTTCACTTTCCAGTTTAGACCCTCATGGAAACGAATAGCCCGAACCTCCGGCTCTCTCACCAAATACTCTGTAAATTGGCTTAACCTGCTAAACTCTATAGCGTACTCCTCCACAAACATGCTCCCCTGAATGAGACTCTCGAACTGCCTCCCCAAGTCTAGCCTGTCTGCCCGGGCAAAAAACTTTTTCTTGAAGAGGTCCTTGAATACCCCCCAAGACTGTCCCACGTCAACAAGAATCGGCTCATTCCTGAACCAAGTACGAGCGACGTCAAACAGTTGAAGTCCTACCGCCTCAACCTTCAGATCCTCAAAAAGACGGGACACCCTCATAAGACGCTCAATGTCCTCGACCAATCATCAGCATAGACGATGCCCTCCTTCCCCTTGAAGACCCTAGGCTCCAGCTTCTTGAAGTCCTGAATGTTGCCTGGCCGAAGCTGAGCAACCTGAGGAACAACTTGCTGCTTGACCGAAACTCCTCTTTCGACTATGGCACGAGCAACATGATGAGCACTCTCGATGCCCTGCCGTAGAACGTCGGTCTGCATCTGATGTGCCTCTGACTGAGCCCTCTGTGCCTCGAGCATCTCACAAAACAATGTAAACATCTGTGTCACCTCTACTGGCACAGGAGGTGGAGGTAAAAGCCCCTCAGATACAGCTGGCACAGTCCTCTGAGTAGGTGGTGGACCTCCAAAAGCAGCTGACACTCCAATCACCTGAGAAGTGACTGGTGCAGGCCCTCGGGATGTCGTAGACCTCTCAGAAACTGCTCTCCCCTGCTGCGATCTAGTCTTAGGTGGCACCCTGAGACAAAACGAAAGAAAGAATCAATATGGCACATGATGTAAGATACTCAAGGAAAGGACATTTTAAGAGATCAAGTATCAATATCAAAGGAGAATAGTTGAATCAAAAGAATTTTCCTAGATATGATTGAGTATCCTCAGCCTATAGCCTATATCCTATATCCTATCCCAGGCTCGCAGTAGTACAACTAAATCGTCGCACTACCACGACATCGCTTAACTTGCAAAGCTTGACCTGCATGGGCCACCACTAAAAATGTGTCATGACCCGCACCTGGTATAAGGGTACAAGTCGGAAACAACGCCCAGCCTATGCCACAGAATCGACGGTAGAACGCTGTCTGGGTAATCTATCTAGCAATATAATGAACCACTAATAATAACAATATACTCAATCACAGAACTAAGATAAAAATAAGCACGAATCAGATAAAGAATATAATAGTCACAAAATAACTCATGAGTCTAAAATAATATATCGATGAGTCTGAAAGAATGCTAACAAATAAGCTGGAGACAAATCCAGTACAAAATACTAAGAAGGTACTAAATCCGGGTCATCTGTCTCAGTCGGGATAAGTCCCTCCTGAGTCAGGGTCTCTGACTCTAAACCCATAACATACTGAGGTCCATAATGTGTAGGGTACTACTCCTCAGTGTCATTTGAGAAAAATATATCCAGTCAGGAAAGGAGTAGAGTACATCTCTGACAGCAGCTCTAATCAATGATAAAAACTATGTAATAGTAAATAGATGTGAATATACAAGATGCACAATAGATACAATGAGATATATACTTATAAGAAAATACTGGAATAAATACAATAATAATCAATATGTCAATGAACAAGAATACAAATGACTAAGTGTGTGAGTACTAGCTTTAACATGTGATCGGCTTGGGAACATGATACAATATATATGGCCTGGCTAATTATACGTGCGGTGTATGATTAATACTATTCAATAACAGTACTTGATACAATAGGGGTATTGATCATATATCTACACTAAAGTACTCTCCACCCTCGACTGGTATAATAGATCCAACCACGGTATGCTATGGCACGAGATTCTCCAAGAAGATAGCGACTCTTCCCAAGAATTAGTGTCTGTACATGTACAAGATAACCAATGAACAAGACTTGCACCATATACACCATATACTAAGGAATAATATCTCATGACGAGATCCGGATATACCAATCCGTGTAACCATAGTGTCAAGAGAACATGGATATCTACACTAGATACAATAAACATAGAGGATATCATAAATGAGAAACTATCAGAGAATGTACTCTCCTGAAGTCTAATGAATAGTCTCACCGATGTCTGATACGGTGCCTCGAAGACCTAGATAAAGAGTACAACATCAATACAAGGTTCTGGAAAGAAAATAAGTTAAACTAGTCAACTTCTAGGTCAATAAGCCAATTCTAAGTCAAAAATCAATTAAGTCAACTCTAAGTCAACTATGGTCAACTATAGTCAACCTATGGTCAACTACCCATTTCTAGGTTGCACAAGTCTAACACAAAAATATTGGTTCAAAATACTAAAGTCTAGGTCACAAAACCATATCTTAAATATTAGGATACTGTATCTCCGGATACGTAATTCCATAGGTAAAACATCAATATATAAGTCAAACAATTATTAATAATATAGAATCCTAATTACAACATTAAATAGGTACCTTGGTTTTGAACCAACTTGGTATCACAACATAAAACATAATCTTAATACCCCAAACCCAATACCTTGGGTATCCCCAATTACCTTGGTTTCTCAAGGTAATACCCAAATACTAGTTATACTATCTACCCGTAGATATATACATATACTACAATAGTTATTATACATAGAGTATATATTAAATACTATTTAGCACATATAAATAAATTTATATATATTTCAAATACCACACACACACACACACACACACACACACACATATATATATATATATATATATATATGTATATATATATATATATATATATATATATATATATATATATCTAATATTTAATATATAAAACTGCCAAACTGTCGCTAAAGACTCTGCCCGCTGTCGCTGAAGGCTGCTATTGATATTGATACACTGCTGTTTTAGTGACAGTTTTCTGCATTGTCGCTAAAAACTGTCACTAAAGCTCTTGATACGCTGCTGATACGCTGCTGTTTCAGCGAACAGTTTTCTGAAACTGTCGCTGGCTGCTGTCACTGCTTCCCTTCTGCCGCTGCTGTTGCTTCCCTACTGTTTGCTATTGTGACACTTTTGCTGTTGCTGTTGCTCCCGCTGCTGCTGCTATTGGCATTTTCTGCTGCTGTTGCGACGCTCTGCTGTGTCGCCTTTCTGCTGTCGCTGATATATATATATATATATATATATATTTATATATCTATAATATATATATAATAATATATATATATATATATATATATTTATATATCTATAATATATATATAATAATCTATGTATATATAACCCACAATATATATATATATATATATATATATATATATATATATATATATATATACCATATGCATAATTACTACTAATAATTATACATACACCCTCACATAGTATTATATACATAAAACACATAGTAACATTCACACACATACATATTAATATATATATATATATATATATATATATATATATATATATATATATATATATATATATATATATATATATATATATATATATATATATATATATATATTTATATATATATATATAATCATTCACCATATATAACACACATTATATAATTATTACAACCCATAAATATTTATTCACATATGCTTATTTATACATGCTACTATATACAATTATATATACCTATATAAGAATAGCTATATACAATATATATAATAAATACATAGATCTGAGACACAAGAAGCATGATTATATATACCATATACCATATACCATATACCATATATATATATATATATATATATATATATATATATATATATATATATATATATATATATATATATATATATATACAATTACATCTCTAAGAACACAAGAAATAGATCTACATATAATTTGTACAAACACATGGAGAGTATCACACCGTATCCCACTAGATCTAGGATACACATGTGACACGAGTCCACCACTCATCCAAACGTACCCCGAATGACACGAACAAGTCACATATATTATTTATTAACAATATGAAGAGTCAAATATAAATCTACGTGTCCGTGTCAAAATATGACATGTACAAAGTCCCATGTCAGAGGAAAAACCCCCAAATCAACACGTATCACCAATTTGTTGGAATACGACCTACACGTACCCAATTATGGACACGACACTAGCCCCAAACACACAAAAACATGTCAAATTGATCTATAGGACCAATTGACACATACAACAAATGTCAATCTCGGAATTCCCTCAAAATTGACACAAAAGTACCATAACTTTCTCAATAGGCCTCCTATGAACACAAAACCAATTCCTATGGGTAGCCTATACATATGGGTTGATTTTTATGGTTAAATCTTAGATTTAGAACCTAATTTAAGGGTAAAAACTGAATTATACCTATTGAAAGATGGATTCCCAATGCAACCTCCAAATATGATAAAATTACCTCCAACTTGTAGATCCTTGCTCCTCTTTGTAGATCCTTGCTTTCTCCTTCTAGATCCTTGCTCAACTAGACTCTAATGGTGATTTGGGAAGGAATTGGAATGAAATTTGGTAGGGAAATAAAGTGGGAATGAAGAAATTTGGTTGAGAAAAATTCTAGATCTAATTTCCAAATGAAAGGAGGAGAGAGAAATTTATTCCCCCTCTCTATATAGGCCGGCCCCCTTTCCCCTTCCTCAAGCTACTATAAATTGTCCAATATACCCCTTGAGGCCTTCATGAAGAAATAATTAAGGAGAAAAGCTTCTAGTCTAATGGTTTAATTAATTTAATCCATCTCCTTAATAATGGGCTTTCTAAATAGGCTAAATTCTAGCCAATTAATTCATGTTGGTTCATGAGTTTAAACTAAACTAGTTAGGTCCACTAACATAAGTCCAAAATAAATAACTAACATCTAATAATAATTAAATAATATAACAAATAATTATTTATTATGCACAATATTTAATTAAATATAAAATTACTAAAATACCCTTTCCTAGAAAATATGGTAGTGACAAGTTACTTGATTAAGGAAGATTATGGTAGATGTTATTAGAGTTAGAAATAGATTAAAGGTATGAGAATTGACATTTGCAGTAGGAACCTAAAATAAGTTGGATCTATCAATTGTCTAGATTAAAATTGATGGGTTACTATGAGTAGTCCGGAATAATTTACGGAAAAGCATAGCGAGATGTTAGGGATTAGTTATAGTCCATGATGATACAAGAAACTGTATTTTGAACTTGAAAAAATAGAACTTCAGGCTTTCACATTGGGAAGATTATTAGGTACAAGGATTTCAAGTAAACTCGTGCTTGGAGGGTATCTATTTCCATACTATGATAATAATAGAAAAAGAAAACTTATGGAATACATTAAGATTTGATATATGACATGAATTACACCATATATTATGAGAACAGGTTAACTTGGACGTAATGATTAGTAGCATTATACCCAGGTTATAATTTGAGATAAATTTGTGTATATCTACACTTGAATTAGAGGATTACACTTAGAGGATATGTAATTTGAATTTTGAGTGCATGATAAATTTATACTTATGATAGAGCAAATAAACCCATATGGAAGATGGAATTAAGATATAACAGACTAAAGGAACAAGTGAGATGATAGGTTGAGGGATTCGAGAACGAAATTAGTAAAAGCTTGGTAGATTAATTAGAACAAGATTGAGGTCAACTCGAGGACAATTTAGGAGGTGCAAGATAAGTATCCAAAGGGAGAAAATATGAAAATAAATTGTAATTGAATTACAGACAAACTAATATTAGTACAAGAGGTATGGAGGTTTGTAGGAATAATGAATGGTTGTCCGAAAGATCTATAATTTAGCCTGAAGATGCTAGACCATGAAGCTATTGTTGAAACTAAGATTCAATGTCGTCATTGAGGTATGGAGGTTTGTAGGAATAATGACAAGTGAAGGTATGAAGAGGAATGCATTAATGACTCAAGCAATAATGATTTTTGGTGGCGACAAGTTCTAACTACTTCGGAGATTTCAAGGGTTAAGTAAAGGTAGAACTTAATAACTAAGTAGTAAGATTATACATTTTCGAAGATGGAATTATAAATTTAGATGTCAGGATGACATAGATCAATGATATTGGGAAGATGTAAATCAAGGGATACGAATTCAAGAAATGCATTATAGCCTAATTTATGGCAAAAGCTAAGCTATGAAATTCGAAAAGAATAAACTTTGACATGATGGTTGGTGACACGATACAAAGGGTAAATCATAGAACATATATGGAGTATGAACATGAAGAAACTACTACTTAGTTATGATTGATGATATAAGTACCTATTTTTAATCCACCATAGATTGATGGATAGTTTTGGGAAATCGTATTTTATTATTGGGTTATAATATATTTAGGTCTTTTAGAATTATTGAATAGTTATTTATTACATGATTACTGTGACTTTGTTTGTGTAGAGGCTTATATTGTGTACCATTATGTTATTATATGTATTCCTTCTAAGAATTGAATTGGCTCGAGTTCCTAAACTTGGAATGATTAACTAGTTATATTTGACTTATTATTGCTAAGAACCATTTTAAGAGGTTAGGATTGAAAGATTTCTTTGGGGATACTATAGGTTGATGACATCGTACCTAGGATAGAATGTTGAGTTAATAACCATCCTAGTTACATAATGAGATATTTAAATACTATACAGGAGATCTAGAAGATTTGTGCTTGTAGCATTTTGGGTGCCGAGGATAAAGGAACAATAAACTCTTATGTATTAGAAGTTTCAAACTGAGATTGTGTTGCGGTATCCTGGAGTAACTTAGACATAAAGGTGGTAATTTTTCTAGATAATGAATAGCATGATAACAATGATAAGATAATACTCGGTGTTGAATTAAGGACAAAATGCTTGGACAATGGCACTGCATAGTTTAAATACGAGAGTGGCACAATAATAAGTTGCATAAATATATGCAGAGATATGTTGAGTTCGTTGTTGGGGAGATTAATTTTTAATTTCGAGGACAAAATTTCCTATGGTGGGTAGATTGTAAACCCTCTGATTTTAGTGTAGGATTATTCTTGGAAATTTTAAAAATTATTTGGACTTATTTTTATATTAATTATATTTATTTAATGATTAAAATATTTATTAGATCTTTACTTAACCATTTATACCTTTCATCATGGCTTTAATACCTTGAGAGCTACACCTGCCTTTTTCTTATAACCAACTTTGCATACTTAACTTAGTCAAGCCAAATTATGCTTATGTCATAACTGTCACTCACAAATTTACCTTTCCATGCTAGGTTTTAGTCGCACAACTTTTGCGATGCATTTTTACGAAAAAATGACTCTTGTACCTTTCCATTGCGGATGATTTTAATACGCAACACTAATTTGATTATTCTGGCAAATTTGATATTCAAGAGCCTAACTGGGCCTACTACGTACGTGATTTCTGTGTCCTATTTATTTGAGCCCCCGTGTGCCCCATAAAAATTATAGACCACCCTGACTGAATTCGTTGTCTTATGCGACACCTATTTTGTAATCGCCCTCAACCGAGCCCAAACACCTAACCCGAACCCTCAAACCAACTTTTATGGCTCATGCATCATACCCCACACCCATCCCCTACTCAACAACACACCTAACACATATTTGTACACCCAAAAATCTTATTATTTTAATCAATTGAATTTAAATTCAACACCATCCTATTTTGGAAGCTATCTTGTGCACTTTCCATTTTTTTGCATCCATTAAATCCTTCAAAAATATTTCTATGACAGCCCTTATGATTAAATTCCAACCTATACATACCATATTAAGGCTCATTTTATCCTAGACCTAGGATTCAAACATATAAACATCCAACCACCCATGCATGCATCTAACTATCAACTATATAAATATTTTATTCACCCAAAACCCTAATCAACCCCCCTTAAAACAAACCCTAAACAAAATCCTAACCCTAACTACATAAGGCCGGCCCCCAACCTCTACCTTGTAGCCGCCAATTACTACACCCCTCCCCTCCACACACACACACACACACACATATATATATATATATATATATATATATATATATATATATATATATATATATATATATATAAAATATTATATCATAACATAAAACCCTAATTGCCTCCATCTACCTTTCACAAATCCTAATCATCTTGTTTCTATTCCTTTCCCTTCCAAATCAAATACTAAAACTTTCGAGAAGTGCTAGAGGAAAAAAGATAGTGGGTGGCAAAGTTTTTATCCTCTTGTATTGGATCTCCATTGAAGTTCTTGATCTCCAAAAAGGTAATTTCTTCTTATTCTTCTTGATCGTTAAATTATTCTAGAACATATAGGATTAAAAATTATGAATTTTACTATTAGAGACATAAAAATATATTAGAGAAGATCATGAGGAATGGCTAATAATTAGGTTTTATATAAACTAGAAGCATACATGAGTTTTTACCCAAAACTGTCCAAATTTATCATATAATTCAGCCTTATTTTTAGCAGTCATTGTAACTTAGAAAGCCCATAACTCCCAACTAAGAACTCTGTTTAATCTCTAGTTTTTTTTAAAAAAACTGCGTAAAGTTAGCTTAATAGTACAAATTCGATCTAGAATTTTCTATAGAATTATTTGTGCATCGGGTGTCTGAAAAAAGAACGTATTTTGGTATTTTTATGATTTTGGGAGCTTTCAGACACGAAAATATGATCTGTTTGAATCAAAAAGCTGACGCGAAGGCCTACGATATACTTTAACCCCATAATTTATTAAATAAGTCTAATATGTGCAATATTGGTTACAAGTAGATGATAGACTATAAGACATAGACTTTTATGAGTATTCATAAAAATATGGATATAGCTAAAACATATCACCAATACAATAGGGATATAATGTACATAGTATTGAGTAGTATTTAATTTGAATTTTTTCTTTAGGAAATTTGGGATTCGCGACATCTTCGGACGTGGACGTTGGATATGCATCTTCGTAGCAACTAGGAACAAGCAAGTGTAACTTGCCATGTCGTATTTTAGTTTCTAATATTATAAATTATATATATTATATATATTATTATCATATTTACTTCTGGTGTATAGTGTTACCTTAGGGCCATTGTCGTTACTTAGCCTCTGAATTATATTCGGGTGTCGACGTTCGTTAGAGGAGTCGGGTAACGATTCTACAGTTATTTTTACGATGCCACAGTCATGCTGATATTTTGCACTTCAGACCCTAGGACACTTGACATGATATTTTATGAGAATCCGTGCTTGATATATTTATGGAGACCAAATTCTGCATTTGGCATTAGGACTCGTGACTTGATATGTTACTCTACTATATTTACTTATTATGACTTGACGTACTAGTTAGAGGTCTTGACCTTGCGTGTTGTGGATTGAGACATGAGGTTACATTAGAGGGAAGAGCATACGTGCGTTGGGCTACCCTTCATCATAGTTGCCGTTGACTCTTTACCAGAGCTTCGAGTTTTCATAGTTGCTATGGGTTCCCTGACGGGGTCTGTAGGTTTTCATAGTTGCTGAAGTGTCTATTGAGATCTTCAGGTTTACACTTTGGTAGTCTAGCGTACGAGTGATGTTCTCAAGTGCATTCCACCTAGATGGTTATAGTAGTCTTACCCCTTGAGTACCTTATACTATTATACTGTTTACTACTGGCATGCTATTTTTTTGTACCTTGTTATGTCTGCTGAGGACCTTGTCCTTTTTCAGTTTTATTGTATAGACTATCGTGGAGTCCTTATGGAGCTGTTGATGCGTATCATCGTGTTATGTAGGTATTAGGACTAGGTACTGATTTCATTCATGCCACAATTATATTTACTTATTCTTATTATTTTCTCTTCTGCTGCTATAGCCTTGTTTTGTAGACTCTATTTTTTTCTCGTGTCTATTTGAGCTTGTATGTTACTAGTGGCCGACTTTAGCACATCTAGTTTATTGTTAATATTTTGTGTCCTTGTGGATTGAGACATAGTGATATTTAGACCGTTGCTTATATTATACAACTTAAGTGCACTCTAACGGGTCCATTAAATTGGAGTGGCCTTGGAGTCGTACCGTTGGCCATTGCCACGTGGCCTATTCCCGCATATTTGGGGACTGGGGCATGACAAGAGGCCCCTAAAGATGTCTACGTGCTTGAATAGGCCATTAAGGAAGCTAAAACCGCAACGATAGAGGAGTATGGACCAACAGACATAATGGTTGATCCTGGTACTCCCTTCGTCAATATTTTATTGCAGAATTTGGATACAATCGGGGCAGTCTTTGTAGAGTTTGATGATCCACACGTACTGGCGATTCCATATGGTATGTTATTCTTATATTTTACGCTAGACAAAATATTTTGACTTTAATTTTTTATACTTCTAGTGAAGGTGACTACAAGCTGGCTTGATTTTGTAAGCCTACGAGCGAGAGGCTAACTGAAGTCCCTACTGAGGGAGAAGATATTGCTCAGGATACATGAGCAATTATTACTGCAAAAGTCAAAATTTTCCCTAGCCGTCCTGATGCCAGAATAGAAGAGCAACATGCAAGTGAGCTATCTCAATCTGCTGCTACTAGCAAAAAGGTTGTTGAAGAGCAAGCTATAGTCGTCGCTCCACCCACTACTGCAAGTATAAGGTTCTGTCATTCAAGAAAATTCCAACTTTTTAACATCTTACTTAGATTACTAAAAAAATTATCTTCTTTTTGACAATTTCTTCTTTGGTTGCGAATCAACCTGTCACGCCCCAGTCCCAAAATACGTAGGACTAGGAATATGCAACATGTCAGCTGTGCATTCGACCAAACTCTGGTCCGACTCGAATACGTATAAGCTGTATAATAAAGGTCACTATCTAGATAATCCAGTAAATATAAACATCTATGTCTCAATCCATAATGAATAGAAATGCACAAGAATGAGATACATGTGCTATAGTCGGCCGCCCAATAATACACAAACTCGAATAGACTCGAGAAGAAATATGAGTCTATAAAAATTAGGCTACAACAGCAGATAAATAAATAATATGAATATAATAACCATAATGCTGGTAGAAATGATATAAGTACCTGGTACCAATGCCTGTAAGACAAGCAACTCCATCAGCAACTCCAAAGGCTCTGTAATCATCTATGCTACAAAACTGGCAGGGGACCAGGTCCTCAGAGGGACGTAACAAGGTACAAAAATACAACATGCCATAGTATAACAGAAAGAAATAAGTGCAACACCAATATAATCTAGCATAACCATCTAAGTAAGACACAGTTTAAAGATAATGTTCGACGCGTGGGCTGTCCAAAATAAAACCGTAGCCCCGGACACGAAAATACATGGGACGTACCGCAGCTTCGGACAAAGAGTCACACGGGTGATACTACTAATCCGGATACATGAATACTATAATAATAGAACATATACATATATATAGTGCGTACAAAGGAGCCCAAACGTCTAGTAACTGTCTTTCCCTCCCAAAGCGGTCAACGAGTATGAGCTGAACCTGAACCTCTATCTAACAGTCTCGTCATACTGAAGTAACTATCAACAATCGCGACCCTAAAGTCATCTAAGATTCCGGTCATGCTGACAGTATTACGATACAAAAAATCTGGCACGATGACAGTGTCTGGATATGTCCTAGGGTTATAATGTAACCAAGTGTGTACATCAAGGTTTTGCGATCTATCACTCATTACCAGACGTTACCGACGAACGTCTGCACCCGGTTATGACCCGAACGTGGAGCAACAATTCTAATCCATAACGCACACAATGCATATATTAAATAAATAAATATCTGGTAATTAAAATACAGGGTAGCAAGGTACACTTGCCTGGATCCGGATGCTGAAGATGGGTCTCCGATACAACGTCCAAGTCCGTGGGTCCCGTAGTACCTAGAGACGAGATACAATCTCCATCAATAAACTATCACGAGGCTAAAATAAGAGGTGACACACGTCTAGCATATATTTCAATCTTAGTTACAAGCTCACATAAACACTAAGCTAGAGGGTTGACCAAGGTTGACTAAAGGTATGTTACATCTCATCCGATTAATCACCTGTATAATATCATCAGACAAATCCTCAATCTTACTATTCATCATAGTGTTTATCAGTATTTCGAGCCATGATCAATCCTCAGATTCCTCCTGGTCTTCACAAATGTTATCATGCATATTTAAATATCATCCTCGAATAAATAATTATTAATTATTTAAACCCTCGATTATAAATACCGTCAATAAATTATTTGAACATCGCTTCCCGATAACCTAGCCACTCAAATAAATTCATTATTATTTATCAATCCTTAATAACTGACTAATGGTTTGATATTATACACCATTTCATAATAAATAATCCTGCTCCTTAATAAATTCATTATTATGCATGGAACAAATATACACCAAACCCTAAGATGCACATATAGCATTCAAAAACCCTAAACATCAACATAGAATTTAACCATCAATTACATATATTAAAATATAATAAACCCTAAAACTCATGCATTCAAGACCCTAAAATCTTAATACATTCAAACCTCTTAAACCCTAACCCTAACTAAGTTACATGTAAACCATAAACAATATACAAAACTATACTACACATGGAGAGGGGGGAGAATTCACCTTGGCGGTGGCGCGTGGGGACAGTCGAGGTAGTTGCTGGCCAGAGGGGTTGGTGCTGGTGACAGTGGCCGAGGGGGACGTGGCGGCGTGGAGGAGGTTGGTCGAGGTGGTGGTGGTCGATGAGTGAGGTGGAGATGACGGTGGTGGCAGCCGCGGATGGATGGCCGGAGGAGGTGTGTCGAGGGAGTTGCTGTCGAGTGGTGGAGTCTCATGGAGGAGGAAGTGTCTTATGGAGACGGCGGTGAAGTCGGAGGTAACTCACCAGAGTTGAGGTCGGGTGGGAAGCTCGGATGGTGAACGCTACGGTTGAGGTTGGGTGGCCACGTGATGGAGGTGGCAGCGGGTGGAGGAGCTCGGCTGCCAGGTGGATGGCCGGGTTGGTGGATGATGGAGGTAGGTCTCGCCGGACATAGAGGGAGGCCGGTCGGGTTGTTTGTAGAAGGTGAAGTGGAGAGGAGGAAGACGAAAAAGAAGAAAAAGAAGAGAAAGGGAGGAGGAGTATTTTGGCTGGTGATGTGAAGAGGAAGGAGAGAGAGAGAGGGGGCGATTTCAATGCTTTTGGGATTAGGGTCGGCCTTGGGAAAATGGAGGTGATGGAGAGATTTTATAGGGGAGTGTGTGGTGAGGATGAGGGCTTTAATTTGAATAGAGGGCTCAGATTCTTCATGAAAGAATTGTACATCCAAAGGAGAGAGGGGGATGGATTTGACCGGCCAAGAGATTTGGGTGAGGGTTTCTTCATGTGTCTTGGCCAATAGGGTGGTGACACCTATCACCACTTTTGCAAATAAGCCCCTTAATTTTTGGGTAATTTCACAAATATGTAAAATAAAGGGGATTTGGTGTGGGAAGTGGTATTTGGTATTTTGTAGGGTGAGGGGGTATTGTGTGTTTTGCATGGGCTTAATGAATGGGGTATTGGGTTAAATTGGGGTTAAGTTGGGATTAGCCAAAGTCGGTATCCCCAATTTACTTAAAATAAAATATCATGTGCTCTTAAATTAAATGGGGCACATGTGGTCTCAATTTGGAGTGACACAAAGGTCATGAACGGTGTAGGCTTGGTGTCAGTCTTGGACCCTCTAATTTGTCCGGCTAAACGGGTTGAGTTGGTGTCCCAAAATTTATGGCAACGACAAAGGTACGTGACACAGGATTAAAGAATGGATTTTGGGACCGAAAAGTTGTGCAATTAAATTAGAGCACAAGGGATTGTGTTTGTGAGTGACGAAAAAGTCCAGTGCCTAAGTTGGCTTGTCAAGTCAAGAGTGCAACAATTAGTTAAAAAATATGGGCTATTGTTGGGCTCCAAAAAATACAACAACGGTAGGGTGCACCAAGGGTTAAAATAAATAATTAGACAACTGCAACATAACTTCTAAACCTTAAATGACGCTACAACAATATTTCTAACCTTATCTAGTCTACCTAAAATAATAATTGAGGGGGTTTACATCCTTCCCAACTTAGAAAAATTTCGTCCCCAAAATTAAAAGTAAAGTACGACTAATAGCTACAAGAATTTAAAAGTAAACTGTTAATCGAATGCAGTACGTAAATTCGTACCTTGGTCCTCAAATAGATACGGGAAACGCTGCCGAATGGAATCCTCGCACTCCTAGGTAGACTCGCCTGGCGAATGATGCTTCTATGCAACCCTGACCAGTCGAATAGTCTGACCCCTCAAAGTTTTCTCACAGCGATCGAGTATCCCCACTAGCTGCTCTACATACGATAAACTGGGCCTGACTGTAATCTCTGAATGATCAAGCACGTGGCTAGGGTCTACCATGTATCTCCTCAACTGCGATACATAAAATACGTCGTGCACTCCTTCTAATGATGGAGACAATGCAAGACGATAAGACACTTTGCCAACTTGTTCTAAGATGTCAAAAGGTCCGATGTACCTCGGACTCAGCTTGCCTCTGCCTCCGAATCTGATGGTACCACGAGTAGGCGATTTCTTCAAAAATATATTGTCACCCTCCTTGAACTCCAAAGGTCTGCGGTGCACATCTGCCCAATACTTTTGTTTGTCCTATGCTACACGCAGGTGGCTCTGAATCTTCTTTACTTTCTCCACTGTCTGTGTCACCAACTCTGGACCAAGTATCTGACGCTCTCCTACGTCACTCCAACATACCGGTGACCTACACTTCTTGCCGTACAGTGCCTCATAAGGTGCCATTTGTATGCTGGCTTGGTAGCTGTTGTTGTAGGAGAATTCCACCAAGTGTAGATGGTCCTTCCAAGATCCTCCAAAGTCGATCATGCACGCTCTCAACATATCCTCTAGTATCTGAATTGTGCGCTCTAACTGACCATCAGTCTGTGGGTGATATACAGTGCTAAACTTGAGGTGAGTTCCTAGACTCTCCTGCATACTTCCCCAAAAATGTGATATGAATCTAGAATCATGATCCGATACGTTGCTGACAGGCACTCTATGTAGTCATACTATCTGCCTCATATATATGTCAGCTAATATATCCGTGGACTGTCCAACTCTGAAGGGCAAAAATGTACAGACTTGGTGAGTCGGCCTACGACAACCCAGACTGCATCCTTCCCGCTAGGGCTCCTCGGGAATCCTGTGACGATGTCCATGGTAATATGTTCCCACTTCCACTCAGGAATGGGAAGCGGCTATAATAGTCTTGCAGTCCTCTAATGTTCAGCCTTGACTTGCTGAAAGACCAAATATCTTTCCACGAATCACGCAATCTCCCTCTTCATCCCATGACACCAGTAGTGTTGTCTCAAATCTCGGTACATCTTCGTACCCCCGGGATGAATAGAATAAATCGAGCTATGAGCCTCGGTCATCAACTCCTGGCGTAGCTCGCCACTCGGAACGTATAGGCGATCTCCATACCTCAATGTTCCATCTTCGTGAATCCTGAGTCCCGTCTGCATGCCGGCCTCTGTCCTCTCTCACAGTCGTCAGAATCTCGCATCTGTAGGCAAGGCTGCCTTGATCCTCTTAACCAATGTAGACTTAACCTCTAGACTGGCCATCTGTCCATCCATGCCTGGGAATACAACCTCTATTCCAAGCTCCTGAAGATCCTCTAACAGTTGTCGTTGAGTCATCAAAAAATATGCCATGGGCTTCCTGCTTAAGGCATCTACTACGACATTCGCCTTGCCAGGGTGGTACTGCAACTCAATATCATAGTCTATCATCAATTCTAGCCATCGTCTCTGTCTCATGTTGAGCTCCTTATGAGTGTAAACATACTTCAGACTTTTTTGATCTGTGTAAATCTCAACACGCTCTCCATAAAGGTAGTGCCGCCATAGCTTTAGTACAAATATCACTACAGCTAGCTCTAGATCGTGCGTCGGATAGTTCTTCTCATGAACTCTCAGCTGTCTCGATGCGTAGGCTATCACCTTGCCATGTTGCATCAGTACACATCCTAATCCGCTCCCAGACGTATCACTATACACTACAAATCCTCCCGATCCTGAAGGAAGTATTAAAATTGGTACTGATGTCAGACGCTTCTTCAGCTCATCGAAAGTCGTCTGACACTCCTCAGTCCAGATAAACTCCTCGCCTTTACGCGTCAGTCGTATCATAGGCATAGCGATCCTCAAGAAGTTTTTCACGAACCTCCAATAATATCCGACAAGTCCGAGAAAACTCCTAATCTATGTAACTGATGTAGGGGTAGGCTACGTCTCTACTGCAGCGATCTTCTCCGGGTCAACTGATAGTCCATCTCCAGTGATTATGTGTCCCACGAAGGGTACTCTATCTAAGCAGAACTCACATTTGCTGAGCTTGGCATACAGTATCTCCTGTCTCAGCATCTCTAATACGATCCTGAGATATTTCTCGTGCTCCTCCTGGCTCTTGGAATGTTCCAAGATGTCATCGATAAATACCACCACGAACTTATCTAAGTACTGGTGAAAAACATTGTTCATCAGACTCATAAATACTACTGGCGCATTGGTTAAACCAAACGGCATAACTAAAAATTCATAGTGCCCGTACTTCGTCCGAAAAGCCGTCTTCGGAATGTCCTCTCTCTGTACCTTGATCTGATGATAGCCGAATCTGAGATCGATCTTCGAGAATACACATACACCACTAAGCTGATCAAATAAATCATTATTGCGCAGCAAAGGGTACTTGTTCTTTATCGTTATAATATTTAACGCCCTGTAATCGATACACAAACGTACCATCTCGTCCTTCTTCGGCACAAATAAGATAAGTGCTCCCCATGGAGAAATACTAGCCCGAATAAAACCCTTATCTAAGAGATCATCTACTTGGACTTTTAACTCAACCAACTCCTTTGGTGCTAGTCTGTAGACGGGGGAAGTAACTGGCTCGGCTCCGGGAGTCAACTCTATAGTAAACTCTATCTCTCTATCAGGTGAAAGGCCTAAAAGATCCTCTGGAAACACATCCTCAAACTCTGATATAAAGTGAGGGTACATCTGTTCAGCTTCTGCAATATGTGTCGCTAAGGTAGGTTGGGCACCATGCTCTCGGGTTCCCCGAAGAAACTCAAACTCAGGGTGATCTGGTGGTCTAAAAATAACGCAACCACATCGACAATCTAGCGTCGTATATTATTGGCTCAACCAATCCATGCCTAGAACAATGTCATAGTCTAGACTTAACCTCATAATAAATTCTTCTGTTCTATTTACAACACTAATCCTCCAAAAATTTCTTCCTTCCCTAATGTATAGATATTCTCCTCAAATTTCTTCCTACAATTATATTCCTTAAATTTCTTTTTTTCGTTATTTATTGCTCCGAGTCACATAGTGCAATTATAATAATGGTATCACCCAAGCACATACTAGAATTCCTGGAATCAGATCATCACCTTCCAGGTGACAGCCTAAAATTTTATCTCCTCTAGTTCATAATATCGTTCCTGGTATCGCTATCAAATATAACAACTAATTTCTAGCATCTTGCTATGCATTTCCATAAATTATTCTAGAAGGTTAGAATCAACGATCTTTCTAGCTCCCAATACTTCCCAAATCACTGTTATCTCAAGTAAGGGTAGGGTTTTACCAGTTCTAAGGACATACTACTGGGTCCAATTCTCTTGCTAACCTTCTACACTAGTTCCAGAATCTAAAAAGAACCTATCAACCTACCCTACTGAGGGTAACAATCTTCTCAGAGAATATTACACAATTCATGTCTTCTGTCATCGGGACTATAATCTTCTTCTGGAGGGAAACATCAGACACTCGCATTCGTCTTTCCGAAATAAAAGGAGATGAGAAACATTGATAACGATATTGATGAAAACTGAACGAATACAATTTGGAAGTCAAGGGCGATAATCACATACAAAAGAGAGTTTTAAAAATCGATTATGGATTGAGATCCTATTCAATAATAACTCCTAAATTACAGGCTCATTTGGTATAGTAATGTAACCAAAATGTATGCTCTTGACCTGCATGGGCCACCAAACAACCTCGGGCAATTCTTTTCAAGGCCTCCGCGGACTTGGTGCCAATCACTCCAACAACTCTTGTCGAGACGGATGAACTGGCAGCAATCCCTTTGCTCGCCTTTTATGACATATTGAGGAGAGGAAATCGAGCATTCTTAAAAAGAACTAGTCGCTCTCTCGAATTCAAAGACCCGCCTCATGTCAAATTATATCACTTGAAGATTTCCTATGCTATGAATCAATGGTTAGGGAGCTAAAGTTGACTCTGGAGGAGTTGGAGCAGTGTATAATTGAGCTTAAGTAGACGAATGAGACAATTATAATAGCCCTTTTCCTTGAAGAACACACCAAAGCATACAAGAAGCTCTGATGACCCAGATGGCAAAAATTACAGGAAGGATCAAGGAGCTCCAAAAAACTTATCATAAATTGGGAGCTGATCTAAAAACAACTACGAAAGAGAGAAAGACCCTCTGTGCCCAGGCCAATGACATCGTAAAATCTTCTGTCGAGTTGGATGCGCAGCTAGCTAAGCTAGAAAAGGAGCACTCTTCGCTCATTCCTTTTAAGGATGATGCTACTTGTGAAGAAGAAGCCACCCACCGAACAAAGGAAAAACAAAAGTCTAAAATAGAATATCTGAAAAAGAGAATTGATAAACTCTGTGCGCCTTTTGAAGATCCTTGAAACTTGTAAGAATTTCTTCTTTCAAATGGCTTGAAAAAACATATCTTGCATCTCTCTTTTTATAGAGAAATAAAAGTAAACATTTTTGTTGCCAAAATATTTATCTTGCAAATGCAACCATTTTACCAGAGGTAATACTGGCGTGATAAAATATTGCACTCTTTGGAAAAATGAAAGAATAATTCTACTAGATAAACTTGAGTGGCCTTATTATCCTTGGCATACCCGAGACTAGGTACATACAATAAGTAGGAAAAGCGCTATCATAGGTAATATGGACGTGGTAACTAGGGTAATTAACAATATGTTTGCTAAAAGATAATGTGGACATGGCAACCTGAAATATGAAACCTTGTTGGAGAATTAACTTTCAAAAAATAATTCAGAGGTAATATGGACATGACCGTTTTCTAGAAATATTACGAATTCAACTAGGAAATTGATTATCTCTAACCCAGCTAGGGACTAGAAATAGATCTACATATAATTTGTACAAACACATGGAGAGTATCACACCGTATCCCACTAGATCTAGGATACACATGTGACACGAGTCCACCACACATCCAAACGTACCCCGAAGGACACGAACAAGTCACATATATTATTTATTAACAATATGAAGAGTCAAATATAAATCTACGTGTCCGTGTCAAAATATGACATGTACAAAGTCCCGTGTCGGAGGAAAAACCCCTAAATCAACACGTATCACCAATTTGTTGGGATACGACCTACACGTACCCAGTTGTGGATACGACACTAGCCCCAAACACACAAAAATATGCCAAATTGATCTATAGGGCCAATTGACACACACAACAAATGTCAATATCGGAATTCCCTCAAAATTGA
The DNA here is from genome assembly GCA_036927795.1 of Iris macrosiphon. Classification (NCBI taxonomy): domain Eukaryota; kingdom Viridiplantae; phylum Streptophyta; class Magnoliopsida; order Asparagales; family Iridaceae; genus Iris; species Iris macrosiphon. The sequence continues at coordinate 84,350,956 of JAYESA010000014.1, read as the reverse complement.
CACAAAAGTACCATAACTTTCTCAATAGGCCTCCTATGAACACAAAACCAATCCCTATGGGTTGCCTATGCATATGGGTTGATTTTTCATGGTTAAATCTTAGATTTATAACCTAATTTAAGGAGAAAAATTGAATTGTACCTATTGGTGATTTAAAATCTTTTATAAAAATTATTTTTCCTAAATATCGATTTATTATAAATTAAATAGATAAATAATGATATATATATATTTCTCTAGCTTCAAATATTTATTGGCTTGAAATTATAAAATTATTGTTTAATAAAATTATTTGAAGGACTAGTTGTTTTCATAATAAATTTTCATATCCATTTGGGATAGTAAATAAATAAATTACATACTTTCTAAGGTTTTGAAATATGGGTTTAATTAGTAGCTAATTGGGAATCAGTTAGCCTTGGAAGCCTCTTAAAAATATTTTCTTAAATTATAATCTTTTCTTTTAAAATTTACAAGTTTACCATCTCCCATTCACACCCTCATTCCCACATGAAAAACTCATGCATATCTAATCTTGGCCATTCATTATTTGGGCCAATCCTCACCCTTCATCCCACACCCTCTCTCCCTATTTAAAGTCTCTCACCCACACCATTCCCAAGAAACCCTAATCCCCAAAATTATTAGCTAGCCCTCACAAATTCCTACAAGCCATCACCATTTTTGTGTGCTCGTGTCCATGTGTCCAGCCTTGCGTGTCAGCCGTGTTGGCCTCGGGTTCGACCCCGGGTATCCTACCATATCTATTCATTTCTTGTGTCCAGTTATTACAATATTACATGAGATTGTGTCCGACACCATCTGGACACATCCACCACTGTACAGTACATCAAATTCCTGTGTCCAACACCCGGACACGTCTGCTCCCACACCACAGTACATCAAATCCGCCGTGTCCAGCTTCGGACACGACCCAACACACCCCGACGCATCCACAGAGCAAACCCTAACCCTAGATTTAACCTCGTCGAGCCGTGGCCGCCTCGGACCTCCTCACCCTCGTCGAGCCGTGGCCGCCTCGGATCCGTCGACCACCGCCGAGCTTCGACCGCCGCCGCCACAGCAGATCCACTCGACCGCCGCCGCCCCGAGACGAATGCTCGACCGCCGCCGCCATAGCAGAGCGTTCGACCGCCGACGCCTTGCCCGGTCCGACCCCGGCGAACCCCACCGCGTGACCTCGACGAGACTCCTCCGTCGACGCCGGAAGACCCCCAACGTGAGCCCCCTTTTCTCTTCCCCTTTCTTCTATTCTGAGAAGTTAGGTTACGGGTTATTATTAATCAGTTAGTTAGTAATTATTAATCAGTAGTTAATTATTAATTAGTTTAGTAATATATATAATTAGTTTAGTAATATTTAATTAGTTTAGTTTTTATTTAGTTTAGTTATGTAAAATTATAAGGGTTTTTGATTATGTAAAAATATAATAATTTTTGGGGTTTATTATTATTAATTAAGAAATAGTTTCAATAATAAGATTAGTTCAAAAATCAGTTATTTGGGCTGGTAACCGATTTACTATAGATAAATATATGTTGGCTTTTACATAAATTTTAGATTTTTATAAATAAACTTTTAAATTGTAATTATGTTCGAAAGGAAAGTTTTAACAATTATTGTTCAAAATAATTTCAAAAATGATTTTTCATAAATTAAGGTGTTACCGTAATAACAAACAAACGACCCTTTCTCTTATTAGCCTGGTATCCTTATCTCAATTTTCGTGCCGAACTCCGATCTTGGACTTCTTTATATTGTTTCTAGCTATTTGGACTACTTCGGACTCATTGGAACTAACTGCTACTTCATTTGGGATCACCTTAAGAAGTGTGGCATTATGTACATTCTTTGATTAGTTATATATATATATATATATATATATATATATATATATATATATATATATATAAATATTTGATTGATATATATATATATACAAATATATATTTTGGTATATAAATATATATTTATATACATCTATTTAGTGTATATACACGTATACGTATTTTGTACAAATTACTGATAGGCACTTATATATATTTTATACGTTTTTATTGGTATATACTATGAGTATAAATGTGTATTTATATACGTACCCCTACTAGATGACCCTAGTTAACTAGAGCCATGCCTGGCATAGCCCTGAGGCCAGTGTATTTCTATTGTGTGTTAGTGTAGCATCTGATACAAGTGATATTATTATATGTTTATAGGACTGTCGGATTCTCCAGATGATACTCTGGGACAGGATATTGGTATTGACAGCTAAGGACCCAAGGCGAGTACATTCTCTGATTAGTTTCTAATTTATGATATCTCCTATGTTCACTGTATCTAGTGTAGATGTCCATGCTCTTGACACGTTGGTTACACGGATTGGTATACACGGATCTCGTCATGAGATATTATTCCTTATTCATGGTGTAGCTTGTACAAGACTTGTTCCTTGTTATCTTGTGCATGTACAGACACAGAGACCCGGGAAGATTTGCTACCTCCCTAGGGAATCCCGTGCCATAGCGTACCATGATTGGATCTACTATACCAGTCGGGGGTGGGGAGTATTTTAGTATAGATATGTGATCATACCCAACTTTACATGCATCATAGCTCACCCCACATCTCACGTCGGGTGCAGCCTGACCATTTACATGCTTCATAGCTATTACGTGTGATTAGCCTGACCTCTACATGCATCATAGCTAACCAACGGTTAGCCTGACCTTACATGAATCATAGCTAATCATATGTAGCCAGCCTGATCAAGTTCCCAAGCCGATCACATGTTAAAGCTAGTACTCACACACTTAGTCATAGGTTTCTTGCTCATTGACATATTATTTCTTTCCCTGCATTTACTTACAGTATTTCCAATATTTATTTTATTGTATATTTTTTGTACCTATACATGTATCTCGTATATTTCCATCTAGAACTGCTACATAGTTTATATCATTAATATAGAACTGCTATTTAGAGATGTACTTTGCTCCTTCCTGACTGGAAAATATTTTCCAGACTGTGACCTTAGTGGATTTGTTTCCAACACTTGGGGATTGGATGTCACTGATTGCAGGTATGACTATTTTGTCATTAGACTTGTCTTGTATTTCTTTGCTTACCTTGATATCTCATCGTGCTTAGTTTATGTGATTGAGTATCCAGCATTATTTTATGATATCCACATCTCCTTATGGAGTTGGGTATTCTTGTGAGATGGATTAGATAGTTACTTGACCTAGACAGCGTTCTACTGCCGATGCTGCAGGGTAGGCTGGACGTACCCGCGCACTCGTGCCCCTAAACCGGGTGCGGGTCGTGACAAATACAGATAATAGCTCGAGTACACATGACATCCTTTTGGTCTTACTAACTTAGGTAGAGATTAGAAATGCTAGAAAAATTATATTATGCTTTTGATCAAACATGAGCGTTTCGTCGGATGTAAAGGTAACTCCGCTGGGGAATTCTTTAATAGAACTATTACCTATAACGCATTTAAAACTCTTGAATATGGATAATAGCTTAAAAATGCTTTATGGGGGATTAATAAATATTGTATATTATACATTTACATAATAATCTATTGGGGCTTCATAAATGTCATATCGATGTTAATCCATATTTGAATTTATTGATAGTACTTATTAAGGAACTTGTCATTGATAGGCATCATGAGCAAGTCAACGTTAGGCTTTGTGCTTCTATAAACTATGTTAGAATACACCGACTCCATTACGAATGAGCCCTCCTATTTATGTTAGAATTTTTCTTTATTTTTATGCTTTATGACCTTCGATCTTCTTACTACTAAGACAAGGTCACCAACTTGAAAAAAAACCCTTTTATTTACCTTTTTATTAAGGGATTTAGAAATATGAGCTTGATAGCTCAATACGTTGTTGAGATAATAGATGTTTCTCATCGAGTGCCTCAAACTCTTATAACAATAAATGATGACCATCTTCGGTTGTCAATTCGCTAGAGATAACAATTCGGAGAGAAGGAATCTGGATCAAAAGAGGAAGAACTTCTTTACTCCCGTATACCAAGGAATATGGCGTGATTCCAGTTGAAGTTCGTACCATTATTCGATAGTCTCAGAGACATTCACCAAGCTTTTTATTCCAATCGCATTTGTTAGACGATACAAACTTCTTGAGTAGCTTCCATTATCGTCTTGTAGAAAGCTTTTGCTAACCTATTGGCATCAGGGTTTTATGCTGTCAAAACTATGTTCTGGATTCAATTCTTTTCACAAAACTGATAGAATGTATGATTCATGAACTGTGGACCATTATCATGTATGATCCTTTGGGGAACACTGAAGTAATATATAATATGGTGCTTGACGAAGTTAATCACGTTGAACATCTTTACTTTGATGAGCAGAATAGCTTCTACCCATGTGAAGAAATAACTCGATTATTACAAGGATGAGCCGATGATCCCTAGCTGAGGAAGGGCTGATAGGACCAATGTCGTCCATGCCACATGCTTCTTATAGCCATGACACGACCCTCAGATATAGAAACTCCGAAGGTTGGTGATTGAGATCAGCATAGATTTGACAGGATCTGCATTTTCTGGCATATTTTATGGCATCTGCCACCATAGTGGGACAATAATAACCTATTCGCTTGAGGCGATCATGCAACTTTGGACCTGGATGATGTGTACAACTTGTTCCATCATTAGTTTCATGAAGTACTTACTTTGCTTCTGTATTTGATAAATATCGTAGCAGAAGTTCGTCATATGAGCGATGATACAATATTTTTATTGTCATGTCATAATATAATTAAAGTGAGCACCTCTTAACAAAAATAACTTCCTTCAGATCATCTGGCAAGATTTTATAGACAATACAGTCTATGAAAGGAAACCTCCAATATTTAGAATCGATGTTTGTCTCTGCTATATAGCTTCGATGAACATCCATGTTATTCTTAGCACAGGACAACTCTTGACCAATCACTGTGATCAAACATTGTGTTCTAATTGGAATAGCTAAAGAATCTGCAAGAACAGTTAGGGTGTCTGCTTCGGTATTTCGCAATCAAGGCACATGATCGATAAAGAACCCAGAGAAAGTTGAAGCCAACTCAAGCATAGCATGATAGGAAATGAGGTCTTCATGAGAACCTCATATTCTCCTTTAACTTGACTATCTATCAACTTAGAATCACTGTAAGCTTCTAGGTAGTCCACCCCCAGCTATTTGCTAACTGAAATCCGATGAATAAAGTGTTGAACTCGGCTAAATTATTGAAACATGGTTCCATTAGAGAATATTCACGATGTATGATAAGGTTGTCTGCGAAGACTGTAACAACCCGCTCCGCTCAACCCGGAGAGTCAATTTAATTGACGCAGGTGTAGTGAACCATCCCGCCTAGCTCAGCGATATGACTCAATTTATGCTAAGGTATTTAGACTTGGCCTTCAGAAGATGTTCAGACTTAGACTTTTCAGAGGTACGCTCAAAGTCTCACTCAGCTGATATGAATCATCGCTAAGGTGGGTGGCTCCGATGAACCTGTCTCTAATTAGCTTGTATACTTAAGAAAAGGAATATTACACGTTAGTCGCTAGGCAATAAGCTACTGCATGCTAATAAAAAAGACGAACACACGTAGCTAAGGGAATAATCCTGCCTTATCATGTGTATAGAATATAGATCTCTGCTCTGCTAGTTGCGTAACTTAGCATACATAATCATATGGAGTAGTTCTTATATTATGCCACAAAGTAGTCTTAATTAAACGTCGATGCACCGTATCGCATGGAGTGTCACTCCCCGTTCCCGATATACGTATTTGGAACATATTAGTTTCCCTGCTGATATTACTTGTTGCTTGCATGATTAATTAGGTTGTATGCATGGAGACTAGTCCCATTCTTTGGTTCAATTAGACACATGGTTTAATTGTTGGGTTGGTTCATTTATGAGTTGAATCCAAGGTCTAAACCTCAAACTCTAACTATAAAACCTAATATCTTTCTCTCTCTTCTCTCATTCTCTCTATTTCCTTTTCTTTTTTCATTTAGGCAAGTACACCTTGCACCACATGGAGAAATCTTTTGATTTTTGATTATTACTTTTTTTTTGCAATTTTAGTATATTATGTGCTCATGATGATTCTAAACACTTCTAGAACTTGGGATTTTCCATTTTAATAGATGGATTTGAGTAGATCTACATTCTAAGTTTAGAGTTTTCATGGGTTCCTTGAGTTGTTAGCAATTTTAATCTACTAAAACACAATATTTTCAAAAAATAGTTTTTGGGATGGATAAAGCACTTTATTTTGAGCATTTTTGTTTTTGTTTCACTCAATTCGAAGTTAAAATAAAGTTTTTATGAAGGAAACAAATGTTCAGTTTTTGGATTTCTCGCCATGGCCGAACTTGCTACCTGGAGAAGATGAAGTCCCATGCGGCCGAGAGATCCATGCGGCCTTGACCCGTATTTGGCAAGTGATTATATGTGGCCTTGAGCTCATGCGACCATGTGGCCATGCGGCCTGAACTCATGCGGCCATGCAGTCTGAGCTCATGCAACTCATACGGTCATGCGGCCTTGATCTCATGCGACCTCTGCGGTCAGCGACCATGCGACCCATGCGGCTATGCGGCCCGACATCCTATGCGGCAATTGATCACATGCGGCCTTGACCCTTATGTGCAAGCGGCCCCTTGTACACGCTTTATTGGACTGGTTTTGTTGAATGTTCCTATGGACTTTATGGGATGTATGTGTGACTTTGACGACCACAGGAGTATTAGACCCATCTATGTGCCATGACCCGACCACTTATATCCGTGCTGATACACTTACTACATTATATGTGTTCTTACGTGCTAAGTGTTCCTACGTGATTATATTACATGTTTACACTGCGGTGTACTTATATGCTACATAATATGTGATATGACTTAATCTCCAATATATACATAAGGGTTAGTCAATAACCAAGCGTGGCTAGGATATGTTGATTGCTGCATCATGCTGGGGTGAATCCAAGTTGAACTACAAAGATATAAGTGGATTCGTATCTAGCGTGACCGTACTATGGTACATCATATAAGGAGAATACTATATGACCATGCCATGTAATTCCAGTTAACAATAGGGTTAACTAAGCAACTAAACTTGTAGAGCATTGGGAGGGAATAGAATCTGGAGATCGTGCCTAACTAGTCACCTCCAGTCATCTGAATTGGGATGTGCAGGATAGTCCCTATGAATATTGTTTAAATCATCATTAGTGGATGGCAATATCTGACTATTATACTATACTATGTGTTCTACGCGATCTTAGCACGGTGGCCTTACGAGGGACCGGTGCACAATACTATGTGCTATGCGGCAATTTATGGCTCGGCTAACCCTGCTAGTACCTGGTTTGATATGAGGATTCCTATATGCATAATACCTCTGGGATAACCCAGACTCCATCTAGAAAGCCGTACCAGTGATTACCCGATTTTATAATCGAGCTTGTTTATGTATTGTACTTGTTATCAAATAGTCTAGGAACATAGACTATTATGGTGCAATGGTCTAACCCTTGTCCTTGTCCTTGTTTGGATAGTCCCTATGAATATAAGTAGGTTAGATCGTTGTGTCATGATAGGCTATGAACTAAAACTACGAGACACACACACTCACACACACACACACACACACACACACACACACACACACACACACACACACACACACACACACACACACACATATATATGTGTGTGTGTGTGTGTGTGTGTGTGTGTGTGTGTGTGTGTATCTATTTCATAAACCTGGTTTTATTTCTTCATTCGTGCTTCCTTTGTGGTACTTGCTATTTGGGGTCTAACCCCACTGGTTTTGCATGGCCAGGTTTAGAGCTAGCACCCAAGGATCAAGCATACTTTCCCCTGAACAATGGTGTGCACCAGGTGGATGGCCGTTGAAGGAAACGAGTGAGTTTCTTCTTCCCTGCTCGTTATTGCACACTTTACTTATTTTGGGCTTTTAGCCACCGGCACTTGTTAGCCGTAAGATATGGATATTTAGTCTCCTTTATATGATTGTAATTAATCAGACTGCAGCTGATCATGGTCATTTACTTTTGATACTCTGCCAGATTTATTATTTTGTACAGCTGGTTTCTAGAATATTATGGCAAAGCATTTGGGATGCCTTACTTTCTTGTCATATATGTTCTATGTTTACTGTTCTTGCTTGACTGATGGAGATAATAGATATGTTGTGTAACCCTAAGTGACTTGCTTGACTGATGGAGATAATAGATATGTTGTGTGACCCTAAGTGACTTGCTTGTAGTATGCACCCCTTGTCTAGTTACAGCCGTGACCGTTGTACGAAGCACAGTTCCCAGTATTCAATTCATACAGGAGGTACCAAGATGTATCATGACATCAAGCAATATTTCTGGTGGAATGGGATGTAGAGGGAGATAACACATTTTATTTCTCAGTATTTGGTATGCCAGCAAGTGAAGGCCGACCAACAAAGACCGACAGGACTATTATATCCGCTTCCTATTCTGGAGTGGACGTGGGAACTTATCATGATGGACTTTATGACAGGTTTACTTAAATTTCCGACTGGTCGTGATGTAGTTTGGGTAATAGTGGATCATCTCACGAAAATAGCTCACTTTCTTCCTTTCCTAGTAGGGCAATCCAAAGAGCAGTTAGTAGAGATGTACATGCGACAGATAGTAAGATAGCACGACATCCCAGTGAGTATTATATTCGATCAAGACACTCGGTTCATTTTATATTTTTGGAAGCGTTTGTACCAGAGTTTGGGCACCAAATTGAGATTCAGTGCCGCTTACCATCCACAAATGGACGGGCAATCAGAGAGAACCATCCAGACCTTGGAAGTTATGCTTCGAGCTTGTACTTTAGATTTTGGAGGTTCTTGGAAAGATTACCTTTATCTTGTTGAGTTCTCATACAACAACAGTTATCAAGCAAGCATTCAGATGTCACCCTTCGAAGCATTATATAGGAGAAAGTATAGATCACCATTGGCATGGGATAATATAGGTGAGCAAAAGATGTTAGACCCAGAGATGATTACACAGACATTAGAGATTGTCAAGCAAATCAGAGAGCGACTTCGGGTTGTGCAAGATAGGCATCGATATTGGGCAGATCAACATCGTAGGCCTTTAGAGTTTTGTGTCGATGACCACATTTTTTGTGAATTTTGCCAATACATGGGGTTATTAGATTTGGGGTTCACGGAAAGCTTAGTCCGCGATACGTTGGTCCGTTCGATATTCTCGAGTGGGTGAGCGATGCTGCTTATCGGCTTTCCCTTCTGCCTTCGCTACGTGAGGTACACGATATATTTCATGTGTCTCAATTGCGTAGGTATGTCCCGAATTTGAGTCATATCCTCGGCGATTCTGAGCTAGTCATTAGTACTGACTTGTCTTTCGAGGAGGAACCCGTATCCATTTTGGACCGAAGGGATAATGAGCTCAAGAATAAGACCATTCATCTTGTCCGGGTTGCTTGGGGTCATCACCCTTTGGGAGAGTCGACGTGAAAGCACGCGGACGATATCCGATCTTAGTATCCGTACCTGTTTGACACAGAAGGTATATTTGTTCTTATGTCTTCGTATCTTGAATCTCGCAATTCATTTACCCATTCTATGTGATACTATTTTTTCTTTTTTATATGTTTGGATTTGATTGCATGTGTAGATATGCTTGTAGTTAGCCCAGTGCTTGTTCTGGTTTCTCTAGCTAGCCTTGAGTTTGAATTTCGAGGACATAATTTTTCTAAGGTGGGTAGAGATATCTCTCCCTATTTTCGATATACGTATTTAGAACATATTAGTTTTCCTGTTTATATTATTTGTTGCTTGCATGATTAATTAGGTTGCATGCATGGAGACTAGACCCATTCTTTGGTTCAATCAGACACATGGTTTAATTATTGGGTTGGTTCATTCATGAGTTGAACCCATGGTCTAAACCTCAAACCCTAACTATAAACCCCAACATCTTTCTCTCTCTTCCCTCATTCTCTCTATTTCCTCTTCTTCTTTTATTTAGGCGAGTACACCTTGCACCACATAAAGAAATCTTTTAATTTTTGATTATTGCTTTTTTCTTATATTTTTAGTCTATTATGTGCTCATAATGATTCTAAACACTTTTAGTACTTGATATTTTTGATTTTAATGGATGAATTTGAGTAGATCTATATTCTAAATTTAAGATTTTTATAGGTTCCTTGAGTTTTTGGTGGTTTTAATCTACTAAAATATAGTATTTTTGAAAAATAGTTTTTGGGATGGATGAAACACTTTATTTTGAGCGTTTTGAGTTCTGGTTCACTCAATTCGGAGTTAAAAAGAAGTTTTTATGAAGGAAACAAGTTTTCAGTTTTTGGAGTTCTCGCCATGGCCGAACTGCTGCCTGGAGAAGACGAAGTCGCATGCGGCCGAGAGATCCATATGGCCTTGAATCATATGCGGCAAGTGAGTATATGCGACCTTGAGCTCATGCGACCATGCGGTCTGAACTCATGCGGCCATGGGGTCTGAGCTCATGCGACTCATGCAGTCATGCGACATTGAGCTCATGCGACCTCTGCGGTCAGCGACCACGTGACCATATGACCCATGCGGCCCGACTTCCTATGCGACAAATGATCCCATGTGGTACTTGCTATTTGGGGTCTAATGCCACAGGTTTTGCATGGCCTGGTTTAGAGCCAGCACCCGAGGATCAAGCATACTTTCCTCTGAACAGTGGATCGCACCAGACGGATGACCATTGAAGGGAATGAGTGGGTTTCTTCTTTCCTGCTCGTTATTGCACACTTAACTTATTTTAGGCGTTTAGCCACCGTCACTTGTTAGCCGTAAGATCTGGACATTTAGTGTTCTTTACATGATTGTAATTAATCAGACTGTAGCTGATCATGGTCATGTACTTTTGATACTCTGTCAGCTTTCTTATTTTGCACAGCTGGTTTCCAAAATATCGTGGCAGGGCATTTGGGACACCTTACTTTCTTGTCATATATGTTCTATGTTTGCTGTTCTTGCTTGACTGATTGAGACAATTGATATGCTGTGTGACCCTAAGCGACTTGCTTGTAGTATTGTTACTACCATATTTATAGAGTGGGGGCATTATTTTTATTTGTATTATATATATATATATATATATTGTATTTGTAGTTACACTCATTGCATTTTTGCATAGAAGTCCCTAACAATTAGAAATTTGTACAAACAATGGGGTTTGGGATTGGATGGGGAAAAACACCATGTTTGGTATGATGTAGTGGGTAAAAAAGGTGTGTGGTATTTAGTATGAACCTTGAGGATGTGAGTGGGGGTTTGGGTTAGTGTTGGGTCTAGTTTTGGGTTAAGTTGGGTCCTTACACCAATTTAATTAAAATTAATGTACAAGGTGTTCTTAAATTAATTGGAAGTGCATACGTTAAAATTAGGTGGGACACAAGTATCATGGACGTAAAAGACTAAGAATAGAATATTGTCATAATTTGGGTTGCACAAAATGGGTCGAGGTTGTGTCTCCAATTTTAATTTGGAACAGACAAGGATGCAAAGTTGGATTTATTTAGATTTAAAAATAAATATTTATAATAAATATTGTGCAACTAAAATGAAGCACAAAAGAGAGTATTTATGAGTTACACAAAGGTTAGAATGGAAGACTGGCACGTCTAGGATAAGGGTGTAAAATTTGTTGGAAGACAAAAGTTAGTGTAGTACTCCAAATAACGAAGCAACGGTATGGTACAACAATTGAATAAAATTACGGTAGTGAATTATATAACCCCAATAATTAATCCCGAATAATACTAATTAAATCTATAATCCTATAATTTGGTCAGGGGTTTATCTAGTGGGTTTCTAGGTCTAGTCCACTAACCCATGCCTTAATGAACACTATATAATATGTATAATAAATATATCATGCAATATATTAACACATTAAATTAAATATGGTAAAAGACAATATAGCCCCTATTCTAGAAATGTGGTAGTGACAAGTCTACCCTCCTTAAAAAAATTTTGTTCTCAAAATTGAATTAAACTAGAACAAGAACAAACAATCAAACAAAGAATTATACCTCAAGTCTTGAAGAGATACGGGTACTGCTCGTGCATTTCGTCCTTTCTCTTCAGGTTGACTCGCTTGGAGAGTGATATCTACATGCAACATGAACCAAGGGAATAGCCTGGTTCCATAATACATTCTCTCTACGATCCAAGATCTCTACGGGCTGTTCGGGATAGCTAAGAGTCGGTCCAATCTCGATCTCCGAGTTATCTAGTACGTGACTAGGATCTGCCACGTACCATCTCAGCTGCAACACGTAGAATACGTCATCTACTCCCTCTAGTGCAGGCGGCAAGTCTAGTCTATATGCCACTGCACCGACCCTCGCAAGAATACCGAAAGGTCCAATGTAACATGGACTAAGCTTCCCGCCTCTACCAAAGCGAATCGTGCTCTATGTCAAAGAAATCCGTAGGAACACCAGATCGCCAACCTAGAACAAAATAGTCTTAACACGCAATCTAAAACAAAACAATCACAATCCAAAAATAACAAAACCTATACCTGAAACTCTAGGGATCTACGGTGGCTATCGGCCCAATACCGTTGTCTGTCCTACGCCACCCGCAGTCTAACTCTGATGAGTTTCACTTTTTTCGCTGCATCCACGACCATTTTTGGTCCTAACAAGGCTCTTTCTCTGACATCATCCCAAGATAACGGTGTGCAATACCTCCGTCCATATAGAGCCTCGAATGGTGATATCTCAATGCTGGCCTGGTAGCTGTTATTGTAAGCAAACTCTACTAGGTATAGATGATCCTCCCAAGAACCTCCGAGATCTAGAACGCAAGTGCATAGCATATCCTCGAGAGTCTGAATAGTCTTTCAGACTGCCCGTCTGTCTGTGGGTGATATGCGGTACTGAACTTGAGCTGAGTGCCCATTCTAGCCTGCAAACTCCTCCAGAAGTGAGAAGTGAAATGGCTATCCTGATCTGAGATGATGCTCACAGGACCCCATGTAATCTGACAATCTGTCGTACGTACATCTATGCTAGCCTCTCCGTCCATGTTCCCACTTTGAATGGTAAGAAGTGGGCTGATTTGGTCAACCTATCCATGATGACCCAAATTGCGTCCTTTCCTCCAGGAACGCGGAAGCCCTAAAACGAAATCCATAGTCACATGCTTCCACTTCCACTCTAGGATAGGTAAGGGCTGAAGCAAACCACCAGGCCTCTGTCGGTCCGCTTTTATCTGCTGGCGCACTAAACACCGTGATACAAAGTGTGCTACCTCGTGCTTCATGCCATACTACCATATGTGCTCTCTCAGGTCTCGATACATCTTGTTGGCACAGGGATGCATCGACTAATGAGAGCGATGTGCCTCCTGCAAAAACCTTTTTATGCAGCTTCCTGCTAGGCATACACATCCTCGTGCCGTGTCATAAAGACCCATCATTAGCAATAGTGAAGTCGTCTGATAATCCTGTCCGAACTTGTGCCCTGATACTCCTTTAAAACCCCTCACCCAAAATTAGGCCTACTTGGCTTAGATAGTAAAACTAGGGTTAGTTGAATCCAATTAGAAATAGAACACATCATTTTATTTAATTATGCAATATTTATATCACATAGTGTACCTTACCGTTACTTCGATAATTGGAGCACCTCACTAGCCATTGCTTTCCTACAAACTTTACAACCTTGTCCTAGACGTGCCCGCCTACCATTCTGACCTCGATGTAACTTATAATTATGCTCTCTTGTGCTACATTTTAGTCGCACAATATTCGTCGCAAACATTTATAATTAATTCTAAATAAATATGACTTTGTATCCTTGTGCGTTCCAATCGAAATCGGAGACACAATCTTGACCCGTTTCGTACAACCTAATTTATGACAATATTCTACTCTGAGCCCTCTATGTCCATAACACTTGTGTCACACCTAATTTTATCCCCATTTACTTCTAATTAATTCAAGAATACCACGCACACTTATTTTAATTAATTTAAACCCAATTTCTATCTTTGTGAAATTTTCCAATTGTTGGGCACTTTTATGCAAAAATGCATTAAGGTGTCCACACCATTGGACAATACATGAAGAAACCCATCTTTCCCTTTCATAGGAAATTTCCCATAATTTTTGGAATATGCAACGCGCACATCGCCCCCTCAATTAAACCTATCCTTGCATTTTAAACAATGTAATATATAGCCCTCCAAACATCCCTATGTGAGGCCCAAGGCTAACTCCAAGGAGGTATTGACCAAGCCCACTCCTAGGTCAATAAAACCCTAGCTCACATATATAAATATACAATATATTCCTTTTCTCCTTTTCCTTTTATCCCCTAATACCTAACCCAATATACAGCCGACCCCATCCCTGCTCATCACCTTCCTCGACCACCCTCGTCGGAGACACGACCGGAGCAAGCCCCGACCTTCCTCTCCAGCACACCACCACCACTGAATCTCCTTTCTCTTCCTCCTCCGCCTGAATGACCCAGACCTACTACCCTCTCGACGACCTCCCTCACCCGCCTTTATCTTCCCGCTGCTCACCACCGCCACCCTCCTCTTCCCGAGCGCTCCCGCCGAACGGTATACCGAGCCACCGCCATTCTCTTCCCGCTCCACCTTCAGCACCTCACCTCCGCCGTTCTCCTCCTTGCTCGACTCGAGCTCACCGGAACTGAGCAACAGCTACCCCGACCCGACGTTCTCCTCCTCCTTCGTCTGCAATCGAACCCCGCCGACAATGACTCCCTCTTCGCCGTCTCCACAAACACGATGACCTTCCCCTCTAGCCTCCTCTGTCGACTGAAGCATATCCTCCCTGACCTCTCCATCTGATCGACCTCCACCTCTTCTCAGACTCCCACCATCACCATTAACACCACCAGCCAGCCACCACCTGCACTCCACCCTAGCCTCCTTCCTCCTCCCTGTCACCCTCTTCGACGTCTCCCCTGAGCTGCACCTCGGCCACCTCTGCCTCCCCTGAACCTGAACTCCTTCCCCTTCCTTCTTGCTCGACCTCCATGGCCGGACCTCCTTGGTCGGACCTCCCTGACCGAAGCATCACCACCCCCTCATCATCATCATCAACCTATCATCATCAATATCATCAACCTATCATCAATCATCATCCTCGTCATCACCATCGTCCACATCATCATCGTCGTCATCATCATCATTTCCATCATTATTACCATCGTTATCACTATTATAATCATAATCATCATCAACCTATCATCATCATCATCATTAACTTATCATCATCATCATCATCATCAACTTATCATCATCATCATCATTATCAACCCCCATTATCAATATTATCATCCTTCTATCATCAATCATCGTCCTCGTCATCACTATCGTCCACATCATCATCGTCGTCATTATCATCATTTCCATCATCATTACCATCGTTATCACCATTGTAATCACCTTAACCCTAATCAATATATATGTCCTCACTGTCATCTTCATCATTATGGACCCGTCACCTTTGCTGAAGATAACCCGTAGCAGTCACCCTCGATTTTCGTGCCTGTGTGCGCTGACCCCGAAGAGCTATTGGATCATTCTGCGTAACTTCAGGAGCAAGTTATTGGCACTACGCAGCTTTCTGGCCAGACAAGTATACCTTGCCTTGTTGTACTGTTTAAATTATGTTATTATTTTAGTTGCATTTTTATTGTTTTAGATTATATAATTGTGCGCGTCCGAGAGAGACTCGGGTGCAGTCAACGAAGGTGTTGGCGTTAGGAGTTGTGTCTGACCTAGTGTCTAGTAGACCCACCTAAAGTTGTGGAGTTATCGGTATGACTCCCCAAGCTATGACACATTTCTTACATATGTTGTGAGTCTCATGTAGGGCATGGACCTGCGTATCCGGCTAGCCACCTGTACGTGTAGGTCGTATGACTATTACGATATAATTGCTAATAGTGATGCATGTTAGAAGACTTAGCAGTTATTAGTAGTCGGAGCATAGACTATCGTGGTACGATGGACCAATCCTAGTCCTTATTTGGTTGTAAGGTTGGATATTGTTCTAACGATAGACTATGAGCCAGAGTTACGACGCCTCGGCGTAGTAGCTAAAGCGTGTTGTGGATACAACATGCATAGATCATTGGACGGGGAGGACGACTAGTAGGCGTATGGGACACCCACTTCCTTTAATCAGATTTCCCGTTCTACGGAGCGGTATGGACGTTATATTATATAGATTCTCCGTTCTACGGAGCGGTATGGACGTTATACTATTCAGATTCCCCGTTCTACGGAGTGGTATGGACGTTATACTATTCAGATTCCCCATTCTACGGAGCGGTATGGACGTTATATTATGCAGATTTCCCGTTCTACGGAGCGGTATGGACGTTATTATATTATATAGCACCCTTGTTATGGGGGCATATATGGCATATACTAGCCAGTTTTCACAAATGGTGAATTACGTCAGCATATGTCTAGCCTACACTTTCCCATACACTTAAAGTTGTCCTCAAATTGCATTCACTTAGATGGTTAGCGCACCCCTTTTATTTATTTAGTATTTACTTTATGTCATGCTTCTATGTATCATGTTATATCCCTCTAAGGACCTGGTCCCTTTTCAGGTATAGATGTTCATGAGTATTCGCAGGAGCGCAGATCCGGACTTATTGCTTATGTTCCGAGGAGGCATTCTCTTCGAGCCTCGTGATTGTTAGGTGTGGTATTTATATTATGGTTATTTTTATATTCTAGTTGGTAGTGGATTTGTTTTCATCCGACTATCATCATTAGATACTTTATATTGAGATCTAGTTCATAGATATTGTTTATTTATGTCATTTAATTTATGTGGATGAGATTAGATTATACACTGTGCTCTGTGACCTATTTTACCACTTGTGAATTATTGTTCATAGTACAGCGTACACATGTATTATGGTTTCCATATATTAGAGTTGCCATATACATACGGCTGGCATGCTTACGTGTCCAAGTCCTACGTATTTTGGGATTATGGCGTGACATATTTTTAGTTGTGGCCCATGCAGGTCAAGAGTATATTGTCTCGGTTACGTTACTGTACCGAACAAGCCTGCACATAGGAATAGAGTATAGGATCTCATCCACAATTGACTATGAGTCATATTTTTTCTAATCTGTTTTATTTAAATAATTGCATCCTGCTTGATTCATGTGCTTCCCTAATAGTTCTTGAGTATAGCCTCTGCTAGAATATAGGAATCCTTGTCGTTAGATGATAATCAGGGTAATATTCCTATTAAGAATACAACTAGGGTATTGACACATCATTAAGTTTGGACTACCTAATGAACCCTAGCAACCCTTACCTATAGAATGATTGACCATTATCCCTTGATAATTAGGGATGACTTGAGAGTAGTATAGACACAACTAGAGTGAGTTATAAATTTAACCATATTGTTTGACCCCAGCATTGAGGGACCAATAGAAATCGAAGGTTAAATATTAGGACCAAAACTTAACTTTTATAGTGAGATAGTATTATAAAACAATAAATTTAGATTCTTGTCCTGATATTAGTAGACAGTACATTAGGAAGCCTAGAGGAATAAATATAACACTTCCCTTGATCATACCTTGAACATAAAGAGCATGCTACCTTTCCTTAAGAAACTATGACATTATCTAGAGTCTTTCTATTTAGTTTCCTGACTTGTTCCTCTGAACCTTAGCGCTCGCTATTTGTGCGACGACTAATTATGCTTTTCCTTCTTTGCCTTTCAACTCGTGCCACCTGACACTTCTGATTGTAGGCCAAATGAATTCTCTTATGTTAAGGATATATAGTTGCTAGGATTATAGTCGTAATCTTAAATTCTGAAATTTTTGTGCTTGGTAGTTAGAGCATAATAGTTTTGAGTTATTCTTGTAGATTGTGACTTGATGATTATCCTTTAGTTTTGAATCACGTAATTTATACCACACCTTGATACGAGTTCCCTTTTCCCTTGAAGGCCAGTAACTCTTCCATTATTACTATTGACACTTATTCTATGAGCACTATGATTAAGACTTAAGATGACTATTACCTATATAATGCAATAGGAGACCCTAATAAGTACCAAGATCTTTTCCGTATATACCCCAATAAGAGTTCATACTTTATTTATAAGAACAAAATTATTTTATAGATTTCCCTTAAGACTGTCACAATATTAGTTTATTATCTGGGTAGTATCCTCACAACCTACTAACACATAGTCCTCTTGACTCATTATTGAAGTGTAACTGAATGATATTAACTGTATACTAGCATAAAATGATAGTGTTTATTCAGACTGTAGAACTTAGCGGCCCATACCCCTATTTGGCCGACTAGCGACTTAGATAAGGAGTTAGTATCACAATGGTAAAGACTGTAGAGTCTCACCTTCTTTGTGAACTTGGATTATTTTGTAACTTCTCTCATCATAATCTAGCGTACTTATATTTTTGTACTACCTCGACTTATGCTGCTGTTACAGCCTAGTTTTGCAAGCTTATTCTTTTATTGAGCTTGTTCATAACATATGTATTATTGGGGGTCCCACACTAATACATTGTCTAAATCAGAATCAGTGTATTAAGGTCTAGCTAACCTTAGTGCGCTTGGTTCGCTCTTCGCGTGACTACTTTACGTGGATTGAGATATATAGTAGTAGATGAATGTACTTGACCTCTAGATATGTCTGAGCATATCGTATCAGTTACATAACTGTACTGATACGAGCATGTGAATATGAACTACCAAAATAGGATTTCAATCCACAACTGCCTTGATAATTCCCATTTGAATTCTTTAAATGCCATGATCCCCACACTTCTATTCTATTACCTCCCCCTTGAACTCTTTATTATTGTTTTTTATCTTTTCTTATTTCGAAAAGATGAAACCTCGTGCTTGGTATAAGTTTGATACACAGAGTACTAGATATACCCCATAGGCTAATCACATTACTAGGTAACTATCTTTTATAATTGATTAAGGATATATCATATATGATATATTTGGTGTTAACTTTTGAGGATTGAATATCACGATTGAATAATTTGAGAAATAGTTTTCTTAAATGTATAGCCTATTGTGATTGATGAGTAAATTCTAAGTTGGGTAGAAATTGCATTGTTAACTTGCGATGAAATACTTTTAGATTGTGATCAAGTAAGATTAGATTGGGTGATTCAACCATTTTAATTTTGAAATTTTTTAAAAGAAGGATTAAGATGATGATGACTTAATGAGTTTTAAAACCTTGATATGACGAACCAAATATTTATACCTGAGCACATGATTTAAATTTTTAGAATTGGAGGTTGAATCATCGATTTAAATCTTGAGAAAAATAAATAGAACTCTAAACATGAACATGGACGAATTGAATTCCAAACTTGATGATTGAATTAAAAAAAATTTTGATTGTTGGATTACCTATTTGAAAATATTGAGGATGTAAATTGAAAGTAAAATTTGAAGAGTTCAAAATTCATAAGTTAAAAATAGAAATAATATTTGATTAAAATTATTTTTCAGAGGAGATTATGATAGTTGGAAATTGTAAAGTAAATTTTGATGTGGGATGTCATATATATTTGAATTAGATTTGGATGTTGATGATTTGAAAATTCGAGGGAGATTACAATATGTAAAATTTGATTTAAAAAATGGTTAATTTAATTTAAAGTGATTACGATGGATTTGAATAAGTTTAAAAAAAGAATTTGGAAGAGATTGCAATTGACTTGCCTTATGTACGAATGTGAAAGAATTATCCAATTATGCCTTATTTTTA
The DNA here is from genome assembly GCA_036927795.1 of Iris macrosiphon. Taxonomy (NCBI): domain Eukaryota; kingdom Viridiplantae; phylum Streptophyta; class Magnoliopsida; order Asparagales; family Iridaceae; genus Iris; species Iris macrosiphon. Next base: position 84,331,015 of record JAYESA010000014.1, on the reverse strand, counting down.
ATTTCGAGGATGAAATTATTTTTAAGTTGGGTAGCCTCACCTAAAATTAGGCCTACTTGGCTTGGATAGTTAAACTAGGGTTAGTTGAATCCAATTAGAAATAGAACACGGCATTTTATTTAATTATACAATATTTATATCATATAGTGCACCTTACCGTTGCTTCGATAATTGGAGTACCTCACTAGCCATTGCCTTCCTACAAACTTTACAACCTTGTCCTAGATGTGCCCGCCTACCATTCTGACCTTGGTGTAACTTATAATTATGCTCTCTTGTGCTACATTTTAGTCGCACAATATTCGTCTCGGACATTTATAATTAATTCTAAATAAATACGACTTTGTATCCTTGTGCGTTCCAATCAAAATTGGAGACACAATCTTGACCCGTTTCGTACAACCTAATTTATAATAATATTCTACTCTGAGCCCTCTATATCCATAACACTTGTGTCCCACCTAATTTTATTCCCATGTACTTCTAATTAATTCAAGAACACCGCACGCACTTATTTTAATTAATTTAAACCCAATTTTCATTTTTGTGAAATTTTCCAATTGTTGGGTGCTTTTATGCAAAAATACATTAAGGTGTCCACACCATTGGACAATACATGAAGAAACCCATCTTTCCCCTTTATAGGAAATTTTCCATAATTTTCGGAATGTGTAGCACGCACACCGCTCCCTCAATTAAACCTATCCTTGTATTTTAAACAATATAATATATAGCCCTCCAAACATCCCCATGTGAGGCCCATGGCCAACTCCAAGGAGGTGTTGACCAAGCCCACTCCTAGGTCAACAAAACCCTAGCTCACATGTATAAATATACAATATATTCCTTTTCTCCTTTTCCTTTTTTTCCCTAATACCTAACCCAATACATAGCCGACCCCATCCCTGCTCATCACCTTCCCCGACCACCCTCGCCAGAGCCACGACCGGAGCAGGCCTCAACCTTCCTCTCCAGCACACCACCACCACTGAATCTTCTCTCTCTTCCTCCTTCGCCTGAATAACCCAGACCCACCACCCTTTCGAAGACCTCCCTCACCCGCCTTCATCTTTCCGCTGCTCATCACCGCCACCCCCCTCTTCCCGAGCGGTCCCGCCGAACGGTGCACCGAGCCACCGCTGTTCTTTTCCCGACTCCACCTTCAGTACCTCACCTCCATCGTTCTCCTTCCTGATCGACTCGACCTTGCCAGAACCGAGCAACAGCCACCCCGACCCGACGTTCTCCTTCTCCTTCGTCTGCAACCGAACCCCGCCGACCACGACTCCATCTCCGTCGTCTCCACGAATACAACGACCTTTCCCCCCCGGCCTCCTCTGTCACTGAACCATATCCTCCCCGATCTCTCTGCCCGATCGACCTCCACCTCTTCTCAGACTCCCACCATCACCATTAACACCACCAGCCAGCCACCACCTGCACTCTGCCCTGGCCTCCTTTCTTCTCCCTGTCACCCTCCTCGACGTCTCCCCCGAGCTGCACCTCGGCCACCTCTCCCTCCCCTGAACCCGAACTCCTTCCCCTTCCTTCCTGTTCGACCTCCATGGCCGGACCTCCTTAGTCGGACCTTCCTGACCGGAGCATCACCACCCCCTCATCATCATCATCAACCTATCATCATCAACATCATCAACCTATCATCAATCTCGTCCTTATCATCACCATCGTCCACATCATCATCGTCGTCATCATCATCATTTCCATTATCATTACTATCATCATCACCATTATAATCATCATCATCATCAACCTATCATCATCATCATCAATTTATCATCATCATCAACCCCCATTATCAATATCATCATCCTCCCATCATCAATCATCGTCCTCGTCATCACCATCGTCCACATCATCATTATCGTCATCATCATCATTTCCATCATCATTACTATCGTCATCACCATTGTAATCACTTTAACGCTAATCAATATATATATCCTCATTGTCATCATCGTCATTATAGACCCATTACCCTTGCCGAAGACAACCCACAGCAGTCACCCCCGATTCCTGTGCCTATGTGCGCTGACCATGAAGAGCTATTGGATCGTTCTGCGTAACTTCAGAAGCAGGTTATTGGTACTACGCAGCTTTCTAGCCAGGCAAGTATACCTTACCTTGTTGTACTATTTAAATTCTGTTATTATTTTAGTTGTATGTTTATTGTTTTAGATTATATAATTATGTTCGTCCGAGAGAGACTGGGGTGCAGTCAACGAAGGCGTTGACGTTAGGACTTGTGTCTGACCTAGTATCTTGTAGGTGGGACCCACCTAAAGTTGTGGAGTTATCGGTATGACTCCCCAGGCCGTGACACATTTCTTACACGTATTGTGAGTCTCATGTAGGGCACGGACCTGCGTATCCAGCTGGCCACCTGTACGTGTAGGTCGTACGACGGTTAGGATATAACTGCTAATAGTGATGCATGTTAGAAGACTTAGTAGTTATTAGTAGTTGGAGTATAGGCTATCGTGGTACGATGGACCAATCCTTGTCCTTATTTGGTTATAAGGTTGGGCTATTGTTCTAATGATAGACTATGAGCCAGAGTTACAATGCCTCAACGTAGTAGCTAAAGCGTGTTGTGGATACAACATGCATAGATCATTGGGCGGGGAGGACGACTAGTAGGCCTATTACACACCCACTTTCTTTATTCAGATTCCCCGTTCTACGGAGCGGTATGGACGTTATATTATGCAGATTCCCCATTCTACCGAGCGGTATGGACGTTATACTATTTAGATTCCCCGTTCTACGGAGCGGTATGGATGTTATACTATTCAGATTCCCCGTTCTACAGAGCAGTATGGACGTTATATTATGCAGATTCCCCATTCTACAGAGCGGTATGGACGTTATTATATTACATAGCGCCCTTGTTATGGGGGCATATATGGCATATATTAGCCAGTTGTCACGAATGGTGAATTATGTCAGCATATGTCTAGCCTACACTTTCCCATACACTCAAAGTTGTCCTCAAATTGCATTCACTTAGATGGTTAGCGCACCCCTTTTATTTATTCAGTATTTACTTTATAGCATGCTTCTATGTATCTTGTTATGTCCCTCTGAGGACCTGGTCCCTTTCCAGGTGTAGATGTTCGTGAGTATTCGTAGGAGCGCAGATCCAGACTTGTTGCTTATGTTCCGAGGAGGCCTTCTCTTCGAGCCTTATTATTGTTAGGTGTGGTATTTATATTATGGTTGTTTTTATATCCTAGTTGGTAATGGATTTGTTTCCATCCGAATCATTAGATACTTTATATTGAGTTCTAGTTCATAGATATTATTTATTTATATCATTTGATTTTGGTGGATGAGATTAGATTATACACCGTGCTCTGTGACCTGTTTTACCACTTGTGAATTATTATTGATAGTACAATGTACGCATGTGTTATGGTTTCCATATATTGGAGTTGCCATATAAATTTGGCTAGTATGCTTACGTGTCCTTGTCCTACGTATTTTAGGATTGGGGCATGACAATTCCTTAGAGCCTCATCATCATAATGTGTGGCTCTGATTCTGTCCATCAGCTCAGACTGTATCTGCAATCCCCATATCTGAATGTCAATACCTGGAACTAGCACCTCAATTTCCAAGCTCTCTAGGTTAGCCAACAAATGTCTATATATTGTCAAGTACATAGCCATCAGATACCTGCTAAAGGCATCGACGACTACGTTGGCCTTTCCTGGATGGTACTATAATGAGATATTAAAGTCTTTCATCAACTCCAACTACCTCCTCTGCCTCATGTTTAGCTCCTTCTGTGTAAACACGTACTTTAAGATCTTGTGTTCTGTGAAGATTTTCACATGCTCTCCGTACAGGTAGTGTTTCCACAGCTTTAGAGCGAAGATAACCACTGCCAACTCCAAATCATGGGTGGGGTATGAGAACATAATTGCCTGGAAGCATAGGCAATTACCTTCCCGTGCTACTGAAGAACGCAACCCAAACCCTTCCATGAAGCATAACTATAGATAGTGAATCCACCTATCCCCGATGGCAACATTAAAACTGGAGCTGTCGTCAACCTCTTCTTCAGCTCATCAAATGCGGCCTGACAATCCTCCTTCCAAACAAAATCCATATATTTCCTGGTCAGCCTAGTCATAGGCTCTACAATCCTGGAGAAGTCTTGTACAAACCTCATGTAGTATCCTGCTAGCCCGAGAAAACTTCTGATCTCAGCTACCGAACTGGGAGTAGCCCACGACTCTACTACCTCGATCTTCTTTGGGTTAACTGAGATTCTGTCACCTGTCACTATATGCCCGAGGAATTCGACCTTGTTAAGGAAGAACTCATACTTTGAAAGCTTTCCGTACAACTCCTCCTTCCTGAGAGTTTCTAAGACTATCCTCAGGTGCTCTTTATGCTCCTCTGGGGTCTTTGAATACACAAGAATGTCATCGATGAACACCACCATGAACTTGTCAAGGTACTGGTGGAACACCTTGTTCATCAAGTTCATGAATACTTTCGGTGCATTGGTTAAACCAAACGGCATTACCATAAACTCAAACTGGCCATATCTGGTCCGAAAGGCAGTCTTCGGTATGTCTTCTCTCTTCACCTTCACCTGGTGATAGCCTGACTTCAAGTCTATCTTTGAAAATACCTTCGCTCCGCTCAACTGATCAAAAAGATCATGTATCCTCTATAGCGAATATTTGTTCTTGATAGTAAGGTTGTTCAGAGCTCTATAATCGATACACATGCATACCGTACCGTCCTTCTTCAGTACAAATAATACCGGAGCTCCCCATGGTGATAAACTGGATTTGATGAAGCCTTTGTCCTGCAGCTCCTCAACTTGCTTCTTCAGTTCTGCCAGCTCGCTGTTGTTGACTCTATAAACGTGATGTGAAATGGGCTCCGCTTCTGGTACCAAATCTATAGAGAATTCAACATCTCTGTCTGGCGGCAAGTCTGGCAACTCCTCTGAAAATACATCTAGGAACTCCACTATCAGAGGATGTGGCAACTCCTCTTCTTCCATCCTAGCTCCGCAAAAAGTGCCCATGCTCTGCTCCACTGCTCCTATGGCGACCTCGAACTCTGGCTCTCCTGGAGGTCAAAATATTACTCTGCCTCCATGACAATCTATAGTAGCATGGTGCCTACTCAACCAGTCCATTTTGAGTACAATATTGTATCCCGAAAGTGGCATGATGAGTAAGCACACACTCAACTCTCGGCCTCCCAATGATACTCTCCGGTCCTTGCAATAATCATGGACTAGGATAATACCTCCTCCAGTCATGATCTTTCAAGTTTTAACTAATGGTTCCGCCTCTAAACGATGCTTAAGAGCAAAAGATACAGAGACAAAACTATGGGAAGCATCAGAATCGAATAATGCAAGTGCTGGAATAGAATCGAGAAAAACTGAACCTGAAATCATGTCTCCGGCTGGCTCGACCTCCTCGATCGTCATGGCATATGCTCGTCCCTGGGGTGCACCTCTCTGCTACTGCTGGTGCTGAGCAAACATCTGCTGTGGTGGAAGTGGAGGTCCCCTCTACTGGCCTCCTGGTACAGTTGGTGCCCTGGCTGCTTCCCTCTGAGCGGCTGCTCCATCCTGACCTAGACGAGACTGAATAGATGGACAGTCCCTCAGCTGATGTGCTGACGATCCACAGGACCAGCTCGTACCCAACCTCTTACTGCAGATGTCCCTACTGTGTCCTGTCTTCCCGCAGTACGCACACTGGACAGCGGGCTGAGTCTGCCTCTAAGGCTATTGCTACTGGGTGTATCCCCGAGCTGGTACCTGGTGATGCTGAAGCTGCTGCTGGTACGACCTCTGTTTCTGCTGAAAGTGGGGACGCTTGGCCGGTCCTGCACTACCACTCGCTTCTCCAGAAGTGTCACTTTCTCTCTTGGACCTGAGGTCCAAGTCATTCTCAGCAATCTGGGCGTCCATCAGAATGCCCTTGAATGCAGCAGTACGATATCCTAAAGTACGAGACTTGATCTCTCTCGTCAACCCCTTTTTGAATTTTTGGGCTCTGTCGCCTGGGTCCCAAATTATCTATGGCGTGAATTGACTCAAACGGCAAAACTCCGCGGCATACTCGTTGACTGACATGCTTCCTTAGACCAAATCATGGAACTGACTCTCCAAGGCTCCCAGGGCAACGTTAGGGAAGAACTTCTCCTTGAAGAGCTCCTTAAAGGCCTCCCAAGTAAGTCCTCTGTCAGCGAGTCTCAGCTCCGTACGATACCATGTCAGCGCGATGTCAAACATCTGACTGCCAGCGGCCTCGATCTAAAGAATCTCCAGAATCTGTGCCAAGCACAAGTTTCTCTCTATATACTTTAGTCAATCATCAGCGTAGAGTATCCCCTCGGTGCCCTTGAACTCCCGAGGCATCATCCTCTTGAAGTCCACAATAGTACCTGGCCTCTGGTGCTGCTGACCAGGATGCTGCTGGTGTTGTGCTACTCTCTCCCCAGTCTGGAGAGCCACCTTATGAGCATTCTCCATGCTCTCTCTCATCAACTCTGTCTGTGCCTGGTGTGCCTCTGCCTGCACCCTCTGAGCCTCAGCCTGGACTCACTGAGCCTCCGATGATGTCCTCTGAGTATATACCATGCCCTGGATCAGCGCAAACATTTGTGCCCCATCAACGTGCATGCCTCCGGGAAATAGTCGGTGGTGGAGGAAGGTGCTCCGTCACAGCTGGGGCAACCCTCAGAACAGGTGGGGGAGGAGGACCCCCGAAAGTTGCAGATACTCTCACATGAATATGAGATGTAGGAGGAACTCCAGATATTTGTCCGTCAGGTCGAGAGATGGCAGACCTCTCTGAAGCTGATGCTCCCAGTCTCAAAGACCTAGTCTTTAGCGACATCCTGAAGACAACGAAAAGAATCAATTAAGGCAATAGATACGATGTCATGAAGGAAGGACAGTAAAATTCTAAAGGAAGTCATTATTCAGAATAACATTGTAAAGATCAAAAATTTCCTAGTTGTTATTGAGCATACTCTGAGCCTAAATCATATTTCCTAAAGCAGGCTCGTAGTAATACTCTAAGTGAGAACTACTACGACATCGCTCTAAATGTGAATCAGGACCTGCATGGGCCACTACTAAAAATGATTCACGACCCGCACCCAGAATTTAGGCATGAGCCGTGGGTACGTCCAGCCTATGCCGCAACATCGACGGTAGAACACTGTTTAGGTCTCAATACTACTAAACATAACTCATAACCTGTCAATGATCTCAACTCCATAAGGAGGACAATGAATAATACATAGATCAACAACTCATAATATACTCAATCACAATAACTATAGGAAATTAATGGCATGATAAGATATAAAGGTAAGGAGTACTAACATAAGTCAAGCACAACAACAAAATACAACGAGAAATCTAAAGTCTAGTTGTCCAATATAAATAGTCTCAATAATAACCTCAATATAAAATACATTCCAAGTCTCAAGTTTGAATAAAAGATGCATATATATAACTGTCTAAATAACTGCAGGTGGTGTCTCCTCTAAGGGGAGGGACTACTCTAAGATCTCTGGTATGTAGTCTCCCTCTACACCTGGTCCATAGTGTGTAGGACAGAAGTCCTCAAAATCCTCTAAAAAAATATTATCCAGTCAGGATTGGAGCGAAGTACAAGCACTAAATAGCAGTTTCATTTATATTGACAAAGAACTATAATACAGTGTAAAGAAATACAAGATAAAAAAATACTGAAAATAAAGAATACTGGAGATAAGAAATACTGGAGAATATATAATCAGCAATAGCATAACTAGCAATGAACAGAATATAAGTGAATGCTAGAACAAGTGAACTGGAATACAGTAATAGAATCTAGCTAAGTATTTGAAATATCAGTCTATGATGTGATCGGCTTGGGACAAGATCAGGCTTGTTATATATGATAGACTATGATACATGTGAGGTCAGGCTAACCATCTAGTTAGCTAGGATGCGAGCAATAGTCAGGCTAATAATATATAACAGGCTATGAGGCATGTAAATGGTTAGGCTACACCCAACGTGATATGTGGGGTGAGCTATGATGCATGTAAGTGGGGTATGATCACATAATCTGCTAATATTTCTCCTTCTCTAGCTAGCACGATGGATTTCAATCACGACTCCTCGTGACAGGGATCGATAATGCTAACCCGTGTATCCATAGTGTCAAAATCAAGTACGCTATACAACTAAAATCATAGAGATGATCAACAAAATAAAAACTGTCAGAGAATGTACTCGCCTGTGGTCCTGAGCTGGCAATACCAATATCATGTTCCCGAAGTCTCGCCTGAACGATCCAACGGCCCTATATACATAATATAATAATATAATAACATCAGTTATTATACTAGTACGTACGTAAATACAATTATACTGCACTTAGAACTAACACAAGAGGGTAATAACTGGTCAACTAGCAGGGTCGAGTGTATGCATAGTTAATAATGTACAGGTGTCATGTCCTTGAATATCATGCACAGCAAGACGAATAACTAACACTAACACATGTCTAAATCTCCAAATTCTTGTGCAACACTAACACATGGTCTAGCTGGTATGTTAGTGTGCACAACCAGGCAGTTAACTAACACTTAGGGTCATACAGTCATATATAATACTAACAAATAATCTCCCATGAAGTATATATATTAAACTTAATTACTATATATACATGTACACACATACACATTAGTTATTAGGGTTCACCAACATAGTGTCATGCAACACACAACATGAAGGAAAGAGGCAAGTTCAAACCTTGGTATGCACGTGACCGAGGAGGGGGTGACACTCGTTCGTGGCCCGTGGAGGTCGATCTTCGACGATGGTGCTCCGGCCAACAGTGGCAGCAGCAGCTACAGTGTCAGCAGGTGGAAGTCGACGGTGAAGTCGATCGTGTGTGGTGATGGCCGAGAAGGTGATCTGAGATAATGGTATAGGTGCTGTGATGAGGTGGTGACTGGTGGTTCTGTGGAGATGATGGCCGGGGTTATCGAGGAAGTCCGGGATGAAGGACTGTGGTGGTTGTGTTGATGGTGGAGACAGTGGCAGCTGTGGTATACTCGTTGCTCGGGGAAGAAGGCCGGGATGGGTGACTGATCGGTGATGGGGGAGAGGTATTGTTTGACCGGAGAAGGAGGTGAAGTCGGGGTGCTCAGGCGGGAAGCAGGCCGGAGGAAGGAGGTATTGATGGTGGTTTAGGGTTTTGTTTAGGGTTTTGGTTTGATGTTTGATGATGGTGATAAAAAAATAGAGGAGAAAGAGTTTTTATATAGGAGAGAGAGAAGAGGGTGATGATCACCTTGGGATTAAGGCCATCCATGCCTCCTAGGGATGGGGATGGTTTCTACATGAAGGAAATGAATGGCTAGGATAGTGCATATTTTGAATTGAGGGCTTAAGATGGCTAGGGGGAAAGGTTAGAATGTTATATACTAAAAAAAAAAGGGAAATAAATTTGTATGACCAGTCAAAGAGGGGGGAGTCTTTCTTCATGTCTTGGATCCAATGGGAGGTAGACACCTCATTGCATTTTTGCATAAAAGTCCCTAACAATATAAAATTTGCACAAAAAATGGGGTTTAGGATTGGATGAGAAAAAACACCATGTTTGGTGTGATGTAGTGGGTAAAAAAGGTGTGTGGTATTTAGTATGAATCTTAAGGGTGTGAGTAGGGGTTTGGGTTGGTGTTGGATCTAGTTTTGGGTTAGGTTGGGTCCATACACCAATTTAATTAAAATTAATATAAATGGAGTTCTTAAATTAATTGGAATTGCATAGGGTTAAAATTAGGTGGGACACAAGTATTATGGATATAGAAGACTTAGAATAGAATATTGTCATAATTTGGGTTGCACAAAACGGGTCGAGGTTGTGTCTCCAATTTTGATTTGGAACGGACAAGGATGCAAAGTTAAATTTGCTTGGATTTAAAAATAAACGTTTGTAACAAATATTGTGCGACTAAAATGAAGTACAAAAGAGGGTATTTATGAGTTATACAAAGGTTAGAATGGAAGACTGGCACGTTTAGAACAAGGGTATAAAATTTGTTGGAAGGCAAAAGCTAGTGTAGCGCTCTAAATAACGAAACAACGGTAGGGTACAACAATTGAATAAAAGAATCTCAGTAGTAAAATATATAACCCCAATAATTAATCTCGAATAATACTACTTAAATCCATAATACTATAATTTGGTCAGGGGTTTATCTAGTGGGTTTCTAGGTCTAGTCCACTAACCCATGCCTTAATGAACACTATATAAGATTATAATAAATATATCATGCAATATATTAACACATTAAATTAAATATGGTAAAAGACAATAAAGTCCCTATTCTAGAAAAGTGGTAGTGATATATATATATATATATATATATATATATATATATATATATATATATATATATATATATATATATATATATATATATATATAAAACGAGATATGAGCTATAGTACTCATATTCCTACATGAGCCATGCGCATGTTGACCAATAGGAATAAAGTGTACTGGTGCATATGGGTGCACATGGGTGCACATGGGTGTAGGAGTCTATTCCTATTGGTCCACATGTACATGGTTCATGTATGAATATGAGCACTATGGCTCATATCCTATTTATCCATATATATATATATATATATATATATATATATATATATATATATATATATATATATATATATATATATATATACAATAACTTAGCCTAATACCCCTTTACCTCCCTATTTACCTTAACTACTATCCATATCTTGGCACGTACTTTAATATCCTAACATTAATACCTAATTTCTCCCCAACTAGTATCTAATACCTCACTTTCACATTAGTATATGTGTACCATGGCACCATATTAAATATTTATGATACTAAGGTATCACAGGGTACCAACTTTAATCCAATATTAACCACACCCACGCATGACCCTAAGATAATTAAATACTCTATGATGCCCTCTAGGTAAAATACTTACCAAGTATCACACATAACTAGCTCACACTCAAACACTTGGCCTATACCAAGACCAAACCAAATGACATATGAACACAACACACTAGCCACACTCACTAACTCCAACTCATGTAATCTTCACTCACACACATACTAACATTAATCACTTATACCCCATACTTCTACACTATAATACTCAATCCACTGCTGTTAATCACCATCCACTAACTAAAGATAACTTTTGATACATGCTAGAATCCCCTGATACCACACTTACTATTACAGATAGTGCACAAGCAATGTCCCTTACTAGCAGCCTTTGTTTCCATCTTGCAGGCCGAGGCATTGCTGTCAATGTGCACTACAACACACCACTTCTCTTCTCAGCAGAACCATTAATACCCCTCACACATGATAAACATGTATTACATATCACATGATACTCCTGTTAGAACTCTTGTAAAATATTTACATACTAATATTGTGTTCCCAGAGATGCATCTCTCCTTCACAATCTTTCTAATATATAGATACACCCTACTCGTATTTGACCCCCACCTACTGTTATCTATATGCTCACTCAAAACTTCTTAGTGCACACTAACAACAATAACTGATACATACTAATCCCTACTTATACACACAGTCGACATAAATACACAAGATACACTCATTTATATATGCAATCAACGGTACACTTCAACCAAATTCTTTCTCTTCATGAATGTATAATTAATTACCCATACCGAGGTCACTACCTTTCACGATGCTCCCTAGAACACACACTCACACATATACATATATCAATACTAAACCATATCAATGATACACTTGATATCATCACAAATACCCTCATGAATCACTAACACACACAGGTGGTGGAGTTAGCACTTATACCTCATCTCAGTTCAACGTTGATAGATTCTGATATAATATATGTGTGCTTATCATGATGTGACATCCAACACGATACTTATAATACGAACTGAAACCCACTTGTCCTTACACTCACTGGTCGATTCAGTTACCTTGCATAGTTGCTGCAATAAACCCGACCCCATTGCTATCTGCTGGTATAGCAGTACATGCTGCCAACTAAAGGCCCTATACTGCAGTGGAAATGGGCAAAATATATTGTTGTTGTCTCTGCCCCATACCCGACTGCACAGTTGCTGATGCAGGTGCTACTGCATATAGTATAACACTTGTTCCCCCCTTTATCTACAAATTACTTGCAATACTCAAAACTATATCAGCTCCCATCACCTTATTTTAGATTCAAACTTGTACAAGCATACTGGATTAGTACAACAAACTGTTGTAGGAACCTCACTCCATACACCTACACTTATACTCCACTACTAGCACTACCTGTGCTACCAGTGCAATATTGCTGTTGTGTAAACACAATGAATGCAAGCCCATATCTCCATTACTCAGCAACCCCCCACTCCCACTACACACATATACCAACACCAACAGTCCCTATTCCCAACTCCAAATTGGTACCAACATCACTTCACACACTCTAATACATATACCAATCATTGATCCTACAACTTCTCACAATAACACACTAAATCTAATACTTCATGATATCCATACTCACAATATATGTTACCATTCCAAATTCTAATAGCATAGTGCTCTATAATACTCATCGACACACTCAACCAAGTATCAAACACTTGGTATGCACTATCGATACGCACTCGTATCACTCTCCGATACGCAGGGTATGCATTCCCATAGTCTACACCAATGTATTAAACATAACCTCTAATGATTAGAATCTCATAACAAGCCTATTAACATATATAATCTTATATAATAACTAAATAGATGAAATATGAAGGAAATAGCCACTATTGGCATAATAAACCAAATTCTATCGACATGCACCATGACGTATCATGATACGACCTTTTTGTATCCAATTATGGACACGTACATCCCAATAATATATGAATTAGAGTCTCTGATACTTAATTAGGTCAATCCTCAAATACTTGGTGCACCAAATTCAGAATTTTCTCAATTTGACCACAAAAATCAACATAACTATCATAATAGGGACTTCTAGCACCTAGTTCTTCTCTCTAAGGGTGGTCCTTAGTCATTGGTGGGTTCCTATGGGATTATTATGAAAAATTAATCATAGAATTGATGTAGGGAATGAATTATACCTATTGTAAGATGGATTCTCAATGAAACTCCTCCAAATAGACACGCAGAGATTGGATTGGACATGAGCCCCTAAAAATTACTCCTTTAAATGATGCTCCTTTCAATTCCAAGCTTCTAGGTCTTATGGGAATGACAATGAGTAAGGATTGAGTAGATTTGATTATAATTTGGGAAAATTTTAGGACAAACTAATTTGGAATAAAAAAGAGGCTATAAACTAATAATTAATGAGGAAAACACTCCCTTTATAGGGCCGACCACTAGGGTTAGGGCTAAGGATTTGTGAGTTGTCCAAAAATCCCTTCTCTTCTTATTATAAGTTGTTATGAAGGGAATCTAATTAATAAGTGGAAGGATATCTACTCTAATTAAGGGAATATTATATTCATTCACTAATCTAATTAATTAAAATAACTAAGTCATGACTAAAGGTAGTTGAGTCTAGTTTGGTTCAACCAACACTAAGTCCAAACTAAAAAGCTAGCTCACTAAGCGAATATAATTAGTATTAGCAAAATTATTATTAACACAATATAAAATTTATATAAGATAACAAAAATACCCTCTACCCAAAACCAAGTGGTTACAGATTTTATGAGTGACAGTCAATGCATGAGAATCTAGTGTGCAAAGTTGGTTGGAAGGTAAGGGCTAGTGTTGTACTCAATAACTACAAACCATGGTAAATAGTTTCTATAGTTCAATAAATTGCCAAATAATTATTTAAATTAAATAGATAATAAAATAAATTAGAAATTACCATATTAACCCTATATAAAACTTAGGGTGCTCACACAAACTTATTTTCTTTCTACACATTAGTAGACCTGATTCCTCTATGTGCTTCGTTATTCATATCTATTGATGAGATTTGTTTCACTACTTGTAATTAGCTGTTTAGATTATTGTATCATACAACTTAGGTACACTCCAAAGGGTCCATTAAATTGGGATGTCTATAAGAGTTGAACTCACTGGCTATTGCTACGTGGTCTGGTTTCGTACTTTTGGAACTAGGGCGTGACAATGAACTCATGTCGCAACTCTCTGTTTGGAACATAAAGATGATCTCCACATATCAATGTCCCATCTGCATGAATCCTCAATCATGTCTGATTTCCAGCCTCTGTCCTTTCCCGACGTCTTCGAAACCGAGCATCTATAGGCAAAGTTTCTTGATCCCCTCAACCAATGATGACTGCACCTGTAGACTAGCTAACTGTCCATCTACTATGAAACAATAACCTCAATACCAAGCACCTGCAAATCCTCTAATATGTCCCTCTGAGTAGTCAATCAATATGCCATAGGCTTTTGGCTTAACGCATCAGCCACTACGTTAGCCTTGCCTGGATGATACTGCAACTCAATCTCGAAGTCCTTCATCAGTTCTAGCCAACGTCTTTGCCTCATGTTCTTCTTTTTTGAGTAAAAACATATTTCAGGCTCTTGTGATCCATAAATATCTCGACTCGCTCCCCATATAAGTAGTTCCTCTGTAGCTTTAGCACAAATATTACTACAGCTAACTCCAGGTCATGCATCAGATAATTTTTCTCATAATTCCTCAGCTACCTCGATGCATATGCTACAACCTTGCCATGTTGAATCAGAACACATCCGAATATACTCCCTAAAGCATTGCTATAATTCAAAAAGCCTCCAGAACCCTTAGAAAGAGTCAAGATAGCTAACATTGTCAGATGCTTCTTTAACTCATCAAATACAGTTAGACACTCCTCAGTCCAAATGAACTCCTGATCCTTGTGCGTTAAATGCGTCATAGGCTCAAAAATCCTCAAAAAGTTTTCTATGAACCTCTGATAATATCCGGCAAGTCCGAGGAAAGTTCGAACCTCCGTAACAGAAGTAGGACATGCCAAGTCTCAACTGCGGTAATCTTCTCTGGATCAATTGGTAGTCCATCTCCATAAATTATGTGACCAAGAAAAGATACCATGTCCAAATAGAACTCGCACTTGCTGAGTTTGGCATAAAGCCTATCCCTTCTTAATATCTCTAGTACGATCCTCAGAAGCTCCTCATGGCTCTTGGAGTACACCACGATATCATCAATAAATACCACCATGAACTTATCCAAGTACTCGTAGAAAACCATATTGTCATACCCGATTCCGGATTTGGTATTTCTTGAATTTGTAGAATTTAATTTTTTTTCTGATTATGTATTCTTGTTGTTGATAGAGACTACCTGAGACCAGTAGAATATCCATTGGCATTTGCCATAGACCCAATTTAGGATCCACATGTAGAACGAACACTTAGTTCGATTCGTTTGATTGAACCCATGACTAAAGTATCTTTCTTTTCTCTTAGTATATATATATGCGTATTTTTTCTCTCCTCACTCATTTCCTTATTTCACTCTTCTTGCTTCCTTGTTCCTCTTCTCCCTCAAACTCCCTTTAGCCAAACCCTAACCCTAGGAAGAAGTTGTTGTGACATGGACCGTGAGAAGTAGAGGCTAGGAGCCACTCGAGGCAAGTACATCTTGCTCAATGGTGAAGTCATAAATTTTTAGATTTTTCATATATATGTTGTTTTAAAAAAAATTTAATGGAAAATGTTCTCATTAAGTTGTTGGTCATATTTAGTTCTTAGAGTTTTGGATTTTGATAAGTATATTTGAGTTGATTTGAATTTGAAGTTTTAGGTTTTCATGGGTTCCATGTACTTTTTTATAGTTTTGATCTACTAAAACTTGGTATTTTAGAAAAATAGTTTTTTTGGTGGATGTAGCACTTCATTTTGATCATTTTGGCTTTTGATTCACTTGATTCAGAGTTAAAATGAAGTTTTTATGAAGAAAACAAAATTTTAATTTTTTGAACTTTTTTGCCATGGCTGAACTTGTTGTCTGGAGAAGTGATGTGCTCAGGCGGCCAGCATCATATGCGGCAGAGAGTGCTATGCAGCCAGAGTGGTATGCGGCCAAAACTCTGTGTCATATATACCTTCCAGCATGCGTCCATCTAGTTGGATGCATGACTATTTATTACACAAAGTGTTCTGGAACTAAGTCCTTGAACTACTTGTGTATTCACTTGCTGAACGAACGAGAAATTTGCTAAGTCCAAATGAAACACCCATGCGGCTGAGAGAGCATGCGGCAAGCGCACCTATGCGGTAGTGCCCCTATGCGCCTATTTTCTTTGTGGATGCATAACTCTATTTTTTGCTTGCACATCTTTTTATTATTCTTGTCTTATCTCATTGATACATTTTTATGGCATGTCACATCAATTATCTTTAGTTAATTCTCTCTAACACGCATTTAATGACCCATCACTCAGCACTTGAATGCATGCGGCAAGTGAATCCATGCGGCCTGTGAGTGCAAGTGGCCAGTGAGTCCATGCGGCCAGTAAGTGCATGTGGCTAGTGAGTCCATGTGGCAAATGAGTCCATGCGGCCAGCGGGTGCATGCGGCTAGTAATTCTTGTGTATATTTTGTGTTCCTTTTAATTATGTCCATTTAATAACTTATTTTAGTGATTATTGATGTGTGCTTTCTTTTGATGATACAAGTTTATATTACCAGACAAGTTTTGCATGTAGTTCACAAGACTAGTTTATGTACGAATTCATAATCCTCACGATACCGTAGAAATATTTGTGTATAAAAATCTATTACATTTGGCATCAAACAATTGAGTATAAGTATTGCCCAATGTACCGCATTCCACAAATATGATAACTCATGAAAAGCTCGTACACGTGACTCATCATTCTAGGGAGTGCTCAAGTGTCCACGACTCGTGAACTTAAAATAATTTATTAATGATTAAGTAAGATAAGATTTACCTAGATAATTGGGAGGGAAGAATATTACACTACTAGCTACCCCGATCTCTTAGGGTCCCATGCAGCATGGACCAACCCTGCTAGGCAAGAGCCCCATGACTGACCAAGTTTACGCATGTTGTGGCACTTACAAGACAAGTTTATATACAAGTTTATGTTACAAGACAAGTTTATGTTTATAAAGCAAGTTTATGATCACAAGTTTAAGTTTGTGTTTACAAGTTCAAATTTTTGTTTATGACCTAGTAACAAGTTATGATATTGAATGTACATTTAAGTTTACTCCACAAGTGTACCCTTGGCCATCCGAGTTGATTGTAGTATCCATAGTAGCAATATTTTTAAAATATGCATTTAGTAATTAAGGCCTGTGACAACCCTAGCTAGTTAATAGTAGCAAGCCGTAGAGCTATTTGGCCATGCAATGAATAATATTACTTTCATTATAGCTCGCTCTTCTAGTTTTATTTCTCTTGATGCATGGTTAGAGTGCAAAGTTCTGCTCAGGTGAAGGACTATAACCCCGGTCCTTGTTGGTTTAAGGGTTGTGGTCCAGATCCAGAGTAGTTTTTATGCCCTCTTACCGCTCGTCGCCTTACTTTCCTTTATAGCACTTGTTATCAGTTCTTCTAGTATATTTTTGAGACAAGTACTTTAGTACCGTATAAGTCTCGATCCGTATTTATTTTATGTCTTTTTTCTGCTGTATGTTGTGATATGTTTGGTCTATCACCTTGAGCTCCTTTGTGGTACTTGTTGCTTGGGGTTCTGACCCCACTGGTTTTGTATGGTCAAATTATTCTGAGGAGAACCATAATCCACTACAGTTCCAGAAAGATGGCACACACTCATAGGATAGTGACCGAAGCTTGTGAGTGGGTTTCTTTCCTCCACCCCTCGTAGTATTATTTTATTTTTTGGTATTTAAACAAATGGCAGTGTTAGCCCCTTATTTTGAGATCACTTCTCTAACTTCGGTCAACATAATATATATTATACCATAACTGGTATATTTAATCATGTATAATTATACTCTGTTAGTACATCATTTTGTATTCACTAGCTTCATGATCATATGTGACATATAATTTGGGATGCCTCTTTACTGTCATGTTTGATAAACTCTTGTAATTATGGTTGATTTATTGAGATACTAGAATTTGTCAGCTTTAGGACTGACATCATAGTATGGTCGAGTCTACCTATATGTCTTCTAGACAACTTTAGCACATTGTGGCTTATTTCGGTATTCTGCAAGGTATGGTTGGCCATTTTAGTCCTCGTATTTATCCAATATTCTGGGAGTGGGGCATGACAAGGTTTTAGTAGTGGCCCATTCTGGTTTATTTTTCAGACTTGTGGAAGGACTCATCTTGCTAAAATCTTATTCATTTACTTATATCTGATTGAAATCTACTTGCAACATGCCCTTCTCGCTTTCTTTGAACTGTAAACTTGCTTAACATGATTATTCCATGCCCGTCCCATTATTAAAAAAGTTGTGTCCTTGTCCTTCAGGGACACTCAGCCTACTCCTCCTTCTGAAGGCTCCGTTGTACCTATAGTAGATCTAGTAATAGGCCAACATCAGGCCCTACTATTGAACCAAGGACAAGCGTCAATAGGTTTTTATCAGCCTGGTTCGCAATACCCGACCAACACAATCATCTCCACCATTCTTATCGGGATGGCCAGTTCAGCCCGTTCCACCGTTCATGCCAGCCCAGCCAACCCAGACAGTACTACTAGTTCTTCCAGTTCAGCAAGGGCAGGCAGGCTCGCCGACCATGTTAGAGATGATCCAAGCCATGATGATGGTACAATAACAACAACAACAACAACTGCATCTTTAACAATAAGTGGTCCAACTCTACCAACAGTTTCAGCAAGGACAAAAATAAACCAACACTACTCTTTGCCAAGGAGTTAGACTAACACTTGAGAATATCGTGCATTATACTCACAACTCGGCAACCAATGTTAGTCGCATGCGCCCAACCAAGTTCCTTGGCATGGAAGATACAGTTTTATCAGATTCTTGCCTCTAAGACTTTAAGGCCATCCTGGATGCAACCAAGACCCCAGATGATGAAAATGTAGCAATCGTAAAGCAATAATTACCAGATCTTGTCCAAGATTGATGGGCAACACAAGAAATGGCGCTTCCAAAGCCTATTGACTGGAGAACGTTCAAGGAGCATTTCGAGGAGAAGTATTTCTACACCACCGCCACGTTCCAGTACCAATAATAGTTCATCAATCTCAGCCAGAACACAAGATCGGTCGACCAGTATACGGTCGAGTTTTGCCGATACAGCCAATTTTTTTCCCATATGGTAGTTTTCGAAGAGGATCGAGCCAAAAGATTTGAAAAAGGTTACATCTTGAGCTTCAGCAGTTTACGATGGGCCATAATTATACCACCTATGATACAATTCTCAGGAAAGCTAGGTCCCAAGAACTTGCCAGCTAGAGATTAGTAACAAGGACCGGAGGCCAGAAGAGGTCATATGCATCCATGAGAGGTATCAGTATTCAGTCATCACCTCCAACACCAACAGTCAAAAGTCTACATCCGCTAGCACCTCCAGTCTCTACAGTAACCTCAGTACAATCCACCAGACACTTTTTATCAGAAGGATGCAGTCATTACTGGAAGCCAGGGCACACCAGAGATCTGTGTAGGAGGTCCAACGGCCAGTGTCTCAGATGTGGGTTATCTGACCACATGATTGGTTCATGCCCACTTCTGTACCATGAGTCTTCCTCAGTCTGACAGTTTCCAGCTCTGCTTCAGGTAGGGATAGAAAGCCCACGAGGACTAGCATTAGTAGTTCGACCACTCGCCCAACGTCCTCTCCTATCGCAGACTCAGCAGTTCCAACAGCAAAGTCCGACGCAATATGCACAAGTCCAGCAATCCCAACCAACAAGACAGAACCAACAACAAGTTAAAGCTACCGCCCCTAGACGTTGGCCTGATAAAGTATTTGGCAACGTAGAGCAGTTTATAGCCGAAGGCGTTACGATAGTGGGTAAGATTTTTGAGCTCTCTTTAGCTTTTCTTATTCTTGGGTTCTTGTCGAACGACCTCGTGTTCCGACACGTTCGAAATACGATAATCATTTCGATCCTTTCGTTGAGCAAACGGGAGTTTCTCGTCTTACTTTTTTACCTCTGTATCTCGTGGTACGTGATGTCTATCATGTGACTCGACTGCGAAGGAACGTCTTGGATCAGAGTTATGTCCTTGATAAGATCGTTGGTATCGACCTACCTCAAGGCTTGGCTCTTATCCATTTTATGAGTCAGCATAGGCAAGCAAGGATGAATTCCTATTTAATTGACTCAGGGGTATATACATCCATATGCCTCCATTTTTCTTATGTGATGCTTCTGTGCATTTATTTGTTAGTTACTATCTGCAATTATCTTTTTTTTAGTTAGTTGCTTATTACAATCCTTTGATTAGTGACATGTGATTTATTGAGCTTTCTTGTGTGTTTTAGCTCGACTAGCCTTAGTGAAATTCTAATGACAGATTTTTTCTAAGGAGGGTAGAGATGTCACACCTGATTCCAAATTTGATATTTCTTAAATTTTTAGAATTTTTTCTGATAATGTATTCTTGTTGTTGAGAGAGGTACCTTAGACTAATAGAATACCCATTGGCATTTGCCATAGACCCAATTTAGGATTCGCATGTAGAATGGACACTTGGTTCAGTTCGTTTGATTGAACCCATGGCTAAACCATCTTCCTCTTCTCTTAGTATATATATGAGTTTTTTTCTCTCTCTCCTCACTCATTTTCTTATTTTACTCTTCTTGCTTCCTACTTCCTCCTCTTCCTCAAGCTCCCTCTAGCCAAACCCTAACCCTAGGGAGAAGTTGCTGTGACTTGGAGCATGAGAGGTAGAGGCTAGGAGCTACTCGAGGCAAGTACATCTTGCTCAATGGTGAAGTCATGAATTTTTGGATTTTTAATATATATTTTGTTTTAAAAGAAATATTTAATGGAAAATGTTCTCATTGAGTTGCTGATCATATTTAGTTCTTGGAGTTTTGGATTTTGAGGAGTATATTTTAGTATATTTGAATTTAAAGTTTAGGGTTTTCATAGATTATATGTGTTTTTTTGTGTGGATGTAGCACTTCATTTTGAGCATTTTAGTTTTTGATTCACTTGATTCGGAGTTAAAATAAAGTTTTTATGAAGAAAATATATTTTTGATTTTTGGAGCTTTTTTGCCATGGCTGAACTTGCTATCTGGATAAGACAAAGTCCTCATGCGGCCATCATTATATGTTGTAGAGAGTGCTATGTGGCCTGAATTATGTGTCGTATATACCTTCAACATGCGTTCATCTTGTTGGATGCATGACTGTTTATTACACAAAGTATTCTGGAATCAAGTCCTTGAACTCCTTGTGTATTCACTCGCTGAATGAATAAGAAATTTGCTAAGTCCAAAGGAAACATCTATGCGGCCGAGAGAGCATACGGCAAGCGGACTTATGCGGCAGTGCCCCTATGTGCCTCTTTTAATTATGGACGCATAACTCTGCTTCGTCCTTGCACATCTTTTTATGATTCTTGTCTTATCTCCCTGACACATTTTTATGGCATGTCACATAAATCATCTATAGTCAATTCTCTCTGACACACATTTAATGACCCACTACTCAGCACTTGGGTGCATACAGCCAGTAAGTCCATGCGGCCAGTGAGTCCATGCGGCCAGTGGGCTCATGGGCCAGGAATTCTTGTGTGTATTTTGTGTTCCTTTTAATTATGTCCATTTAATAACTCTTTTTAGTGATTATTGCTGTGTGCTTTCTTATGATGATACAAGTTTATATTACTAGACAAGTTTTGAATGTAGTTTATGAGACAAATTTTTTTACGAGTTCATAATCATCACGACACCGTGGAAATATTTGGGTATAAAAATCTATTGTATTTGGCATCGGGCAATCGAGTATGATTATTGCCCAATGTATCACATTTTATGAATACGATAACTTATGAAAAGCTCGTAGTCGTGACTCGTCATTCTAGGGAGTTCTCAAGTGTCCACGACTCGAGAACTTGAAATAATTTAGTAATGATTAAAAAAGATAAAATTTACCTAGATAATTGGGAGGAAATAATATTGCGCTACTGGCTACCCCGATCTCTTAGAGCCCCATGTAACATTGACCAACCCTGCTAGGCAAGGGCCCCATGACTGACCAAGTTTACTCGTGATGCAGCACTTACAAGATAATTTTATTTACAAGTTTATGTTACAAGACAAGTTTATGTTTATAAAACAAGTTTATGATCATAAGTTTATGTTTGTGCTTACAAGTTCAAATTTATGTTTATGACCTAGTAACAAGTTATGATATTGTGATATTGAATGTGCATTTAAGTTTACTCGATAAGTGTACCCTTGGTCATCCGAGTTGACTGTAGTGTCCGTGGTAGCAATATTCTTAAAATATGCATTTAGTAATTAAGGCCTATGACAACCCTAGCTAGTTAATCGTAGTAAGTCGTAGAGTTGTTTGGCTATGCAATGAGTGATGTTACTTTCATTATAGCTCGCTCTTCTAGTTTTAATTCTTTCGACGCGTGGTTAGAGTACAAAGTTCTGCTCAGGTGAAGGACTACAACCCCGATCCTTGTTTGGTTTAAGGGTTGCGCTCCCGATCCAGAGTAGTTCCTATGCCCTTTTACCGTTCGTCACCTTACTTTCCTTTAAAAAACTTGTTATTAGTTCTTCCAGTATATTTTTGAGACAAGTACATTGGTACCGTACAAGTCTCGATCCATATTTATTTTATGACTCTTTTTTTCTCTATGTTGTGATGTGTTTGGTCTATCACTATGAGCTCCTTTATTGTACTTGTTATTTGGGGTTCTGACCCCACTAGTTTTTTATAGCCAAACTACCCCAAGGAGAACCAGGATCTACCGCACTTCCAACAAGACGGCTCGTACTCGTAAGACTGCGGCCGAAGCTCGCGAGTAGGTTTCCTTCCTCTACCCCTGGTAGTATTATTTTATTTTATGGTATTTTAGCAAGGGGCAGTGTTAGCCCTTTATTTTGAGATCACTTCTATGACTTTGATCAATATGATGTATATATTAGACCATGGCTAGTATATTTGATCATCTATAATTATACTCTACTAGTGTAGCATTTTGTAATCGAAGGAGAATTAGATGCCGGTCATTATCTTCATGATCATATATGACATATAATTTGGGATGCCTTTTTACTTTCATGTATGTTATACTCTTGTAATTATGGTTGATGGATTGAGATACTAGGATTTATCGGCCTTAGGACTGACGTCATAGCATTCTAGAGTCCACCAATATGTCTTCTAGACAACCATAGCATATTGCAGCTTACTTCGGTATTCTGCATGGTATGTTTGGCCATATCAGTCCTCGAATTTACCCAGTATTCTGGGAGCGAGGCGTGACACTTATTCATAAGGTTCATGAACACTGCTGGCACATTGGTTAAACTAAACGACATCACTAGAAACTCGTAGTGTCCATACCTAGTCCGAAAAGCTATCTTCAAAATATCCTCCTTCTGAATATTTATCTGATGATAGCCGAACCTAAGATCAATATTCAAGAACACCCGTGCACCACATAGTTGATCAAATAAGTCATCAAAACATGGCAAAGGATACATGTTCTTCATCGTCACTACATTCAATCTTCTGTAGTTGATGCAAAAACGTCACACCCCGATTTTCTGCAGGAATCGGCCATCCCCGCTGGACGCGAATCACCGCGCCAGCGCTCGCACGGTACAATCATTTTTATCTAGACGCGATGTCGCACGAGCCTAGAGTTGCGCCCGCGTGAGGCAAATATCGAAATGGTCATTGATAACTAGTTCACAGAGTCGTCATAGCAGAAACATAGAATAAACACAAGTATTGAATCCAAATCTAGCTCTTTATTGATATGAAGTAAAGATTACAAGCGGCGCTAGGCCGAGATTACAAGTCGCTCATGCTCTCTCTCTCTTTATAATTATATTGCGTTTAGGATTACAACTGAATCAAACACTCTAAATGACGATGTTCCCATATATTATGTCTCATATATGTGAGCTCCAGGTTCGCGCGCCAAGCTCCAAGATGCAAAGTGCGGTCTGGCATCTCAATGCATTAAGCGATCTCCAAATCTGTACGAGTCTTCCCTGCACCCTGCATACAATCTGGTTGGGTATCAGTACATTGAATGCACTAGTGGGGATACCACAAAACAAACACGTTCAATAGTTATGTGCACCGACTGATTATGTTATCTTTCTAGTCTTTAACCAAGGATTAGTTTCATGGTAATATAATGAAAGTAATATCCGTGTATGCACAAGAGTGTCGTACTGTAAAGAACTGAGTTTTTCTTACCCTTTCTTACCATCCGGCCTTTCTGTCATATGTAGCATTATAATCAATAATCTACTAAATAGCAAAGAACATTTATGCATTCCAAGTGTTACGTTTATGTCTCTGCCTCTGACCCATTCTACTTGAACTACGTTATATACCATGCATCCATTCTAAATATGCCAAGTTTCGTGCAAATATGCTCCTTCACGTTACTCCTCTTCTGAATGTGGGTAGCCGCTTTGCATGCATGACTTATCTATATGAAGCTTACTAGCTCTTTTAGCCATATTGGACAAGATTTGGGATGGAACGGCTGTCTTCCCAGCTTGGTTGATAGCCTTGATGGGTGTCCCGAACCATCCGACGAGTCAACGACCATCCAGTTCGGTAGAAAACTTTGCTGGATGACCCGCACTCGCACGATAGTACTTCAGCTAGCGTATTACTAGGACTACACTGGCATTGTCCTCCCAGGCTGACATGATTTGGCTGCCTCAATAATTATGTCGATGACTCATCTCTATTGGTGCGTAACCAGTTGTCCGTGACCATGCAACTACTTTCCCTCTTCCAATCCTAGCCGAGAACAACTCGGATCAATCTTACCGAGGACTACACTCTGATCTTTCTTCTTTGTGCAGCTCTCTGATTTGAGACTGCCTCGGTGATCTGGATATCCCAAGTACTTTCTTTTCTTTCCTTCTTGACTCAGAATGACTACTTGATAGTCCTTCTCGTCTATGTATGAAACATGATTATACTCTATCCCGTGTCATATTCCGTGTAGTGCGATGCTTCAGTATGAACTCAAACTACTTTTGTGGCATATATAAGAAACTACTATGTTTTAACTCAATAGCCCGATTACACAAATAGCAAGTAAGATCTCAATATTCTATACAATGATAATGCAGAGTTATCCCCTTATCTATATGCGTTTATCTTATTTTATTAGCATGTAAAGGTTATCGTTAGAAACTAGCATGTATTATTTCCTTTCTTAAGTGTGTAG
Organism: Iris macrosiphon; assembly: GCA_036927795.1. Classification (NCBI taxonomy): domain Eukaryota; kingdom Viridiplantae; phylum Streptophyta; class Magnoliopsida; order Asparagales; family Iridaceae; genus Iris; species Iris macrosiphon. Next base: position 84,305,561 of record JAYESA010000014.1, on the reverse strand, counting down.
CTCAGTAGGGACAGGTTCACCGGGATCACCTACCTTAGCGATGAATCGTATCGGTCGAGCGAGACTCTAAGCGCACCTCTGAAAGTCTAAGTCTAAACTCCATTTGAAGATCCAAGTTTGGAATGCCTTTTCATTGAACGAGTCATCTCGCTGAGCAAGGCATGTCGGTTCGCTACACTTGTGCCATTTGAATCGTCCCTCTGGATTGAGCAGAGCGGGTCGTTACAATATACACCACTTAGAATAAGTCTCATCCTCGAGACTTTCTGAGCAAAACTCGTATTATCGTACAACTTCTAAACCAAACTCTATACATCATGTCTAACTTCCAAGGACTATTTTAATGCTATATTCATTTATTTTCTCACCACGCGTTATATACATATTTAACCAATTCTCATCGAACGACTCTATCGTTCAATGCTATTGAACTATACTCAACTTAATCGTTGCACTCTCCGACTCAAACTCTACTACGCCTGGTGCAGGACTATATTACTCAAACATGGGGTATTTTATAACTCAATGCGCACTAGAAAACTCAGAATTTGGGTGAACTTGCCCAATTGCTATATTCTATCCATACGAACCTAACATATTCGACCGATTACTTGATATCGCCTATCGAAACCCATCGTTACGCCTAAAGCTAAAAGCTCGAATATTGGCTAATCTTCCAATCTCATTTTGCATTAATATCTATCTGAGTCACCGTCCATTCTCATTAAGTAAATCTACTACCACCCAAAGTTATTGCATTAATTTTGCCCATATTTTTTGACTTCGTCTTCATTGTGCCTTAGCGCAAAGCTAAATTGCCTAACATGGGGTACGTTCTAATCCTTTGGTTCTTAGGTCTGATCAAACCTAACTTTCTATTCATTTTCTTGTTCCATTTTGCACGTGTGCTTAAACACTTTATTAAATAATTATATTGTTCAATTATTGCGTTCCTGGCTCAGTCCCTTACTGTGCCTTAGCACAGAACTATCTCGATCGCAAGGGGAATGTTACAATCTTTCATTTATGGAAGTTTAAGTTAAGGCCAACTTACTTCAGTTGCCATACTCGTTCATACAAAATCCGAATATTTTTATTTGCAGCTGTATTCGAGTTATGCATATCACTAAGTCTGGAGGCATCCCCCAAATATCTGTATTTCAACCAAGCTTATTGATAGCTAAATTGGACAAGCTACTCGTGAAAATATTTCAAATTGCCAATCGTTTTGCTACTCGACCAACCAAACTCTGGTTTATTTAGTTATCGTCTACTCCAATCTCACTCAAATACAAGTATTGTATTACTAGCAATACACATCTTCCAAGCAACGATTTAACTTGTTATGCCAACTTATCTTGAGTATTACTAGTTTCAATTATAAGAGTTTTGTCCGATAATTCTCTAATATCATCTTATTCCTTACCGTCGCATAACCTATCAAACCAATCAATTATCACCCGAGTCCTATCTCCCATTACGTTTGTTTCAATACCAACGTCACTAGTAACACACTTCCAGTTCCAAGTCTTAACTCTAAGTCTCATTGCCCCAGTTTTATTGCTTTTCTGAATGATACTCTGAAGTCAGCCACTCCAGTTCAACTCAAGGCATAGGGTCGTCTGCCTAGCCACTAGGTCAGCTCAAAAGGTCATAGGTACAGTTCAATTTTGTGACTCATCGTGCAATCGCGTTGCACAAAGCTCGCTCCAAATACCCTAAGGTCAAACCATTGTTCTTTTGTATGAGGTATTCTACTTAAGCTTATTTTACTCAAATTTCTAAACATCGAGCACAGATTATCCTATTACATCAACATGTTCGTTCAACCGAATCCATGATATTTCTATGTCGTATATCCAACCTAACAATTTGTATAGTCTATCTTCTTAAACACCTGATAGGATCCATTTATCCAATCTTTTCAAAGTCTAGACCACCAAGTCATGATTCAATTTCTACCTCTTCGATCTCAATCACAAATTCGAAGTCGTACAACATAATTTACGTATCCGTTCACTAAACCATCGAGTGTCTTTCTTCATGTTCTAGACTAACTCATCCCCAAAATATCTTTGATTCACTTGTATCCTGAAACTCATCTTATCGTGTCAAACCAAAAATTAAAATAATCCTTTAATTGTCATATTTCGATCTTCCACAAGTTCAATCATCCCCATCGGACGTGAGATCACCACGCCAATGCTTCTGTGGGATAATTATCCTAATTCGGACGTGATACATGTGCGAGTAAGGAGTTGCACTCACACAAGACAAGAAGGTCAAACATTATGGTTATAATCGAACGAATAGACACCTTATCGTCACTCTTTATTTTATCCAAGTTGTTCATTAATCCATCAAGTTATGTTTATCTAACAACAAGAATATTCTTGTCGTAATCATAATTTATCTAGCCAAATCGTTTAACTTTAATGTTACCATTTGATCATTTCGTAGTCTACCCCAAACATTCCTCAAATAACTAGGTTTAAATCCGAAGCCAAAGTCTATTCACTTTTGATATGTTATATTTTGTCGAGTTCGTTTGAATAATTATTGGACATGTTAGGCCATGATCTCCCGAGAGTTTGATCATCCCCGGTGGACGTGAATCACCATGTCAGTGCTCCCGCGGAATAATCATTCTCATCTGGGCCTGATGTCGAGTGTGATCTTTTGAACTCGACTCAAAATCGTTCATTCAAATTCAAGAGTAAATCTGTTATGATCTCCCGAGAGTTTGATCATCCCCGGTGGACGTGAATCACCATGTCAGTGCTCCCGCGGAATAATCATTCTCATCTGGGCCTGATGTCGAGTGTGATCTTTTGAACTCGACTCAAAATCGTTCATTCAAATTCAAGAGTAAATCCGTTATCGCCTATCTCATTCCTTGAACCATAATTTCCCTAACTTACATCAATCCATGCTATCTTCCAACCATTGATATGATATAAAGTCTTCCAAATTCAAAACTATAATATTCGTACTCAAACTAAACTCTATCGAGTGATATCCTACTCAAATCCAAATTTTCCATGCGCGTTATCATTCGTTCGCACCATTATTCTAATTGCACTAACTCCGATCGCATTAACGATTATTCCATCTCAACTCAAGTTTCAATTCGTTTGATTCAATTCAAAATCACTCGTACGATCCACTAAGTTTCCTCCGACCATGATATCAATTCCAAATACTCTGAATTTCCTATTTGAACCTTATCTCTTGTTCAACTCATTCTAACTCGTTCGAATCAAATCTTGCATACTTCCTTTGAGTTCGCTTACTTGCAAGGCATTATTTATTTATACTAAGGCTTTTCTATAATCTCGTCGCTTGCTGCTAGACTTGTTTAATACTATAAAACCCAGGATTCGTTTGAACATTTCTAAGCCGACCAATAAACCAGTCAGGGTTTGAGCTATACTCTGTGAATCATTATATCTTATTTTATTCTCAATTCGCTTATGCGATCATAAGACTATCACATACACTACTTAGGAATTAAGTCATCCTATTAACTCCTGAATCGCGTTCGCATTGTTTACTCGTATATCCAATTCGTTCCTTAGAACTCCAGCACGATCCCTATTCGCCGTCTTGACGATCTTAGTCTCGTATACACCTTTATCGATAGTCCTCCGTACAAACTATATTTTTGAATCGTAACTTATTGCTACGAATAACCGTCCAAACTTTATCTCAAAATCCAAACATGATTCCCATTATTCGCCTTAGCGGTACTTCGATAACGTCTCTATCGATTTTCATTTTAAGTCCGACTTTATTCTTATCTGAACGATACCCAAATCTCGCTTGCAACTCACTAGCACCAAGGGTCTTAGCGCACGATACTCAACACAACTTAGCCGAAAGGCTGTGTGCATAGCTATCTGTCCTGGACGATATTCTATCTGACACACTAACCCATTTGGTGTTCATGTATAGGTATTCGGGTTCACATATAACTTGCAGATTCTAACACGAGTCTATTTCCATAAAGTCTGACACCATAAAGTCTGACACAGGTTGGCACAAAGGCCTTCGTATTATAATTTCGTACACGCAATCACATCATTCACATACACTTTTGAAAGTATTTAGACTTATTGTATGAAACATTCATCGAAGCATCGAGAGAGAGCGTCTATCACTTTTTAATACACAAGGTCAAAACTGAGAGAATCGATATGAATTCCAAGGACGTAAAGCTGTGCTCTGATACCAAAATGTCATGCCCCGATCTTCTGCAGGAATCGTCCGTCCCCGCTGGGCATGAATTACCGCGCCAGCGCTCCCGGTGGACGATCGTTTCCATTGGGATGCGATACCACGCGAGCCTGGAGTTGCGCCCGCATGAGACAAATATCGAAATGGCCGTTAAAAACTAGTTCGCAGAGTCGTCATAGCAGAAACATAGAATACACCCAAGTATTGAATCCAAATCTAGCTTTTTATTGATATGAAGTAAAGATTACAAGTGGTACTAGGCCGAGATTATAAGTCACCCGTGCTCTCTCTCTCTCTCTACAATGATATTGCCCTTGGGCTTACAACTGAATCAAATACTTTGAATGATGATGTTCCCATATATTATGTCCCATATATATGAGCTCCAACTCCGCGCACCACGCTCCAAGATGCCAAGTATGGTCCCGTGCCTCAATTCGTTAAGAGATCTCTGAATCTGTACGAATTCCCCTTGCACCCTGCATGCAATCTGGTTGGGTATCAGTACACTAAATGCACTAGTGGGGAGGCCTCTCGCCCACGCCATAAAACAAGCACCTTTATTAGTTATATGTACTGACTGATTATATTATCTTTCTAGTCTTTGCCTTAGGATCAATTTTATGGCAATATAATAAAAGTAATATCCGTGTATGCACAAGATTATCGTACTGTAAAGAACTGAGTTTGCCTTACCCTTTCTTACTATTCGGCCTTCCTTGTCATATGCAGCATTATAATCAATGATCTAATAAATAGCGAAGAACATCTACACAATCCAAGTATTACGTTTGTGTCTCTTCCTCCTACCCATTATACTTGAACTATGTTATATACCGTACATCCATTCTAAATATGCCAAGTGCCGTACAAATATACTCCTTCACGTTACTCCTCCTCTGAACGCGGATAGCCGCTATACATGCATAACTTATCTATATGAAGGTCACTATCTCTGTTAGCCATATTGGACAAGATCTTGGATGGAACGACTGTCTTCCCAACTCGGTTGCTAGCTTAGCTGGGCGTCTCGAACCATCCGACGAGTCAACGACTAACCAGATCGGTAGCAAGCCTTGCTGGATGACCTGCACTCGTACGCTAGTACTTCAGTTAGCGTATTACCAGGACTACACTGGTATTTTCCTCCCGGGCTGACATGAATTGGATGCCTCAACAATCGTGTCGAGAAATCACCTCTACCTGATGAACAACCAGTTGTCCGTGACCATGCAACTACTCCCCCATTTCCAATCCTAGCCGAGAATAACTCGGATCAATCTTGCCGAGGACTACACTCAAACCTTTCTTCTTTGTACAGCTCCCTGATTTGAGACTGCCTTGGTCAATTAGGATAAGCACAAAAATTAAATCTTCCACAAAGATCGATACACCTAATACATCAAAACTTATCTGAATATCCCGAGTACTTTCTTTGATTTCCTTCTCCTGGTTCAGAATGACTACTTGATAGTCTTCCTCGTCTATATATACAATATGATTATGCTCTATCCCGTATCATATTCTGTGTGGTACGATGCTTCAATATGAACTCAAAATACTTTTGTGGCATATATAAGAAACTACTACGTTTCAATTCAATAGCCTAATTATGCAAATAGCAAGTAAGATCTACATGTTCTATACAATGATAAGGCATGGTTATCCCCTTAGCTATATGCGTTTATCTCGTTTTATTAGTATACAAAGGTTATCGCTGGAAACTAGTATGTATCATTCCTTTTCTTAAGTGTACAGCTAAGTAAGGACAGGTTCACCGGGGTCACCTACCTTAGCGATGAATGGCATCGGTCGAGTGAGACTTCGAGCGCGCCTCTGAAAGTCTAAGTCTGAACTCCATTTGAAGATCCAAGTTTGGAATGCCTTTGCATTGAATGAGTCATCTCGCTGAGCAAGGAAGGTCGGTTCGCTACACTTGTGCCATTTGATTCGACCCTTCGGGTTGAGCGGAGTGGGTCGTTACACAAATAAGACTGTAGATCCCTATGGTGAAGTATTAGCTCGGATCAGTCCCTTGTCCAAAAGCTCATCTATCTGGGTCTGCAGTTCATCCAACTCCTTTGGTGCTAGCCAGTACACATGGGAAGTGATTGGTTTAGTTCCCAAATTATCTCTATAGTAAACTCTATCTCCATGTTAAATGATAATCCTGGCAGCCCCTCCGAAAATACATCTTGGTACTCATCTACGATCGAAGAATTTGATACCAACTCCATCGCCATTTGAGTCCTATTAGATGGCTGGCCATCTCTAATAGAAATCTTTATGTAGAACTCAAACTCATGTTGCCCTGGTGGTCAGAATATGACATAGCCCTTATGGAAATTCAGGGTAGCATGATACTGGGTCAACCAGTCCATACTAAGAACTATATCAAAATTTGGCATAGAAACAACCAAAAGTTGAGCTCTCAACTCTCTACCACAGACAACTATAGAGCATGACCTACATGTGTCACTAACTGGTACTATCCCTCTAGTAAGAATTCCACCATTCTTAGACAATAATGAAGTAGCTACTCTATGGATGGAGACAAAGCTAGAAAATATAAATGAGTGTGTGGCACCAGAATCAAATAGTGTCACAGCAAAAAATGATGCAACTATAAGAGTACCTACAATCACTTCTCCTTCTGGACCAACATCCTCCACTTCCATAGAGAAATCATGTCCCTGCCTCTGGTTGTCTGCCTGGTTTCTAGCCTGGTTATACTGAGTAGATTGTGAAGGCAGTGGTGGCCACTCTAATATCTAGTAACTGCTGGAGGACGTGGTATTCGTACTCTTAGTGTTGCTGGCCTCTGGGTCTGCTGGCCTAGCCTCGGTGCTGGGAAGGCTGCCCTCTGAATCTGCTATCTTCTTGACGCACTTTCTCAGGCTTGGTGCTGACTGGATCCATAAATTATGCATAATACCAACCTCTTATGATAATCCTTCTGCATGTGTCCCTTCTTACCACAGAAATGGCAAGTAGGAAGTATTGTACCTTGGTAAGGTGATGCCCTCTGTTGTTGCTGAGATACGAAACGTCTTATATAGGCCCTCCTTGACCTGTCTTGGGTACTGAAACTATAGGAGAAGCACGCCACTCATCAGTTGTTCCCTCACTGTATATGGTCTCTTGAATCTTGGCAGCACTCATAATTGCTACATGTGTAGTATGAGCCACCGTGCCAGTCAACTGCCTTAACTGAAAGTTCAGGCCTCCATGGAATCTCCTGGCCCTCTGCTCTACATCTTGAACCAAAGAAAGTTCAAAGTGGTTCGACTGGTTGAACTTGGCATCATACTCATCTACCTTCATGGATCCCTAGCTTAGGTTGGTAAACTTGTTCTGCATCTGAAACTTGACTGAGAAATAACCGATCATTGAAAAACCTACTGAACTTCTACTAATGAATATTCGTGCCCAGTCTGCTTTCCTTGTCTGCCCACCAATAATGTGCTAGATCTTCTAGCTGTAGTCGAATAGTTGCACCCACTTCTCCTTCGACAGATCTGAAGCCTCAACCATATTCTTCGTCTTCACCAACTAAGCAGTGGCCTCACTAGGGTTCTCAGTAGCTTGAAAGACGAAGGTTTCATTTGACATAACTTGTCTATAGTCCCTCCTTGCTTCTGGTTTAGAATATGTTGCATGAGATCATTTTGTTGCCACTTAGCCTACGTTATCCCCTAGAAGGATTGGAATATCTGTGTCCCATCCATAGGTAGATCTGGCTATTAGGGAGGTGCATACAATATCTGTTGCGCAAACAGTGGTGCAAACTATGGAAGTGGCATGTATCCTCCCTGAGGTATACCTACCTAATATCCAGGTTGACCCATATGTGGTCCAAGAACCTGGTGCTACTGCTGAAGAGGTGGTATCTACATATCTAGATGCGATGATTATCCTTGCTTATAAGGAGTAGTTGGGGACATCATCTGGTGCTGTAGGGAATCCTGCTCCTCCAGAGTTGTTGGCTCGCTTGGGGTGATTTTCACGACCGACACCTGGATATTCGGATATGAGTAAGTGGGTACGTCCAACCTACGTAGTAGCATCCGTGATAGAATATTGTCTAGACTATCATAATATATCTAACAATCTCACACAGTAATATCCAACTTCATAAGTAGAACAATGCTATATAACAATGGTAATACTCAATCATAAGATCTATGTAAACCCCCTCAACTAAATTTTGGGTATACTTGGTTAGTGAGAGATTAGGAGTAATTTAGATTCAATCAGGGTTAGAAAATAGGGTTTAATAAAAAACCTATTTATATTTAAAACACTTGGTGTACCTTACTATTGCTTCGATTCTTGGAGCACAACGCTAGCCTTTACCTTCCAACAAGTTTTGCACGCTAGACGTAGATGAGACAACTTATGCACATAATACCTCTTTCACTAACAAACCAACTCTCTTGTGCTCTATTTTAATCACATAACATTCATGATAAAATATTCAAATAAATCCTATTCCATGTATCAATGCTCGTTGCAACAAAAGTTGGATACACAATATTAACTCGTTCCCTCCAACCAATTAATTGTCCATGACCTATACCAAGCCTACAATACCCATGGCACTTGTGTCACATCCAGATAATTTTTTACAACACAACAACAAAGACCTTGACACCTTTTTAGTTATGTAGAATACCAAACACAAAGCTTACCTCAAACTAGTCCAAACATATAACTCAAACCCTCTCCCATACCCATATGGCTCATACAAAATACCAAAGACCCTCCTCCATCCTATACAAAACCAAACGCCCACTATCACACATCAAATCCTTATTTCCCCTAATTTCTAAACACCAAAACTCATAGGGAGATAAATGCAAAAACATTGCTAGGTGGCTACCTCCTACTAGAGCAAACCAAATGGAGACAACCTATTTGAAATTTGTCTTGACCGGTCATATCCCCAATTCCTTCCATTTGCATAGTAATATTCATCCTTATCAACTTACATTAAATCCTAGCCCTTGATTTATCCTCCATCAATCACCATCACCCATTTTTAAAAGGAACACATCCCTAGGTCAGCCGGCCCTAACTCCTCCCTCTTCTACCTTATTCATTTTCCTCATTTATTACTCTTATTTTTCCTCTCAAACCATCATCCATTCAGCCGACCACCCCTACCTTATTCTCTTCCACCCGAGCAGTCATCACCTTTACCACACTTCACTACCCTTCCTCTACCTTAAGCCCCTACCACTACCAGCAACCACCACTGCCACCATACAGCACCAGCACACCACCTCCATATCCTCTAATACAGCCCGACACCACTTCCTTCTCCCTAACCGGACCACCACCCTAACACAGCAGTACCACCACCACCTCGACCATACCATCACTAGCAACAGCTCAATAGTAGTAGCAGTACCACCCTCAACCGAGCCTCCATAGTAGTCTACCCCCCACGACACAACTGCCTCTACTCTAGGTAATCACCTTCACCCTCCCCTTCATTCTCATTTACAAATTTCTTCATCTACTTCTTCTCCTTCTTTATTTCATCTATACTTGTGTTGTGAAATGATTTATTAATGATTAACCAGATCAAGGATTATGCTAATGATTTTTTTTGTGATGAAAGAGAATTACTAGAAGTAAGCGACCAAACCAGAGCAATGATTATAAAATTAACTAATATAACTTTATACTTGAAGGAATAAGAAAGTTAGGATTTAGGAATGGAGGATACAAATTAGAAGATGGATAGGGAGAATAAAATTGGAATAACAAAGTTTTGACGAATTAATAATGGTAAATAGTAGAATAGGTTTCATCTAGAGATTTAATTAAAGATATTTTTGTTAGAGACAATTCGAGGAATATATTATTGAAACTATTATCGCAAGTATAACGAAGGATAGGTCTTGGATGATTATATAAGAATCGTATATTATGATAAATGAGGCAAATATGGACCATAGTACAGAGAGGTATGTGATAAAATAAATAAGTTGTATTTGGACTAGATAGGCATTCAAATCGAAAATAGGGCTAGTATCGGAATGAACAATCAAGACCATGATTGGAGGATTGTCTAATATAAATATATTATGTCAGGTGTATTTTATTTAATTACCTATTAAACATCAACTTGACCCTTACCTAATAAGATAGGTTAAGAAAAGTTAGATGTGTTGTCACGCTCCAATACCGAAATACGGACACGGTTAGCTACCCCGTACAAGATACTATATGTCGTACGACGATCACGACTATAAATAGACAAGGGGGTGCATACTAAAAGCAAGTCACTTAGGTTCATACGAACATCTAATATCTCAATTAGTCAAATAAGAACAGTAAACATAGAACATATATGACAAGAAAGCAAGGCGTCCCAAATGCCCTGCCACAATATTCTAGAAACCAGCTGTGCAAAATAAAAAATTGGTAGAGTAGCAAAAGTACATGACCATGATCAACCATAGTCTAATTAATTATAATCTTATAAAGAAAACTAAATGTCCAGACTTGCCGGCTAATAGGTGTCGGTGGCTAAATGTCCAAAAGAAAAAAATATATAATAACGAGCAGGGAAGAAGAAACATATTCGTGCCCTTCAGCGACCATCCGCCTCATGCGCACCATCATGAAGGGGGAAATAATCTTGATCCTCTGGAATTGGCTCGAAACCTGGCCATGCAAAACCAGTGGGGTTAGACCCTAAAAAGCAAGTACCATAGAGGAAGCCCGAAATAGAGAAACAAAACCCAAAGCAATAGATAGGTACAATATAGGTTCTACATCGTGGTTTCGGTCCACAGTTTTAGCATAATAGACCAACCCTAGAACCAAACAAGGACACGGGTTGAACCATCACACTATGATAATCCATGTCCCTAAACTACTAACAAAATAATACAGTCACAACCAAATCCTGTTATATAACGGCCAATCAATTGTATGGCTTTCTACTATGGAGTCTGAGCTATCTCAGATTAGATGCATAAGTAAAATCCTCAGATCGTGAGATATTTAGCGGGGATAACCGAGCCATAGAAATTATAAAGCACTTGTATATTATGCACCGGTCCCTAGCAAGGCTATTGTGCTCGATCACATAAAATGCATGTACAATATAAGTATTGGATATTATCGTCCACTAGTGCGGATGCGACCAATATCCATGGGAGTCAGCCTTGCACGTCATGACAGTTGTATGAGGTGGCTAATGTGCACGATCTTTAGATTGTATCCCTCCAAATGCTCTACCAATTTTAGTTGCCTAAATTAGCCCTATGGTTATGTTAGGAATCCCATGGCATGGTCACATGATCAATCCTCCTATATGTCATATCGTAGTATGGTCCACGCAAGATATGAACCCACTTTGTTACTTGATAGCTCAAATTGGATTCACCCGAGCGTGATGCAACGAACAACAAGTCCTAGCCATATTTTGGTAGTTGACCCAGATACCATGCCCATGCTAGAGAAATAATATAATAATATCACATATCGCGTTATATAGGAGGCATTCTCGATGCATAACCCGAAATATGTAATCTCATAGCACGTAGTAAGTTATGTCATACCTCAGTACACATTTATAACACATATACACGTAGCACATAGTAATTGTATCAACACAGATACAAGAAATTGGGTCTAATTACCAAACTTTCAGTTGGTCATATGAGCCTTATCACATTGGGACACATAGCTCATGTTATGCACATAGCTGGTTAGTCGCTTATGACATAGTCAATTCTAGCACATGGTCATGTCTAATACAAGGTTGGGTTACTAAGTCCATTCTTTCTTAGGATCAATCATAAGCAATCGTCAGGACCAACCAGTTAGAACAAAGAAATATTCCAACTAAAATGGCTAAGCCGCATGCACAACTTGGCACATGAGACGGTTGCCTCATGGATTGTCGACCGCATAATGTCCCAGGACGCATACTACCCCAGGACGCATACTACCCCAGTCCGCATTATCACGTCCCGGTCCCAAAATACGTAGAACCAGGTATACGTACACATGTCAACTGTACGAACAAGTATAAGAACCCAATTTATTAGATCTAACTAGTCGTAGTACGCTGTAAAATATAACTAAGTCTCAATATCATAAGCAGGTAAAATCTAGTCTCATCCAAACAATATAACAGAATAGGAAACTAACTGAATTAGGTAAGTCTCAGAATCCACTACAAAAAATATCTAGTGGAGAACAATCCACAAAAATGAGTACAAAAGAAACTGAAAGAATACAACTAAGCAATAATAAAATAGTCCCAAAATACTAAGCAACTATCATCTATGAAGCTCGTGGAAACTCCTTTGGCTCCACCTCAATGTCCTCATCAGCAAAATCATCAACTCCGTAGTCCGTCGGGTACAAGTACTCGTTTGGATCTTAAAAAGGTGCCAGGTCCTCAGAGGGACATAACAAGTACACAAGAAATCGACATGCATAAAAGTAAAGCAGTAAACAATAAAAAGGGTACCTAAACCACCTATGTGATATGCACTCGAGACATCTCTAATAGCGTAGGAGGGGGGAGAAATAGAAGAACAGTCGTCCATTTTTACAGTACAATAAGAAACAAAAATCCTATACGCTCAATAGCAGATTCTCCTCTCCCAATGAACTATCTGAACCATATACGCAGTGTAAACATAATGCAAGGACATCAATAAAAATCTACAAATTAAACTAACGCCAACAGCTAATACAAGATGCGAACTCACGTACCGATGGCCAATCAACACGCCAGTCCATGCACTCACTCACTCAGTGAATGTGTCAGAAATAGTGTCAGGTCAGAAGATACCACGTAACTTCATAATATAACAGGTTTGTCTACTACTATAAGACACGTGCACACAACTAACAAAATAAAAAGAGATAGGCATATGTAACAAAATAAAAAGAGATAGCCACAATACAAACAAGCAAGGTGTACTTGCCTTCCAAGCCAAGATACGAGCAGCTCTCCATAAGAACTTCTCGAACACCTACCAATTAATTATTACACTAATTAGACTCTTACTATCAAGTTATAATTAGGTTATTAACTAGTTTTTAATTCTACGTTAATTGCACATGCAAGTAACTAGCCCTCAAAATATTATTTGTCGTTAAACATTTACCAAAAATCTTTTTTAAAGACATTAATTATCAAAAATATTAATTCAAGAATTTTTATTAGAAAATAAGGATTTTATTGATAGGGTTATCTTCTATAATTTTTATGAGTAAAAAATAAAGTAAAAATCAAAACTAGGTTATAATAGGTTACCGACAAGTCAATAAAACGAATTCTTAATAAATAGATAATTATAGAATAAATACTTAAAAATTAGAATTAAAACAACATAATATAATTTTAGATGTAGAAAACAAAGATTTTTGGTCGGAGTTTAAGTCTAAAATTGCTGGGAACAAGTTTTGTCAAAACTATGTCAACTTGTTACATAAAATACCTAGAATTCTAATTTTCTAAATAGAAATAAAAGTCTGAATAAATATGATAAAATTAGTAATAATTACAATAAATACTATTTCTTTTATTTATACAAAAATAATTAGAATTTTACTATCTGCAAGTTGATCTTATTAGGGTTGGCAACCAAACTTGCTAGTATGCAAAGGGGTGGTACATGGTTGTTGTGACATCATAAACATAAATTTTACATTTATTTAATAAATTTTAGAATATATCTATATTCTGAAAAAAATATTAACCTATCTAGAAAAATTAGGTTTTGCATCTAGTATTAAGTCCTAACAAAGTCCAAGGGTCTCCAACATGCATACATCAAAACTAGGTCAACTAGGTGACTTTATATGCATAAAAAATATTTAAATCAAAATTAATATTTCCAAAAAAATATATTAAAAATTGAATTTAATATAGGTTAATAACATCATATATTAATTATCTACAAAGTTTTAGAAGGGTTCGATGCAAGGTTTTGGAGAAAACATAAAATAGGTCACCCTTCATATTGTACATGCAATTTATTCCAAAAATATTAATAATTTAATAATCTGAAATAAACAGTAAAAATATAGATAAAAATAATTTAAACATCATATTTCTTTATTATTAACATGATTTAATCAAGATTTTTATCTATGGGTGCACATATGCTTTTATGGGTTCAAATATTTACATACAAACTCTAAAATAAAATCCTACAATGAAGAACATAGCAATGGATTGAAAACACATATAAAATAATTTATTTATATATATACAAACATTTATTCGTGCATTCATGCACATTAGGGAGGTTGGAGGAAGAAGGAGACTTACTAGAGAGGGAATGATGAAGAACTAGGGTTCTTGGATGAGGAGATGGCGTGTCCACGTGAGGGGAAGGGTCAGCCTTGGTAATAGAGGTGGCGGCTAGGGTGATGGAGGAAGGAGAGAAAAGTTAGGGTTTTTATAGGAGATTTTAGGTTAGGGTTTAAGATGAGAAGATATATATATATATATATATATATATATATATATATATATATATTACTCTTCTCATCTTAAATCCTAACCTAATATATATATATATATATATATATATATATATATATATATATATATATATATATATATATATATATGGGTAGAAAGAGAGAGGGAGAGAGGGGTCGCGGATGAGAGGGGGTTACGTACGGTTTGGAGGGGTCGCGGGTTTGAGGTGGGTAGGAAAATAGGATTGCGTAGTTATTTAATTAGGAGGTTTCCTAATTAGGTTGTTAGTTATTAAATAGCCAATAACTAATCCAATAACTAATTAATGAATAAGATTTGATTTGATTCTAAGAAAATAAAATAAAAAATAAATAATAAGCAAATCTTTTAAAAAGATAAATTGCCTAGATTGGCATGGAGGCTTATGATTTGGTTAGTAACAAATCTTTGGTAAATCTTTAATCCAAGATTCATTCAAATTTGATTGGGATTATAAAGGAATAAGATAAGGGTAAATAATATACAAATATTTCAAAAAAAATATTGCCTAGATTTGATTAGCATAGGAATCTCATGGTGGCAATTTAATTATGGATCTATGGATACACGAGTACTTGATTGTGCCATCAACTTTGTACCAATACCTGAAGTATGTTGATGATTATGGCATCATCAGGACAGAGTTTGCCGATGTAGATCCTTTTAAGGGAGTCGAAGCATATTACTCTGACTCAATCTTGTACAAGCAAGTCGACCAAGGAGAAGGTGGTAACGACGCCGATGATGAAGAAAAAGTTGGCGCAACACCGGACAAACCCTTGAGGGTCCATCTCAAAGGATGTACCCCCAATATAGCCCCTTCCCTTATGGTAAAACTTCAAAAGAAGGCGCTAGAACCTCTGGTCATTCGCTTGCAGAGATCGAGTTGACTACCAAAAGAGGATCCAATACTCTTTACTGCTTCCAAACCCCTGGTCATAAAGCTTCATAAGAGGCCTCTGAAGCCATCACTCACACTTGATGTAAATCTCAGTAGAGACGAACTGGGAGAATACGTATCTCGCCAACGTTGATGTCGCATATCTTAGTGCAATATATTTCTTAGAATACGGTTTAGGGTTATACATGCACACACAAATGAGCACCACTTACGCAGTGAACCAAATTCTCCTAATCCGAGACATCTACTTTATAGTCCCGGCCACAAAGAGGGGTGACAAACCCAACATCATCGGGAAGGTAGAGCGTCGCCAAGACTTCCCCACAGAAGAACCACCTTCTGATAATGGCAAGATGCAACTGTACCGCTATAACTAGCAAACCAAGCACATCATCCATAACATGGGAAATGACTTAAAGAGGGACAAAGTACTAAATTATGGCAAGGGTCGGCATCTGCCTCTGCGTATCTCCATCCTTGAAGGCAAGTCTGAGGCCTTCTACCAGTAAACTCGATATTTCCTAGTGTAAGTCACACCACTATCAACTCCTAAAGATTCAGAAGAGGAAGATGAATTACATTCTCACTCCTCGGAGTCCTCAGCATAGGACTCCGATAAAAGTATCAAAGATATGCTCAAGCAAACACTGTGTATCAATATGGTGTTCGTTCACTCAGAATAAGATGACGACCAGCCACTTGAACTCTTTGAAGTAGAACCATGGGCCCAACGCCTAGATTCACAGTAGGAGTTGTATTTCGAAGAGCGAGAACACCCAACTGAAGAAGAAGTAGTATAATTCGATTGGGCAATGAATCCTCTCCTAAGCCCATCTTCATTAGCAAGAGTCTATCCAGTGAAGAGCGTGAAACCCTATAACAGCTCGTGAAGGACTACATCGACGTCTTTACTTGGAGCTATGAAAAGATATGCTAGAACTAGACCCCCAGATCGCGATGTGTAGACTCAACATCTTGCCAAATGCAAAGCCAGTAAAACAACAGCAACGATTATTTCATCCAGACATTGTGAATGCCATTGAAGCTGAAGTAAACAAACTGATAGAAAGTGGCTTTATCCGTGAGGAGCAGCATCTGGATTGGGTAGCTAACATCGTGCCGGTAGTCAACAAAAATGGTAAGATCCGAGTCTGCATAAACTTTCATGATCTAAATACGACATATCGAAAGGACGAGTTTTCTCTTCCAATCACGGATGAATAAATGACAACACTTATATGTTCGAGCATATTTTCTTCATGGACAAATTCTTAGGCTACAATCAGATCAAGATATTTTCATAAGATGAGAAGCACACGTCGTTCTAAACACCGATAGGGGTATATTGTTACACCATCATGCCGTTTGGTTTGAAGAATGCGGGGTCGATATACCAGCGATCCATGAGCACCATCTTTCGTGAACATCTGCGCAAGAGAGTCGAGTGTTACGTTGATGACATCATTGTCAAAAGTTGCTTCCAAGACAATCACTCCAAGACCTGAAGACGGTGTTCGACCTAATACAAGCACCCCAGCTAAAGATGAGCCCCACTAAGTCTTTTCTAGGAGTCTCTAGTGGAATATTTCTAGATTTTATCATAACTTCAAAGGGTATCCACATAGACCCAGAGAAGGCCAAGGCTATCCTCGATATGCATCCTCCAAATAACCTTCGAGAGATTTGTGGTCTGCAAGGAAGACTGACATACATTAGGAGGTTCATAGCCAACCTCTCTAAGCGATGCCAACCCTTTACTCTCTTATGAAGAAGGGTGTCTCCTTTGTTCGGACCAAAGAATGCCAAAAAGCGTTCGACAACATCAAGAAGTATCTCATAAACCCCCTAGTGTTCGTATCTCCGATCGTGGGAAGACCCTTCTTGCTTTATGTACGTGCGATGGATCAATCTCTCTGTGCTCCAGTAGCCCAAAAGAGTGATATAGGATATGAGTAGGCTATCTATTATCTTAGTAGAATGATGGTCGGTATAGAGCATAGGTACAATCCCGTTGAAAAGTACTACCTCACTCTGGGCTTTGCTATCCAAAAGACTCGACATTACGTGGCTGGGAAAATGATTCATGTGATCTCGTGAGTTAATCCCCTCAGGGTCCTCATAACCAAGCCCGGGGTACTTAATTCTCGCCTGGCAACATGGGCCATACTGTTGTCACCGTATGACATGGTATTTATTCCACAGAAGGTGGTCAAGGGCCAGACATTGGCTGACTTTTTACAGCTCATCCGGTGCCATAAAATTTGAATCTTTATAATGAGATTCCAGATAAAGTATTGGACTCCAACATAACGATAGAGAATGTTCTTCGATGGTGCTTCAAGAACATGGCCCAAAGGTAATATTGTTATTGGAGTCGGGATAGTGCTAATTTCTTCCGATGATATGGTTATTCACTATGCTTACTCACTCTCAGAGCCATGTTGCAATAACGTAGTATATTATAATTCTCTTATTGTCAGGCTCCAACTTGCTAAACAAGTGGGAGTAGACTATTTAGAGGCCTATGATGACTCCAAGTTGATAGTCAGTCAAGTCCGTGTCGAGTACGAAGTCTGACACGAGGATTTAATTCCTTACCATCAAGTCGCACTCAGTATAATCTCTACCTTTGACGGCTTCTTCATCTACCACGTGCCCCGACTATAAAATATTGAGGCTGGAGCTCTTGCCGGCCTCACAGCCTCCTTGGCAGTCCCGGTCAAAACTTATCAATTGATCATAGTGATTGGCTTAGAACTGGTCTGCCCAAAAAATAATCTATGCATGTGTCTGAGCTATTCGGTGGAGAAAGATATCATCATCCAAGACTAGAGACTCTCTTTCATAGACTATGCAGTCCATAAAATCCTGCCTAAGGATCCGAAGGAAGCTACCTCCGTCAGGAGACGTTCCCTCCGGTTCTATTATGATACAGCTACCAAAATGTTATATCGTCGTTCCAATAACGGCCTTTTGTTGAGATGTTTATCAGGTACAGAAGCAAAGTAGGTACTCCCTGAAACTTATGACGGTGTCTGTAGTGCTCATCAACCCTATCCAAAGTTGCAGGATCGTCTCCGGCATATGGGTTACAATTAGACGATAATGGTAGCGAATGCCGTTGTATAAGCATGAAAAATATGCTACAGAATTATACGCAGTATGCATAAAACCCACATAAAGCAGAGTTTCAGTGCTGTGTGGCGTAAGACATGACTTCAGGGCCATCGGCGTACAACAGAGCTTCATCGCTAGTACAACGTAAAATATAGCTCCTGAATAACCCGCGTAATACAGTATTTCCAGACTGCTTCAGCGTAAAAAGGTTGTTATATCGCCACTTTGGCGTAAAAACCTGCTCGCTTTTAATGCAGCGGGAAGTTGTACGGGGAACTCTTCGTATTCCTCGAATGAACCTGTCATATCATGCAGTGAACCTGACTCCTAACAAAGAGTACTGCACGACTATCCAGACGACGGCTGTAATGATGGTTCGGCACAGAGACCCAGACCGTCGTTTAGTGACATTTCCTTAATACAAATTGCTTTTACGCATTCAAAGGAATACGCAACCTAGTTTTATACAGGCAGATGTGAGCTTTTACGCTCAGCAGAAGACGAAACAAACCACCATGTCAAAAGCTGCTCTTCGTACAGAGCTTGAGGCACGTCTCTGCAGTTAATGCGCGGGATGGGGGCAGATCTCTGCATTTAATGTA
This sequence comes from Iris macrosiphon, assembly GCA_036927795.1. Lineage (NCBI taxonomy): Eukaryota > Viridiplantae > Streptophyta > Magnoliopsida > Asparagales > Iridaceae > Iris > Iris macrosiphon. Next base: position 84,286,195 of record JAYESA010000014.1, on the reverse strand, counting down.
CGAGATTTGGTTCTATTTTCAAAGACTGGGTGAGCCATAATTATGACTAATACGTCCACATCATCACCTCTGCATATTACGCCATCAAGCTATTTTCAACTATAGGAGCACGCTGTACGCTATCTCCTTGAAATACGCCAACCTGGCTATTTTTAACTATAGGAGTACGCCGTATGCTATTTCCTCGGAATACGCCAACTCAGGATATATTTGCAAAGGTACATGATAAGGCTATTTGGTCTAGAATACGCTCAAGACCTCAGTCAAGGAGAATCGACTGTCCTTACGTCGGCAACCTATCTATGCAGCATCAGGCTTCTACGCCTACTTGACTTCTACGCCAACCTGACAGCTATTGGGTTTCTACGCCTATATATCTGCTATTGGGCTTCTATGCCTATTGGGCTTCTACGCCTATTTGGCTTTTACGCCATCAGAACAGCTATTTGGTTTTTATGCCAACGAGACAATTATTTGGCTTCTACGCCAATCATCTCTACGCGAGGGGCAGTTACCTACGTGGCTTGCATGCCGTGATCTTCGCAGCAGTTATATGCATTATCTCTTAATGGGACACGCGTCACACGCTTATTCAGAAGATCATTTATACGTGGGTAGCAGTTATGATGACCGTCGCATAAAAGGTGCGGTTCTTTCCCTGTTTAGCTTCTACGCCTATAAATAGAGACCTCCGTCCACGGAGGTCCAAGGTCGAAGAATTGAAGAGAGAAGTCATAAAATCGAAGAGAGAAGAGCACAGACAGAGAGTAGTGATCGACGATCTTGGCATCGAGCATCCACTCCTTCTTGCAATCTTTGAAGCTTCTACTTCTTCTATAATACTTCTTCATCATCGTGTGGTCCAAGGGACAAAGTGATCGACTGCAGATCAGACTCCTATAGCAATATTTACCCATATTAAATTTTGTACTTAACATTCTCGTATAGGATTAATAGTATTTCTTGTTTGTAAACCTAAGAAAGGGTTTCATATAAACCTATTTTCATTTCTTTCGTTTATTATCAAACACAAGATGGAGACTCTGCTGGAGACCTCTTTCTCATCTGACGAGAAAGCAATTGCTCAACACGATGTAGTATCGGTAGGATCAATGAAGAAGATCTTGGTCGTCCAATTCGACCAATCAGCCTACGAAGATATGCTTCGAGCAGAGGGTAGCTCTCACTCTCTCTCTGTCCAAGATAACAAGAAATTGCGTAAGGTGTGGATGCCCCGGACATCCCCTACCATTCCTGCCGACTCTCTGGTTTCTTCGACCAACAAGGTTGTAGCTTCGCAACCTCTGCGCCCCGCACGTAAAACTCTGTTTCCCGTCTGTGACATGGTAGACAAAGCTTCTGGCAATGCCTCAGTGCTAGTCCAGAAGTCTACTCCACGCTCTGCGCGTAAAACTCTGTCTCTCGTCTGTGACGTGGCAGACAAAACTTTTGGTTATGTCTCAGTGCTAGTCTAGAAGTCTACTCCGTGCTCTGTGCGTAAAACTCAGTCTCCCGTCTGTGACGTGGCAGACAAAATTTCTGATAATGCCTCAGAGCCAATTCAGAAATTCCTAACGTGCTCCGCACATAAAAAGTCATCATTCCTCCGTAGAAAAGCAGATGGGCCCTGCAATCTACGCAAGGAAAAACAAGTGGCAGATTTCCCAACCTCTCGTCTTTTACGCCATCAAGAGAAGAATCTGCCCGCTCTCCAGATTATGCGAGAAGCTGATGGCCGATTGAGGACTTTCTCAGTTTTATGCCAGCCTGAGCAAAAAATCCAAATTATGCCAGGAGAAGCCCCTCAGCGTAAAGAAAGCCCGTGTTGTGGATAGATACGCTCCTTATAGATCATGTGCTACTCATATGGCTGAGCTGCTATATATAGGTGGCAGAGAAAGGGTTGGGGTTCCCAATATCTGTATTCCAACTGATGTAAACAGGAGGAACAAGCCTTCTTCTTCTTCATCTGTTAATCCTCCTGACTTGCGTGAATTTTTGATTCAGAAGCGCAAAGATAGAGGATCTTTCAACATGTCTATTACGCATCCTAGGGAGCACTGTTGTAATAGTCATAAAATTGTAGTTAATTATTGCTGTTCTGAAGCAAAATGGTCAATTTTCGACCGGTTGAACTACTCTTCGTCTTTCCAGGAAGAAGAGCCTACATATGCATCAGGGAACATGGCTTCACACGTTCCTAGAGGAAGGTCAAATTTAAGACGTCATCCCTCTAGAACTCTAAGCCAAAGGAGATTCGACAAACTCCTTAAGAATATTGAAGCTGGGGTGTTCTGAAACACCCATTCGAGGTCACGACAATCGGCTTCGTATTCTTTTGATTTTGACACTGGGGGTCGCCAGTTCCCCGAATCGGATGCTAAAAGTATAGAGTCAATCTCTACAGAGACCTATACTAACCCTTCAATGACATCCAGAGAAATGGGAGTCTATGCCATTGAAGATGAACGTGAAGAGGCTTCCCCATCAGGAAGTACTGAGCAACACATCGCTGTGTTGGAGATATCTCGGAAAAAGATACAGTCCATGATGGAGAATATGTACCAGATGATGCTGACTCAACACACAACTGCTATAGCTCAAGCATCGGTCCCTCCGACTCAGATAGGTGTGGGGGTGGACTTACCACCATCCAATGCGAATCAGGAGCCTGCTCTAAATCAGGAGTTAGCAGCTCCTCCACTTCCTAACTCGGAGAATGTATTGCCTCCTGTTGGAGTTACGATACAACTGATCTCTCACCACTCCGCGGTCCCTCTACCGGCTGAAGATCCGATGCAGGCTGTGCGGAAATTGAAAGCCTAATTTGATGCCTTAAAGCATAAGGATCAGCTCAAGAAATTGGGAATCAACCAGCCTTACCCAGCTATCTGTGATGAGATCCCTTTCCTTCCTAAATACAAACCACAGACTATGGCTTTGTTTGAGGGAAAGACATCACCGAGCCAGTACATGAACTACTTCAGTATAATGACGGTGTTATTGCAAGAGAAAAATGCCCTTCTTACTCGAGTGTTCAAAGGCTGTCTCTTGGGAGTGGCTTATCAGTGGTACCGTAGTCTTGCGAACAACTGCATTACTTCCTTTGAAGATTTTAAGACTTTGTTCTTCGCGTGATTCTACGAAGGAGGGATGGACATGTCTATGTCCTCTCTTATCGAAGTAAAGCAGAAGGAAAAAGAGAATATTCGCACTTTCATCGAACATTTTTGTCAAGCCACTTTGCAAATGCCTCTCGGAGTTCCAGACTCGGCATTGGTGGACATTTGCAGGAAGAACCTTCTTTCAGTGATCTCGGTGTTCACAGGACCATATCAGTTCCATGATTGGCCTTCATTTATCATCTCAGCGGTAGCCGCTGAAGACAACAGTCGGAAGGCGCATAATAATAGAATTATGATATCTGCCTCTGATAAAGGCAAGAGGTCATCCTCCAACAGCGACCATCCTCGTGGTTCCAAAGGAAAAGAAGCTTTGACGATCAATACGTCCAGGCAAAAGACTGCGTCAACCACACAGACGAAACCTGGGACTTCCAGGCTCATTGAAGTATATTCTTTTGACGACGAAGATATTTCGAGCATATTCGAGTATCTAGTCAAAAGCGGCAAGATTACCCTCCCTGAGGTAAAGCGGCCTAATGAAGTCGGCAGTACCAATAACCCCAAGTACTACATTTTCTATAGGTACATACATCACCCCACAAAGGCGTATTATGTACTAAAGAGGAAAATCTAGGAGTTGATCGACGCTAAGGCCATCACTCTGCGCAATAGTGAGAAGACGGTCACAGCCAACATGATCTCTCTTCAATTTGGCAATCTGCCTCCTCAAGAAGTTCTGGATGGTGTTGTACCCATTTCCCGGACAACGATGAACATTGTTAATCTTCCTCCAGCCAGGGGTCAAAATTATGACCTGGTACCCCTAACTACCCAGCGTGGCGAGATTATGTGGGTTCATCCAGATCTGGTGTCAGAGATCGAGGAAGAGACTCAAGCTGCTAAGGCTAAGTCTAAAAAGAACTCAAAGCGTAAACCATGTCATATGGTTGCGATATCCTCGACATCGGAAGAAGAGGTTTTGTCTACTGGAACCCGTTCAGGGAAAGCCTACCTCAAGGACTATGGAGGAAGTCAAGAAGATGCATCGGCAGATACTTCAGTTGCCAAGCCTTCAGAACCGGAACCTGTTATACCAATGGCAGGTCCTTCTAGACCAACTGCGGCGGACAAGGGCAAGCAAAAAGAAGTGCGCTTTGATAAACCTTTGAAGAATATTCAAAACAAAGGTTTGGAGAAGCCATATAACTTCGACATCCTGGCCCAGTTGGCTAATACACCAGCTAGATTATCCATTTTTAAACTACTCAGGCTCTCTAAAGATACTCATCAAGCCCTGAGTGAAGCATTAATGTAGGCGGATGCATACTTGACCCAGCTCAAGTCCCGTGATAAAGAACCTGTGGCATGTCCTCAATGCCATAGTGTGATGGAGGTGGTCCCGAATATCACTTTCACCCAAGATGACATGCTGTTGAAACATAACAAGCATGACAGACCCCTCTATTACACCAGATATGTCGGTTCCATGGAGGTTGACCAGATTCACATAGATCCAGGATCATCGATCAGTATCATTCCTCATAGTCTGCTCAGACCGCTGAGGATTCCTACCAGCGAATTGGCTTACACACCACTACAATCGTGGGCTTCAACGCCAGGAAAAGTAAGCCATTGGGGAAGATTCATTTGAGAATCCAGATTGGCGATCTCAGATCAGTGGCTACATGCTATATCATTGATTCAGAGGTGTCCTATAATATTTTGCTGGGTAGACCATGGATCCACGATCACAATATTGTTCCTTCGACTCTACATCAATGCTTCAAATATGTAGATGCCCAAGGAACAGTACAAACAAAGTTTGCTGATCTTAATCCGTTTAAAGGAGTAGAATCCTACTACTCCGATGCCATGTTGTACACCCAAGACTACATGGAGGAGGTATCAGGCAAGACAGAGGAGGAATCCCACCGGGAGCCAGAAGAACCTTCTGCCGAGCAACCTCTGTCAATCAAGGTGAAAGGGCAAACTACTCGTCCGAAAGTCATGGAACCCATGGCTATCCACCTGAACAAAACCAAGTCAGGAAAAAGAGGTGATCCTCTAGTGATCACTTTGAATCAGAAGCCTCCACCTTTGGTTATCAACCTCCGACGTAACAAGCAGCCGCCTGATGTAAATATAACCAGGAACGTAGTTTCTGACAATAATAAAGATCCTTTTTTCCAGTATATTGATGCTCAAATTCTAAATCAGGAATCCTCTCCCCATAATGATATAGAACCTATAGCACAAAAATTCTTGGAAGCTATAGACTTCTATCATCTGTATGTGTGGGAAGTAGCGTCACCATCTAATATCATCACGACATATGGGCCACATGGGGATTCTATCTTTATTGTCCCGCCTACTCGCAACAGTCAGCATCCAATAGTCTTCGGTCGCATGCGCAATGAACCGACTATACAAGAAGATTCTCCCAATGACGATGCTGGTAAAATACAGGTTCACATATATAGCCTGCAAGCTTTGAAGATTATGTAAAGTATGGGTTATGATTTGAAGCTGGAACCAGGCCTCAACTACGGGAAAGGCAGGCGAATGCCGTTGCACGGTGATCCCTACTGTCAACGGACTCATTTTGGGTTAGGGTATACCACCTCTCTTACAACTTCTGAGTCAAATGAGGATATCTTTTCCTCTTCCAAGATGGCTCGTCGCCCTCCGGCTCATATGATAATCTCGAACGAGCATTATCAGTAAATATGGTATTGACAGATTCCTTCGAAGCAGACGAACAAGAATCTGAACTGTTTGAGAATGACTCTTGGGCTCAGCAAATGGATACGCAATGGGAACTCAGGTTCGAGCAGAGAGAACCCTCCACTGAAGATAAAGTTATCCAAATTGACGTTGGGATGAATTTTCGCCAAAGCCGATATTTATTAGTAACAATCTTTCCGAAGAAGAAAGGGAGAAAATAATCCAGCTGATAAAAGAATATATCGACGTCTTTGCATGGAATTATGAGGATATGCCAGGTCTTGATCCAAAAGTGGCTACTCATAAACTCAACATACTTCCCAATTCGAAGCTCGTAAAGCAGCACCAACGCCGGTTTCGCCCGAATATGATGGACGCCATCGAAGCTGAAATCAAGAAGTTGATAGCCTGTGGCTTCATCCGGGAAGAACAACATCCTGACTGGGTCACCAATATTGTCCCAGTCATGAAAAAAAGTAAAAAGTACGTGTCTGCATCGATTACCGAGATCTGAATGCAGCCTGTCCCAAAGATGAGTTCCTCTTCCTATTACAGACGTCATGATCGATAATACGTGCAGTTTTGAACGCATGTCTTTCATGGACGGATTTTCAGGATACAACCAAATCAAGATGCATCCTGAAGACGAGAAGCATACTGCCTTCCGGATACCATTGGGGGTATATTGCTACACGGTCATGCCCTTCGGACTGAAGAATGCCGGAGCTACATACCAACGGGCTATGAGTAACATATTCCATGAGCATTTATGCAAAACAGTAGAATATTATGTAGATGATATAGCTGTCAAAAGACGCCTCAAGGATAATCACATCCAAGACTTGAAGACAGTGTTCGAGTTGATGTGCCAACATCAACTCAAAATGAATCCTACAAAGTCCTTTCTTGGTGTATCCAGTGGCAAATTCCTGGGATTTGTCATTACCGCTAAAGGCATTCAAGTGGACCCTGATAAAGTGAAGGCGATCCTAGAGATGCGACCTCCCCGTAATCTGAGAGAACTCAGGGGATTTCAAGGTCATCTAGCTTATATCCAGAGATTCATATCCAACCTCTCTGGGAGATGTCAGCCTTTTTCTTGTCTCATGAAGAAAGGTGTATCCTTCGTATGGGATAAAGCCTGTCAGCAAGCGTTTAATGATATCAAATGCTACCTCACTAATCCTCCAGTTCTGGTGCCTCCCGTCATAGAAAAACCATTTTTGCTGTATGTTCGAGCAATGGATCATTCTCTGGGAGCTCTCCTCGCACAGAAGAATGATGAGGGTCATGAATAGGTTATCTACTATTTAAGCAGGATGATGGTCGGAGCTGAACACCGGTATAATCCAGTAGAAAAAGAATATTTGGCCCTAATGTTCGCCATTCAGAAAATGCGACACTATATCACAGGCCAGACTATTCATATCATCTCCAGGATCAATCCTCTTCGGGTATTGATGAACAAGCCAAGTGTCCTTAATTCCTGACTGACAACTTGGATGATGTTACTAACACCGTATGATATGGTGTACGTCCCGCAGATGTCCATAAAAGGCCAAGCATTGGCTGATTTCTTAGTTGCTCATCCAATTTCGTAAACCTCTAAACTATACGAGGACATTCCCGACGAAGTTGCAGAATGTAATTCAGCAATGGAAAGTATTACATGGCAGCTATTCTTCGATGGTGCCTCCAGGACTGGTCCCAGGGGAAACATGATTTCAGGAGTAGGAATTGTCCTGGTCACTCTTGATAAACTCGTCATTTATCGAGCATATTCTCTTTGAGCCTTGCTCTAATAATATGGCAGAGTATAATTCCCTACTTATCGGACTCTAAGTCGCTAAAGAATTGGACGTCGAATATCTGGAAGCTTTCGGTGATTCTCTGCTGATCGTCAATCAAGTCAGAGGAATATATGAAGTAAGTAATCCAGACCTCATTCCTTATCACCAAGCAACGATCGAGATAGCCATGTCTTTTAAAGGGTTCTTCCTAGAGCATGTGCCTCGATCTCAGAATCTGGAAGCTGATGTCCTAGCCAGTCTAGCTGCAGATTTAGCTATTCCTATAAGAAGGCAGAATTCGGTGATCCTTCTTAATAGAGATTTATTTTGTGTGAAAAATAACTTTCACATAGAATGCAGCTACGCTGTGAACACAGATCCTCCTAAGAGAGACTGGAGAAGTCCCTTTATAAATTTTGTGGAATACGAAATCTTACCGGAGAATCCAAAAGAAGCAGTATCCATCAAAAGACGATCATTACGCTTCTATTTTGATGCGTCTTCACAATGTCTTTATCGTCGAACCTACGACGGACTGCTATTACGATGTCTCTCCGATGATGAGGCACATTGGTTTATCCTTGAAGCTCACGACGGCGTATACGGAGCACATCAACCCGGTCCTAAGCTATAGGATCATATCAGGAGGATGGGCTATTACTGGCCTACTATGATCACAGATGGAATAAAATATGCAAGATAATGCAAAGCTTGTCAGGTTCATGCAGATTTTATACATCAACCTTCTGAACATTTATATCCTACGGTTGCATCCTGGCCTTTTGAAGCATGGGGTATGGATATCATTGGTCCTATTCACCCGTCTTCTTCCAGAGGTCATCGACTCATATTGGCCATCATGGATTATTTCTCCAAATGGGCAGAGGCGATCCCTCTTGCTGAGGTGAAGACATCTAACGTGATCAGCTTTATTAAGCATCATGTCATTTATCGCTTCGGGATACCCCGAAGGATAATTCATGACAATGGGCCTCAATTCATCAGCCAAGCAATTTATCGATTTTGCGATAAAAATCGGATACAAAATATGGCCTCTACGGCATACAATCCTGCTGCTAATAGTTTGGCGGAAGCTTTCAACAAAACCATCATCAAACTCTTAAAAAAGTTTTTTTCTTCGAACAAAAGAGATTGGAACGAGAAGCTAGGAGAATGCCTCTGGGCATATCGCACAATGATACGAGCACCGACGGGTTGTACCCCATTCTCATTAGTATACGGAAGTGAAGCAGTTCTCCCCATTGAAATCCAAATTCTGTCACTCAGAATAGCAGTAGCTAATGAGTTGACTCAGGAAAAGAATGACCTACTAAGGCTTCAAGAACTAGAAGGATTAGACGAGAAATGCCTCCTAGCTCAACAACATATTGCGTTCTACCCTGCACGTATTTCTAAAGCTTTTAATCAAAAAGTGAAAGAAAGGGTGTTCAAAGTTGGTGAGCTAGTTTTAGCTGTAAAAAGGCCAATGATCATTACTCACAAAAGTAAGGGTAAATTCCAGCCCAAATGGGAAGGCCCTTATGTGATTGAGACGACGTTCTCAAACGGCGCTTACAGATTAGCCAAGCCTAATAGAGACTTATTAATGGCTCCTATCAATGGTAAATTCCTGAAGAGGTACTATGCTTAATCTCCTTTGATCAAATGGAGTATGGTGAAGATCTCATTCTGACAATACTACTTTCAAAGAACTAGTTGGATCATATTCTATCATGTCCATATAATCTCTGAATAGATATGTTTAACTAATTTGGAAAATCAAAACCTATCACGTCTATATTACCTCTGATAGTGTTTTGTGTACAAATTTTAGTTGGATCATATTCTATCATGTCCATATAACCTCTGAATAGATATGTCCAGCTGAAGCTTACCAAAAGTATATCACGTCCATATTACCTCTGATATCACTTTTACCCTAGCCTGTCATTTATATTCAAAAAAATGATGGGTCCACCAAAGTCAGATAAAGTCTCTTTATTATCTCCATAAAGAGCAAATTACATATAAAAGCAAAAGGTACATCATTTGGGAGGAGCAGTCAATCACAGATCTGCTGTGCCAGAGAGGCCATTCTCTCATTCCTGGAGCTCAAAACTGTAGTGCGAGCCCGCTCCAACCTTGCCTCCTCATTGTTCAAGGCAGATATTTCAGACCGAGCACGTACAAAATCTACGTGGATGACACCCACATGTGTCAGGTTTTGCTGAGACGCTTCCAGTCGGTTCTTCAATACATCTCTATCTGCCGATGAAGCGAGAACCCTCTCCTCTGCCTGAGCGAGTTCATCTTTCAATTTGTGGACTCTCGCTGCCTCTTCCTCATATTCGGCCTCGCACTTAGCCAGCTGGGGACTGACATACTCCAATACAGTATGCTCTTCATTTATCTCTTGCTGCTGAGCTTCGATGGATTTGTTCAGAGTTTCCATCTCCCCAACAAGCCTCGCAGTCAAAGAGTCATATTCAGCCTGAATCAGGTCATTAATGCTGCCTTGGGATAGTTACAAATAATTGTTAATGGGTTGTTCTAAACCATTAACTATTTGCTCCAGCGCATCAGCTCTTCCAGTGTCGTTGAAATCTCTGATCGGCGCTATCGCAAACTGGGAGGACCTCCTCAGAGCCTCAAAGCCTAGATTCTTCTCCAGCACCATTGATATCAGCATTTTCAAAGTGGTGTAGAAAATACTAGTATACTGCTCAATTAGCATGGCGAGATCCGAATGGACGCTGGGAGTGGTTGCAATATCGATGAATCCCCTTCCAGGAATGACTGCAGAGGGTGTCGTCACAGTCATCGCTTTAGCAGATGGCACGACAAAAGTAGAGGCACCAACAACGGTCGAAGTGGCTGATGTACTCAAAAGAGGCATAGTCGTGATGACAGGTTCATCCTCCTCTGGAGATATCGGGACTATATTGGGTGAGCCAGCACCCAAAAATATTGCATCTTCAAGGTCGAGCACCGCTGTTTCATCGGCAGGAGCCACAACAAAGCCAAAGGTTGCGTCAACATTATCCTCCCCGTAGATGTCTTCCCCTGAAAAGAAGACAAGAGAAAGTTAATATCAACCTGATATTAATTTTTCTAAAAAGAGGCATAAAGACGACATTTACCCATGGCCGATGGTGTATATGTCGCGTCTGCAGCCAGTACAGCTAAATTATTTCTTAATGATGTTAAGCAAGCTGTCATACCTGGAGAGGAGGGTGCACCGAATGACGACTGAGGGTAGTCATCCAAGTCTTCACCCAGATCCAATCGAGGTTCATCAGGTAGAATCTCGCTGGGGATACTTACAGATGAAGAAGGAGCTGGACCCATTATTGGTTTGAATAAAGATATTCTTATTTTGCTCGGCCTTGAAGGCGATCCTATAGCACTACCTGAAGCAGTAGCAGCGGTAGCAGTCTCGACTAAAGAGTCTTCGGCACTGTCAGCCGGAACTGGGGAGGTTACCAATCTAATAGGCGAAGGACCTCTAGTCAAAAAATTATCCCCAACAGGGGAATTGGCAGATTCACTCATAGCAGCCTAATGGCTGGAAGTCCTGACAGGACCACTAACAGTCTTCTTCTTCTTGCGAGGGAAAGTCTCTTTCAGAATAGGAGCCCTTTCATTACTGGAGATAACAAGAGGCTCTGCAGGCGGAGGTATTATGCCTCTGGGTACTACTGTCAACAAAAGCTCGTCTGGATCAACAGAGTCTTCACCTTCGTCAGAGGAAACTGATGGGACTTCCTCTCTTCCAGCGGACTTATGAGGTGGCATCCTAAAACTCCCACCCATATCAAAATTGCGATGGAAGGTATTAATGGCCACATAAAATTGGACGTACGAATGAAGGATGCACAACTCCATGGAGAGAGAAGTCGGAGGCACAGTAAAGGTTGCTCCAGTACAACCCATTATGAAGTACTGCCATCCTCTCGCTCCATCAATAAGTCTACCTCTGGACTTGAAGCTGGTGATGGCATTTCCCACGTACAATTGGTCATACCCAAACTGCCTGGCGAACCGACTAGGCAGATAGGGCTCCAAGAAGCAATGGTCTTCACTTCTGTACAACAAATGGGAAGGTCTAATATAGACCAACCAATAAAAAGCTTCAGAAGAAAGAACGGTCTTCCCTTCACCTGAGTCCTGAAGTCTCGTCCCCTGTTGATTGATATATACAGTGGGGACGATACAGAAGAGCTTCCAGCTATGAGCAGAATTTAATGCTCGCCGATAGTCTACGACAATGGTCACGTTCCAAGTAGAATTTTTGTAATTCAACAAGAAATTATTCCCCGAACTACTGGCAGAGCCAGGAGACATCACCCTGGGGTTATGAAGAATTAACCATCCCATCAGATACAGGAACGGTAATTCTACCCTGGGAAAGTTGTCACGTCGTGTTTCGTCGGCAAGTAGCCCATCAGTAATGGCCCTCAGGCCAGCTTGTATCAGACATACCATGGTAGAGAGTAGGCCCAGTCTTGCCCCAAACACCAAATGCACTGCAGGCCATAAGGTGTTACGGTGAATGCGATCCGAAGATACAATGCCAGGGACTACCAATCGATGGGCCATACAGAGAGAAAGCCAGCCAGTTGAGCTTTCCTTGACAGAGGTCTGCGGCAATGCCTCATATAACTGTAGGCTTTAGTGCATGCAGGATAATTCCCTATCCCCTTATCAAGAACTTGATCTGAAGTCCCAGCGTCATCAATAAGATCATCGACTATTTGAGCATTAAGCACGTTCAGAAAGTTCAAAGGCTTATCCCTGCTATCCACAACCTTGTCTGGCTTAGCATCTCTGGCATGATGAAAGAAGAGATAGGACACCCATTTGTTGGTATGAGCCAAATCAGAGGGCTCATTATAGAAGGTGGTGCACGCTAGATAATTGCTCATTATCTCCTGGTACACTGCCACTACCCGAGGGTTTGTATCCCCCAGCTCCCTGTTTGTGGGAACATACTCTTCATAAAAAGTATCCCCCATTGGCAGTCTTAAAATCTCTGTCATCTCGTAAAGTGCCAATCCTAACTCCCTTAGCGGAGTGGCGAAAGTTCCAGTGAGCGAGATATACCACTCCATCAATGCCAAAAACAGGTTGGAGTTGGGAGGTAGCCCAACCCTGGTAGCACTCATAGCCGCGAACAGACCAATGCTCTCCAGCTCCGTCTGAAAATGCTTCAGGGCCCAGGCAGCTAAACGAGCCCATCGAAGATTTGAAGGGGTAAGCTACCCATTGGTCCGAGGATTAACCTTGGGGTATACTCCTCCATGCCCCATGAAGTTATTGCAAAAAGTCGGTAATTGGACTGGTTGGAGCAGTAAAGTATCTTCACTCGGGATACTGCCCAAAAATAATCCCCTGAAAGGCATTACAGGGCCTGAAGGGCGGCTCACAAATAATCCTTGGTCAGATCCTTTCTGATAAAATATCTTCCCCGGCTGGCCGTGAAGATTAGGAGTCAGGGTCCACGACATCTTCCTGGGATGCGTGGTATGGAAGAATACCGAGATAGGGTAATCTCTCGGCATCCTGGGCAGGCACATGACCATGCCTCCAGCAGTAAAAACCCAATTTTCCTTCTTGGGCTTCGTCTGGGATTGTTTATCAGTTATATCCCCGAAAAGGAAAGCTGGTTTTATATATTTGGCCCCATCTATATACGTCAGGGGCTCCCCGTTGATCATACTCAACAGCATCCGTTCTCCCTGAGACGATATCAGAATTCCCCTTCCTTCAGGATACTGGATTCCAGAAATAGGGAATGTCACATGGGACAAATCCTCCAGGTAATTATAGTTCAGCATCCCAGCAGCAGAACCCATCACCTCAGCCAACGGAGGTATCTGCAAGTTAACTACAAAATACAAGAAGAACATGTCAGTTTCTATACTAGACATTACAGTCTTGCAGCTTACGCCAAAGATCAATAGTCTGTGCTTTTACGCGAAGACTGTAAAAAATTGAGTTTTTACGCTGGAACCTATTTCCGAGGCATAAAATTCAAGATTGATAGTATACACAAAAATCTTACAGTCTGTATTTTTACGCCAGACTGCCAAAATTTGAGTTATTATGCCAAAATTTTCATCCAGAGCGTAACACTCAAAGTTTGTAGTATACGCCAAATTTTGACAGTCAAAGCTTTTACGCCAGACTGCGAAAATATGGAGTTTTTTACGCTAACATATTAGGAATGTGGGCGTAAAAGATAAAACATCTCTGTGCATCATCTTCCTCAAATAGGCTCTCAGCACAGAAGATGACCTAGCGCGTTCACGTACAACGTGTGCGAAGGGTTTTCTTCATTTTTCTCGTCCTAAAAGCTTTACCTATGACGCCTGGTGCATAGCTTGACGGTGGGACACTTTGTTTAGAGCGAGGTTCGTTCAGTCCAATGGGAGTCGCTCGTGCTTGAGCAGAGGAGCGAGAAGACGAGGCATCTTTCTTTCCCTTAGAGGTGGAAGTTGGTTTCGGGGCCATGGCTAAGACTCAGAGTTCTCAAAAGAAGGAACGAAGAAGAGTTCTCAAAGTGACGAAGGTTTTTGCAAAAGACAAATGAAGAGTTTCTTCTCTAAAGGCCTTGGGGTATTTATAGAGTTCAGATAAACTCTTCGAATCTCTAACCAAATCCGATATTTAATGTTTGGTTATGATTGGGGACCATGTCAGCCTATCATTTAGGGAAGACGGACAATCTATGATTTTACACTAAGGAGCTTTTACGCTCGAGAGTCTACAAATCTACGGTTTTACGCTCAGAGGCTATAAGTCTACGGTTTTACGCCCGGATGCTTTTACGCTCGGTAGCTTTTACGCTCGAGAGGCTACAAACCTACGACTTTATGCTCAGAGGTTACAAATCTATGATTTCATGCTCAGAAGCTTTTTACGCTCAGAGGCTACAAATCTCTGACTACACGCTCGGAAGTTTTCTTTTCAGAGCCTATAAATCTACGATTTTACGCCCGGATGCTCTTATGCTCAGCAGCTTTTACGCTCGAGAGGCTACAAACTGATGATTTTATGCTCATCTACACTACAGATCTATGACTTTCTGCATATCTTAAAATACGCAGGCCAGAGTATGCGTATATCTGAACAATTCTCAAGATGGCCAATTACAAGGGTTCACGCAGAAGATGCTCCTTCTTGGCCTCAAAATATCCCAAGTACCCAAAGCATACAGAGTTCAGCATTAAAAATGACTCTTCTTCTTGGGTCGATTGGAAGTTCATCCAAAATCCAGTCAGAATATTTTCTCTACAGTTCAAGCATGGTCAGTTTTGACAGCCATTTCTCGCCCTACTTCAAGGGATTTTTGAGAAATCATTCTTGAAGATGATGGTCTGAACAAGAATTCTTCTTATCAAAGAAGTGACAGTTCAGAATTCTATGTGACTTCTCGTCCAAAATAGCATGACAGTTCGGATATTCGACTTATATGCTAAGTAGCTTTCTACGCGTCTTCAGCAACGCGTAAAAGACAGGACGAGATCAGATACTTTTTTTTAGAGTCAGCGTAAAGTTATTCAGACTTCATCACAGCAAAATATGGCAAATCATCAGATGCGTAAAAGAAGACGATTTTATTAATCATGATTACATATGATGGAAATCCAGCCTACAAAGGGTTTTTTATCTTCATGATTACATATGATGGAAATCCTTTTCCTACAAAGGGTTTCTCATTTTTACTTAGGATCACACCAAGAATCTGTTCTGCCAGTGGAGATCTTTTTCCGTCTTCTTCAGCAGTTAATCGGTTTTCGCGGCCTATTAACAAGAAAATGATTAATGGCAGGAGGATACAGAACTAGGCTTGTGTAAATTATTTAAGAGCCCACCCTTCGTATGCCATGACAGATTGAGTTGGGATTCAGACCCAACTAAATACTAGAAGACAGGGCCAGTTTGTCTGCCCTCGTCCACCGTCGTAACGGAAGAAAATACAGCTTGCAAGCTGTGTGGTCGAATGTGACCCTTCCTCTCTCCTGGATGAATCGCCATATAAAATTGCTGATCATCCCGAGCAAAGGAAGCTATGATATCCTTCCATGATCCATCGTTGCAGAGGACATTTGCTCGAAGACGCCTTTTTTTTTGGCTCCTTACATGCTGGAAGAACATGATCTTCTTCTTCCTCAAGTCAGCAAGACGAACCTCGATAACCATCTCTGTGTGGTGAAGGAAATATAGGAAGAACATGTTAACTCATCAGCCTTTACATAGGCAAAAAAGAACACACCGAATTCCAACAAACTCCCAAAAATCCGCCAAGAAATTAGCCTCGAGGAACGAGTCAGACTTGACCGTTTCATGCTTCATTCAAAGTATTTAAAATTACGAGAAATTTGAAAACTTTGAAGGGGGTCTTGTAGAAGCATGAAAAATACGTTACAGAATTATACGCAGTATGTATAAAACCCGCGTAAAGCAGAGTTTCAGTGTTGTGTGGCATAAGACATGACTTCAGGGCCATCGACGTATAGCAGAGCTTCATCGCTAGTACAACATAAAATATAGTTCCAGAACAACCCGCATAATACAGTATTTCCAGACTGCTTCAGCGTAAAAAGGTTGTTATATCGCCACTTTGGCGTAAAAACCTTGTAACCCCCTGATTTTTCAGAAAATTTTAATTTGGATTTTTCATAATTTTCTAGGATTTTCAAGAATTTATTTTAGATTCAAATATAATTAAAAATATTCCAAACTTTTATTTTAGGTTCTAAATAATAAAATATATTTTCTAGAAGTTTTTGAGAATTTTCTGAGTATTTTTAGTATTTATGGGGAGTTATTTAGGCTAATAACTAATTTTTAGGACTTGTAGAATTTATGGTGCAAGATCAGAAATATAGAATGGAACCACGCTATTTTCTAAGGTTTATAATATTATTATATATTTTCTGAAATTATTTCAGAATTTTTGGAATAATGTTAGTATTTATTTTTAGTTTTATGGCAAAACTAATTTTTAGAGCTTCTCCTAATTATAGTAGGAAATCTGTGAATATATAATTATTCTAAATATTTTTCTAGGGTTTTTAGGTTCAAAATATATTTTCTGTAATTTTTCCAGATTTTTATGATTATTTTAATGTTTATTTTGAGTTATTTAGATTTAAAACGACTTAAATAATGTTTTGATAAAGGCAAATCAAAATAAATAAATAATATAACCAAAACCATCCAATCAAATCATGACACGTGTCACCCTATCAACTTTCATTCAGCCTCTCAACATCCCTATATATATATATTATTATAACCCTAATTATCCCATTATTTTTAGAGAGAGAGATTTTGGAGAATTGCCATCTAGGGTTTCTTCATCTTCCAGAAGCCATTGCGCATAGCTTCGGACTCCAAACGAGGCCTAGTTTCTTGCGTTAGAAAGATATTGAGGTTAGCTTTCTGATTATATAAATTGTTTTTCTAAATTATGAGTATTAAATTCTGGAAAATTCGTAGAGCACAGCATATCCGAAAATAGACGTGTTTCGATGTTTTCGCGATTTCGGGAGAACCAGGAATCAGAATCATAAACCGTTTAAAGTTTTGGAAAGCTAATATCGAGATCATTAACATATGTTTTTATCAGAATTTAATTTGATGTATTTTTATACTGTTAATTCTGTAGAACTTCTAGGTTAGAATTTAACCATCGGTGCACAATACAAAATTTGTATATGCCATAATTCCCAAACGAATTTGAATTCGGACGAGCCGTAAATTCTAGTATATTTTTGATGCTAAAATATACAGGAAATCATGCATGAAAGTCAAGTTTGTGTCGGTTGACTTTTTGGTCAACAGATCGCCTCGATTTGCGTGCCATGAGTCTCGAGTTGATAAAATTTAGTTTCTTTGGACAAAACTTAGGAATTAACATAAAAATCAGAATAATAAGATTAAAATAGGATTTTAGAATAATTATTCCAGAATTAAATAAATTAAAATAAATTATCTTTTGACGTGATAAATTTGTAATACATAGGCTATTTGGACTGTGACTTGGACTCTGATTCATACCAGCAACAGGACCCCAGGCAAGTATACCTTGCCAAACTCTGCAGTATTGTTACATATTTTTCTTGCTTTATTTATATTGCTGTGCATGCTCAACCTAGGACCGTGTGACGTACTTAGCGTCCGATTATCAGTCGGGTGTCAACACTGTACGCAGTGTTGGGTACTGTCATCTAGAGATGGACATTCGTGACACTATATATTCTAGTACTTGTCTTATTAAGTACCATACGACCCAGGACACTTGACACTGTTCATGAGACAGGATATTCCTGAGATATTCGTGGTGATTCTGTGTAGGATACAGGACTTGACAGAGATACTATTTCTATAGATACATATGACTTGTTGCATTAGAGATGATCCCGCTTGACATGGACATGAGACGTTATGGTCATGATATGCGTGATTACATTGGGTGGGGAGAGACACACAGGCTACAGGCTGTTTTATTATATATATCTTCTACTATTGTGAGGTCGTAGACTCTCGGAGCAGAGCTAGACACATTACTTGTTATTACCACTACCGGCTCCCCGACACAGAGCTTGTAGTGGCTCAGCCTGAGTACTCGTGATGCTCTCATCTTGCATTTCACTTAGATGGTTACTTACTTGCCCTATTTATCTCATTATTTGCTGCACTGCTTATATTTTGGCTTGTATATTTTCTGTACCTTGCTATGTCCCCTGAGGACCTGGATATGGATTGTGTCCCCAGGATTTGAGGACGAGATCTATCCCGAGGTATACGGGACTGGAGCAGGAGTTGATCCAGGAGCTGTACCGCCATCCGAGGAAGAGGTGTTAGCCGAAGACTTTTCCTGAGCATCCATGCTTCATGCTCAGTATTTATTTATTTATTTTCAGTCTTTCATATTCTGGTCTGTGGAACCATTATACTAGATATTTATCGGGTTGTTCCTCGAAGCACTTGTGAGACTGATTGATGATTTACATTTCTTTATTTACTCTGTGGATCATATTTCATATCTGGTGTGGATGAGATTAGTTGTACCATGATTGTCGTAGACTTGTTATATTACAGCTTAAGTATGCCCTGATGGATCCATTAAATTGGGTTTGTCCATCGGTGCGTACTGCTGGCCATTGCCACGCGTTCGGTCCCACGGTATTTTGGGACTGGGGCGTGACATGGTTTTTGTGGTGGCCCATGCAGGTCTACGACTAAATTGTTCGGTTTCAACTTAGGGATCGAGCAAGCCTGCAAATAGGATTAGATCATAGGATCTTATCCACAACTGACTATGGCTTCTCCTCCTCCTCCTTCCAATCTATTCCGTTAAAAAATTGCATCCTGCTTGATTCATGTGCCTTCTCATTAGTTCCTTGAGTGTAGCTTTCTTCTATAATATAGGAGTCTCTGTTGATAGAATGATAGGTAGGGTAACCTTCCTACTAAAAGTACAGCTAGGATATTGACACACCCCTAAGTAGAATGCTTAATGAACCCTAGCGTCCCTTACCTATAGAATAAGTTACCATTATTTCTTGTTATAGTCATGAATGACCTAAGAGTAGTATAGGCACTGCTAAGAGCTAGTTAGAGATTGGACCCTAATGTTTGACCCTAGTGGTTGACCCCATTTTTGAGGAACCAATAGAAATCTAAGATCGAATGTTAGAACAGAACCTAGTGTGCATAGTGAGATAGTGTTAGGATATAGGTTCTTGTCGTGATATTAGCAGACGGTACCTCAGGAAGCCCAGAGCAACGAGTATGACATTTTCCATGAGATCATACCTCAAACATGGAGAATTGCTCGCCACCTTCACCTTAGGAAACTATGATATTATCAAGAGCCCTATATTTTAATTTTATATGTTGTTCATCTGCGACCTTAACATTCGCTAATGCGCAACAACTAAAATATGTTCTTCTTTTCTCCATCTTTCAACTCGTGCCACCTGACACTTCTAATAGTAGGCCAAGTAATTTTATTCCTTGTTAAGGACCCATAGTTTGCTAGGACTATAGTTGTAGTCTTGAATTTGAAAATTTTGTGTTTGGTAGTTAGAGTTCGATAAGTTTGAGTTAATCTTATAGATTGTGACCCGATGATTATCCCTTAGTGTTAAATCACGTAATTTGTACCCCCACCTCGATACAAGTTATATTCCCTTTCCCTTGAGACTAGTACCACATAGTCCACTTGACCCATCAAGGCGGTGTAACTGAATGGCAATAATTGTATGCTAGCATAAGATGACAGTATTTATTCAGACAATAAAATTTAGAGGTTCATGCCCTATTGGGTCGACTAGCAACTTAGACAAGGAGGTTGTATGATAACTGTAGAGATTGTAGAGTCTTTTATTATTGTTGCTCATTTTTGTTCGTTTTGTGAACTTGAATAATTTGTACCTCCTTTCATCATCATCTAGCGTGCTTATATTTCATATACTACCTTGACTTATTGTGCTATTTTATAGCCTAGTTTTGCAAGCTTATTCATTATCGAGCTTGTTCATGACATATGTATTATTGGGGAGGCCCATAATAATACATTTCAGAATCAGTGTATTACGGTCTGATCAACCATAGTGCGCTTGATTCACCATTGCAATAATACCTTACGTGGATTGAGATATGTAGTGATTAGTAGACGAATATACTTGCCCTAGACATGTCTGACATATCGTATCGGTTACATAACTGTACTAATACGAGCAGGCGAACAAAGGATTACCAAAATAGGATTTCAATCCACAACTGCTTTGACAATTTCCAATTGAATTCTTTAAACGCCATGATCCCAATACTTCTATTCTATTACGCTGCCCTTGAACTCTTTATTATTGGTCTCCGTCTTCCCTTATTTCGGAAAGACGAAACCTCGTGCTTGGTATAAATTGATACACAGAGAATACTAGATATACCCCATAGGTCGATCACATACTTGAGGATCATTCTTCGTAATTAAGGACATATCATATGTGATATGGTCGGCATTGAAGTTCGAGGATTGAATGACATGAGTAAACATATTAAGGAATATTCTCTTAAGGTATATAGCCTTATGTGATAGATGGGTAAATTCTAAGTTGGATAGTAGTACATTGTCAACTCGAGAGGAATTTCTTTTAGATTGTGATCGAGTAAGATTAAATTGGGAGAGGTTCAAGCCATTTTAATTTTGAGAATTTTAGAAGAATGACTAAGATGATGAGGATTAATGAATTGATATTGAGGACCCGATATTTATACTTTAAGTACATGATTTAAACAATAAAGGTAAAATCATCAACTTGAAATTTAGAGGATAAAAAGATAGAATTTCAGACTTAAACAATGGTGGACAGCATTTAAACTATTTTTCAATTTGATGATTTGAGTTAAAATAAAAACTTGATGGTTGGACTACCTATTTGAAATATTAAGGATGTGAATAGAATTTAAGAAGTTGAAGCATACAAAAATTTATAAGTGAAAATAGGAATAATAATGGACTCGAATTACTTCTAGAGGAGATTATGATAATTGGAGATCGTGAGGTAAAATTTATATGCGTATTTAAATCTTGAAGATGATATATGGATTTAATTTAAATTTGGATATGGATAATTTGAAAAAGCGAGAAAAGATAACCATAGGTTGAATTTGATTGGATCAGTGGTCATCTTAACCTAGAAGTGATTGCAATAGATATGATTAGGATTTTAATTATCGCAAGGAGATTGTGATTGACTTGCCTTATGTACACGAAGGATTAACAAATTATGCCTTATTTTAATTTTGAGGACGACATTATCTTAAGTTGGCTGAATTGTGAAACCCCCTCACCTAAGAAGTAGACCTACTTGGCTTAGATAGTAAGACTTAGGCTAGCTCGAATCCACTTGGGAATAGAACACGACATTTTTTATTTAGTTTTACAATATGGTATCCCTCGGCGCGCCATACCATTGCTTCGATAATTGGAGCACTTCCCTAGTCATTGCCTTCCTACAAATTTCACACCTTGTCCTAGACATGTCCATCATCCAATTTTCATCTTTGTGCAATATTTCAATTGTTGGGCACTTTTATGCAAAAGAGCATTAAGGTGTCCACACTATTGGACATGACACACGAAGAAACCTATTTTCACTCATGTGAATTTCTTCCATGATTTTCGGAATGTGCAACGTGCAACATCGTCCACTCCGTTAAACCTAGCCTTGTATTTTAACCAATACAAATCTTAGACCATCCTTGACTTCTACCATGGCTTAATTTTAATTTCGTGGACGAAATTTTTATAAGTTGGGTAGATTGTAACCCCCTGATTTTTCAGAAAATTTTAATTTGGATTTTTCATAATTTTCTAGGATTTTCAAGAATTTATTTTAGATTCAAATATAATTAAAAATATTCCAAACTTTTATTTTAGGTTCTAAATAATAAAATATATTTTCTA
Source organism: Iris macrosiphon (assembly GCA_036927795.1). Taxonomy (NCBI): domain Eukaryota; kingdom Viridiplantae; phylum Streptophyta; class Magnoliopsida; order Asparagales; family Iridaceae; genus Iris; species Iris macrosiphon. The sequence continues at coordinate 84,264,071 of JAYESA010000014.1, read as the reverse complement.
GAAGTTTTTGAGAATTTTCTGAGTATTTTTAGTATTTATGGGGAGTTATTTAGGCTAATAACTAATTTTTAGGACTTGTAGAATTTATGGTGCAAGATCAGAAATATAGAATGGAACCACGTTATTTTCTAAGGTTTATAATATTATTATATATTTTCTGAAATTATTTCAGAATTTTTAGAATAATGTTAGTATTTATTTTTAGTTTTATGGCAAAACTAATTTTTAGAGCTTCTCCTAATTATAGTAGGAAATCTGTGAATATATAATTATTCTAAATATTTTTCTAGGGTTTTTAGGTTCAAAATATATTTTCTGTAATTTTTCCAGATTTTTATGATTATTTTAATGTTTATTTTGAGTTATTTAGATTTAAAACGACTTAAATAATGTTTTGATAAAGGCAAATCAAAATAAATAAATAATATAACCAAAACCATCCAATCAAATCATGACACGTGTCACCCTATCAACTTTCATTCAGCCTCTCAACATCCCTATATATATATATTATTATAACCCTAATTATCCCATTATTTTTAGAGAGAGAGATTTTGGAGAATTGCCATCTAGGGTTTCTTCATCTTCCAGAAGCCATTGCGCATAGCTTCGGACTCCAAACGAGGCCTAGTTTCTTGCGTTAGAAAGATATTGAGGTTAGCTTTCTGATTATATAAATTGTTTTTCTAAATTATGAGTATTAAATTCTGGAAAATTCGTAGAGCACAGCATATCCGAAAATAGATGTGTTTCGATGTTTTCGCGATTTCGGGAGAACCAGGAATCAGAATCATAAACCGTTTAAAGTTTTGGAAAGCTAATATCGAGATCATTAACATATGTTTTTATCAGAATTTAATTCGATGTATTTTCATACTGTTAATTCTGTAGAACTTCTAGGTTAGAATTTAACCATCGGTGCACAATACAAAATTTGTATATGCCATAATTCCCAAACGAATTTGAATTCGGACGAGCCGTAAATTCTAGTATATTTTTGATGCTAAAATATACAGGAAATCATGCATGAAAGTTGAGTTTGTGTCGGTTGACTTTTTGGTCAACAGATTGCCTCGATTTGCGTGCCATGAGTCTCGAGTTGATAAAATTCAGTTTCTTTGGACAAAACTTAGGAATTAACATAAAAATCAGAATAATAAGATTAAAATAGGATTTTAGAATAATTATTCCAGAATTAAATAAATTAAAATAAATTATCTTTTGACGTGATAAATTTGTAATACATAGGCTATTTGGACTGTGACTTGGACTCTGATTCATACCAGCAACAGGACCCCAGGCAAGTATACCTTGCCAAACTCTGCAGTATTGTTACATATTTTTCTTGCTTTATTTATATTGCTGTGCATGCTCAACCTAGGACCGTGTGACGTACTTAGCGTCCGATTATCAGTCGGGTGTCAACACTGTACGCAGTGTTGGGTACTGTCATCTAGAGATGGACATTCGTGACACTATATATTCTAGTACTTGTCTTATCAAGTACCATACGACCCAGGACACTTGATACTGTTCATGAGACAGGATATTCCCGAGATATTCGTGGTGATTCTGTGTAGGATACAGGACTTGACAGAGATACTATTTCTATAGATACATATGACTTGTTGCATTAGAGATGATCCCGCTTGACATGGACATGAGACGTTATGGTCATGATATGCGTGATTACATTGGGTGGGGAGAGACACACAGGCTACAGGCTGTTTTATTATATATATCTTCTACTATTGTGAGGTCGTAGACTCTCGGAGCAGAGCTAGACACATTACTTGTTATTACCACTACCGGCTCCCCGACACAGAGCTTGTAGTGGCTCAGCATGAGTACTCGTGATGCTCTCATCTTGCATTTCACTTAGATGGTTACTTACTTGCCCTATTTATCTCATTATTTGCTGCACTGCTTATATTTTGGCTTGTATATTTTCTGTACCTTGCTATGTCCCCTGAGGACCTGGATATGGATTGTGTCCCCAGGATTTGAGGACGAGATCTATCCCGAGGTATACGGGACTGGAGCAGGAGTTGATCCAGGAGCTGTACCGCCATCCGAGGATGAGGTGTTAGCCGAAGACTTTTCCTGAGCATCCATGCTTCATGCTCAGTATTTATTTATTTATTTTCAGTCTTTAATATTCTGGTCTGTGGAACCATTGTACTAGATATTTATCGGGTTGTTCCCCGAAGCACTTGTGAGACTGATTGATGATTTATATTTCTTTATTTACTCTGTGGATCATATTTCATATCTGGTGTGGATGAGATTAGTTGTACCATGATTGTCGTAGACTTGTTATATTACAGCTTAAGTATGCCCTGATGGATCCATTAAATTGGGTTTGTCCATCGGTGCGTACTGCTGGCCATTGCCACGCGTTCGGTCCCACGATATTTTGGGACTGGGGCGTGACAAACCTGCTCGCTTTTAATGTAGCAGAAAGTTATACGGGGAACTCTTCGTATTCCTCGAATAAACCAGTCAGATCATGCAGTAAACCTGACTCCTGACAAAGAGTACTGCACGACTATCCAGACGACGGCTGTAATGATGGTTCGGCACAGAGACCCAGACCGTCGTTTAGTGACATTTCCTTGATACAAATTTCTTTTACGCATTCAAGGGAATACGCTGCCTAGTTTTATACAGGCAGATGTGAGATTTTACGCTCAGCAGAAGACGAAACAAACCACCACGTCAAAAGCTGCTCTTCGTACAGAGCTCGAGGCACGTCTCTGCAGTTAATACGCGGGATGGGGGTAGATCTCTGTATTTAATGCATGAGATTTGGTTCTATTTTTAAAGACTGGGTGAGCTATAATTATGACTAATACGTCCACATCATCACCTCTGCATATTACGCCATCAGGCTATTTTTAACTATAGGAGCACGCTGTACGCTATCTCCTTGAAATACGCCAACCTGGCTATTTTCAACTATAGGAGTACGCCGTATGCTATCTCCTCGGAATACGCCAACTCAGGTTATATTTGCAAAGGTACGTGATAAGGCTATTTAGTCCAGAATACGCTCAAGACCTCAGTCAAGGAGAATCGACTGTCCTTACGCCGGCAACCTATCTATGCAGCATCAGGCTTCTACGCCTACTTGGCTTCTATGCCAACCTGACAGCTATTGGGTTTCTACGCCTATATATCTGCTATTGGGCTTCTATGCCTATTGGGCTTCTAAGCCTATTTAGCTTTTACGCCATCAGAACAACTTTTTGTTTTTACGCCAACGAGACAATTATTTGGCTTCTACGCCAATCATCTCTACGCGAGGGGCAGTTACCTACGTGGCTTGCATGCCGTAATCTTCGCAGCAGTTATACGCATTATCTCTTAATGGACACGCGTCACAGGCTTATTCAGAAGATCATTTATACGCGGGTAGCAGTTATGATAACCGTCGCGTAAAAGGTGCGGTTCTCTCCGCTGTTCAGCTTCTACGCCTATAAATAGAGACCTCCGTCCACGGAGGTCCAAGGTCGAAGAATTGAAGAGAGAAGTCATAAAATCGAAGAGAGAAGAGCACAGACAGAGAGTAGTGATCGACGATCTTGGCATCAAGCATCCACTCCTTCTTATAATCTTTGAAGCTTCTACTTCTTCTACAATACTTCTTCATCATCGTGTGGTCCAAGGGACAAAGTGATCGATTACAGATCAGACTCCTATAGCAATATTTACCCAGATTAAATTTTGTACTTAACATCCTCGTATAGGATTAATAGTACTTCTTGTTTGTAAACCTAAGAAAGGGTTTCGTATAAACCTATTTTTATTTCTTTCGTTTATTATCAAACACATCTGTCGATTATGGAAGAAAGTGCCGAATGTGCCAAATCCATGCAGACTTTATCCACCAGCCCTCAGAATTCTTGTACCCAACGATATCATCCTATCCATTCAAAGCTTGGGAAATGGACATCATTGGACCGAATAGCCCACCATCGTCGAAAGGGCACCGGTTTATTCTGGTCATAACCGACTACTTCTCCAAGTGGACATAAGCTGTACCACTCGCTGAAGTTAAAATATCTAATATGATTAGCTTTGTTAAACATTATATCATATATTGATTCGGACTGCCTCAGAGTGTTATCTACGACAATGGTCCACAGTTTACAAGTTAAGCTTTTTATTAGTTTTGTGATAAAAACTGAATTCATAATGTAGCTTCAACTGCCTACAACCCAACAGTGAATGGACTGGCAGAAGCCATTCAATAAGACATCATAAATCTACTAAAGAATTTTGTGTCATCCAACAAGCATGACTAGAATAAGAAACTGGGAAAATGTCTTTGGGCCTATCACACAATGGTCTGAATACCGACTGATAGCACGCCATTCTCCTTAGAATACGAAAGCGAGCCTATTCTCCCTCTAGAGGTCAAAATTCCCTCACTCCAAGTGTCTCTCTCCAACTTGTTGACAGTTGATCATAATCACCGTCGACGACTGCAAGAGTTGGAAGCACTCGATTTAAAGTATCTCTTAGCTCAACAGTGAATTGAGTTGTACCAAGCACGCCTCTCAGAAGCTTTCAACAAATGATTCAAGAAAAAATTGTTCCAAGTGGGTAACCTCATCCTGACAGTAAGAAGGCTGATGGTTATGACACACAAGATTGTCGAGAAATTCCAAGCTAAATGGGAAGGCATTTTTATCATGGAATCGGTACATTCCAATGGTACCTACTTGCGTCATCGCCGAATCAACACTCGGGTTGAAAGTTGAACGAACTTTTTATTGATTGGAAATTAAAAAATAATACAGAAGAATATAAGAATATGGGCAAGTATGACAGTAAAGATTGAGCACTGTAGCAGCTTCTTTACTTCGTTGATGATCCGGGACCAAGGAGGGTGACGAGGCTTCGGGGAGCTTGAATATACGACTCAATGGGTATTCTTTTTGACGCTTATGTCTTCTTTTCCTCTTTTCTTCTCTTATATGGGAAACGCATACTATTTATAGCCTTGAGAAGGCATGCACTCACGCATCTCATGCTACCGTATAGAGCCACATGTTGCAATAGACTGCCACATGGTGATTCGAGATCTGATATTGTTGATGCCCATAATACTCGTGACACATGTCATATGATAATTTTGATTGCACCATATGAATACATCCGTCTGGCGCATGGAGATCAACAAAGTAGTAGTGGTATATGGTACTGCTGGCATATGGGAATACTAGGAAAGTAGTGGCACATGGCACTGCTGGCACATGGGAACACTGGAGTAGTAGTAGCGTATGGCACTACTGGCATATGGGAATACTACTTATGATGTGGACGGCTCATGGCTCTGGATGACTTTGGTGCATGAGTCTTAATTACTGTGACGCATGGCTCTTGATCACTTCTTGTGCATGGTATAGATTTTTTATGCTTCTACAAGACCCCCTTTAATGTTTTTGAACTTAAACATTGTTAGATTTAAGTTTGGAATACATTGAACAGATGCATGCAGGCGATAGGCACATGGGCTGCTTCAGCTCATGTGTGAGACATTTATTTGCTTGGTGCATCCAACCGTTTAGGGCATGGAAGGTCACTTGGCTGCTGACATTCTATCAGATTCATTCCTCTATTTTGACGACTAACCACTTGGGAGCCATTAATAGCTTTATTGCCTATAAATAGAGGCTAGGGAAGAGGAAGAATATTGCTTTTCTTCTCCGTCTAATGTCTTTAATGAAGCCGAGTGTAGAATGATCGGTCGAGCGGTTCGTCGATCCTCTTCCTCTGATGGTCGACTATCCAGCTGTCATTAGTGGGGGTAAGGAGCAAAACTTTTTCTTCTCCATTCTTGGGACATAAGGACAGTATGTCACCGTATGTTTCTATGGGTGTGAAATTGCCAGTTCATGCTAGGCATTCTTCTTTGCTCGACGCGCATGGTCATTGTCGCAAGGTAGCAACATGACGATGTGATGTCAGTAAAATCCTTCTTTGGTAGCATGGGTGATGCTGTCTTTGGACACTCATCTAAGGCATGCACTTGGGAAACCATACGCGACCATTCTGCATGGGTGCATTCTCCTCTGCACTATGGCGGTTATGCGTATATGTATAAGACTTGGTGCCTGAGCGCATGGATGGCTAGTTTGCCATGATTCCACAAGTGGTGCATGATCTTACGGATACCCGCCTCCTCATATTTGTCTTCTTTTACACATATTCAGACTTTTCATGTGCTCGTCTTATAGGGACTTCCTTGGATTGGCTGGGTCCTGTTGGAGCATGGAATAATATCATAGTTACCGTTGTTCATGATAAACAAGCACGTTACCCAGAGGATTTTCTACAATCTTCCAACCAAGCTCACTATAGATATTCCTTGTATGCTGCTAGGATGTGATAGCTATATCCCATGTCGGGTCCTAGCGGCGCATCTGTGTGGAAGATGTAGGGCTAGTAATCCCAACCGGGACTTCTTGTCCCATCCTTTCACACGACAGAGATAGGTTTGTAGACTTGGATCTGTGTTGTAAGATCCCTTACTATCTATCGGTATAGATTCTTTTCCATGTACTGTAGCTTGCACTGAGAAGTTTTACTGAAGTGATGACTAGGAATGCATTAGGTTGCTGGCTTTACAAGCGTTGGTACCAGAAATAACACACAGGGATCTCCTTCTTTTCTAATGTACTCGTGAGCTTGAATATCAATAAAAATCTAAAATGTTATCGACTTTCATCATATGTACTCATAATCTTGAATATCAATAAATATTTTGCCTTTTTTCCTGTTTAGAACTTTTCTTGTTGATGTGGATATTGTTAGTGTAAGTGTTATACCAGAGGTAATATGGATGTAGCATAACATCATAACAGTGATAATACCAAGCCTTATCAGAGGTAGTATAAACATGATAGGTTAGAGTAGTTCTATTAAGGAAGTTCGGTGGGGACATCATCTGCTATGGTAGAGATACTTTGGTGTAGAACCGTTAGTCAAGAAAGTTTTTTAGTAGCTGAGTATGATCATGGTTTAGTATTTTATGGAGATAAAAGAAAACAAGTCAGAGGTAGTATGGACATGACTACTTTATTTTACCAGGGAACATATACAGTTCATAGTTTATTGGTGATGTGGACATGAACTACTTTCTTTGTAGAAATTTTGTGGAGATAATAACAAAAGGGACGAGTCAGAGGTAGTATGGACATGACTGCTTTCTGTCGATAGAAAGAACGACTTATAGTTCAGAGTTGATGTGGACGTGAACCATTTTCCGTAGAGAAGTTTTATGGATCTGTTATCTATTGCGTACTCGGGACTCTCGAGTACGAATAACAGATTTGTCCGTATGCTACGAATGCAAAGAGTTTACTGGAGAAGATATCAGCTGTGAACATTAAACTTTTATGTCCCTCAGTTAGGGATCGAAATAATATCTTAATTCAAATATAATCCCTTATTGAGAAAATACGTACTCTTCCAGAAAGATAATCCTTCAATGATATTATATCATCGAAGGATAGTACGTTAGTAGATGTTGCAATGTACTCTTCTAGTTCATCTTCTTCGGTGGTTGTCAGTAACGCTGACAGTGCTAGAGTTTTTCTATGGAGCTTGACTATCGAGGTTTTTGTGGCAAATGGATCCTTGTCTGGAAAGCATTTCTGTTCCTGGGGTCTGACTACCGAGGATTTAGGTGCCCTTCTTTGAATCATGACCATTAGGGGAGTAGCTACATAGGCTGGGTGTCCTTTGAGACAGACCCTTAGGAGATCTTCTGAAGCTGTAGAAGTATCAGCTTCATCATCGGCGTCATTAGCTCCTTTGCCTTGGTGGATTTACTTGTACAAGATAGAGTCAGAGTAGTATGCCTCGACCCCTTTGAAAGAATCCATATCGATAAATTCTGTTTTTACCACACCATCTTTGTTGACGTATTTTAAGCACTGGTAAAGAGTAGATGGAACAAACATATACTCATGTATCCATGGATGTCGTAACAAGATATTATTGGGCACATCCACATCGATGACATAGTAAGTCACCTCTGTTCGGATATCAACAATTTGGCACTTCAGAAAAATCTTGCCTAGAGGGTAGCTTCTCCCGGCATTGAAGCTGCTGATAGTAGTAATGGTAGCTTCGAGCCGATGCATCAAAATCCTTAAGGTTTATACCAGACTTCGTAGGATAATGCTGAGAGATGATCTAGGGTCGATATTCATCCAGTCTACCTTAATGGCTCCGATGTACCCACTATAATATAGGGGACGATCATACTTATTATTCTTTAATAACAAGTCTTGCTGAAAGAATTTAATGTTCGGGATCGCCTCCATCACACTGTTGTAGTGAGGATATGCGACAGGATTCTCGGTCGGTAGCTTGACTTTGGTCAAATAAGAGTCAGTATTTTGCAATGCCTCACTTAGAGCATCACGAGTCTCTTTGGAGTGACGGAGGAGCTCAAAGAGAGAGAAATTCATGGGAGCATTACCCACTTGTACCAAAATATCAAATTTTTAAGACTTTTCCATCCCTTGAGTTATGTCTTTCTGCGGAGGTTTATCATAGCGAGTTTACTTCTGCTTTTGTTTGTCCGCTGTCAGAAGCTGGGATAGATCTGGATCAAAGGTAGAAGGTACAACAGCTGGAGGTGTACAGTCGTCAGGAGCATTATAGTCGTGCTGGTAGGCTAGTCCCGACCTGGTTACCCCTGCCAGAGCTTCATCTGTTGATGGAGAGACCGTATGACAGGACTTGGTCTTTTTCCCTTGGACATGGAAACTAGAGGTGCTGCTGGCTATGTCATATCTGTGACGAGGTCTAGATGAACCCACATGACTTTGCCTCTTGGAGTAGTAAGGGGAACCAACCCATTTTCCTGGGCTGGAGGGAGGTTAAGGACCTTCATTGTCGTCTTGGGTATGGTGACGACACCATCTTGGGCCTCTATTATCGGGAAGGTACCGAATTGGAGGGACACCATGTTTACAATAACTATCTTGTCTTTGAAGTCCAAAGTGAGGTCTTAGGAGTCGAGTAACCATTGAATGTGCCTTTTTAATATGTAACAATCTCTCATAGAGTAATGGACATATCGATAGTAGTGGCAATACTTGGGGTTGTCAACCTTGTCTGCTTCATCGGGGCACTTGACGTCAGGTAGCCGGAGCTTGTTAACCTTTATCAATACATTGAATATTTCCATAACATCATCGCTGTCAAGGGAATAAGTCTTCTTTGGCTTGGATGGCTCCATCATCCCTGTGGAGGGCGAGGTCATAATTTTGGACACATTGATTATCAGGGCTTGCTTTCTTTTACTGTCACGATTGTTGCTGGCGGCAAAAGGACGCTTTACCTTTTCCTCAATACTGGGGGCTTGGAATCCTAATAAGCAGGCATCTTTCGCACTCTTTTCTGCATCAGTGGCACTTATGATAAATGTCGTCCAGTCACTGAACGAGCTAGATATCGTCCAGAGTCTTACTGATGCTATGAGATTTTTCTGACACATGTCCATCAACATAGATTTGGGGATACCGGGAGGCAACTTCAATACCTCATATCAAAAATATTCAATGTATTCTCATGCTGGTTCGTTATCCCTTTGGGTGATGTCTATTAGGGAGGACATAGTCATATCCATTCCTCCTTCATAGAACCGGGAGTGAAAGAGGGACTTTAGGTCCTAGAAGGACGAAATACATTTATTTGGGAGACTACAGAACCACTCGAATGTAACCCCAAATAGTGCTCCGACAAACAAGTTAGTGAGTAAGGCGTCATCTAGAGGAAAATGGCCCATTATGGAATTGAAGTATCTCATGTATTGATGGGTTGATCTTCAAATAGAATCAAAGATAGTATCTTATATTTGGGAGGGTTTACCATATTATCCTATTCGGGAGGATAAGGTTGCCGGATTCCAAGCTTTTGGATCTTATTTTGATTATCTTGAGCATCAACATGGGTATGCAAGTCCCTAAGAGTCTTCTGGGTATCGTCTGGTAGAAGAGCGGCAGAGGATCGAGGTACAGTCTGGCTGCTTATGACATGAAGTGCCAGATCAGGCATGTCGGATTCCTCGTTGGTCCCCTGGTCTAGGTTTGTTTATCCCTGGGTCAGTGGCTGTGTTAGGACTAAGTTTTCTTTGAGTTCCAATACTTTGTGAGTTAGAGTCTGCATTGAGGTACTTAACATCTATATCATGGCTTTGAGTGCTTCAAGGTGTTATTGTTTATTGGACCCTACACCATGCTCACCTCCAGTCATATACACTGTTATTACGTGGGAAGAGGTGAACGGGAAGGTGGATACCTCACTATCTGTCTAAGATGTCTGAGCCTTGTTGTCCTCAGGTAGAACGGGGATTGTTGTGTCTCTTTTACTATTCGCATGATTGCTACTCTCAGTCTCATTTGCGGGCTTGACCTGGAAAGTACGGCTATCCCTTGTTAAGCTATCATCCATTCATGAAGATTTACTGTCCTCTCGGAAGGATAGAATGTCGTAGAACACCCGGGGATTGCTACCCGCAGTTCCAACTGCAACCTCAGTTGAGAGGGCATAACAACCCTTAGTTCTTGTTTGCGAGCATGTGCCCAGAAATAACCCTATAATAGGTGCTTGTTTGTAACCCCACGGATGGCCCTGTGATGCGCTGACCGATACCCTCAGGTTAGGTGAGCTTTTCTTCTAGATTTTCTTCATAGGAGGATACCTCCATGTTGAGCAACATGATGCTACGGGTAGTTCCTCCTTGTCATACAGCTATTTCCTGGAATGTCGTTTGGTCAGCACCGCAGCTTACAATTGTTGGAACATCGATTATCAGGTTGGAGGAGCTGGTGCTTTAGTGCAACAATAGTTGATGATGTTGCTGGCACAAGTGTATCCATGAGGGGACACATCATGTGGAGGGTTTCTTCTTTCGTCTTACGCTTTTGACTAATCACGTTATGCAAATCAGACGGTAGAAGCTTTACTTTCACACCCGTTTCATGTGCTCGGGCAACCCTTGCGCATGGAGGTGAAAGTGAAAGGTTTATTCCCTGACCCAGTTCTTCCTCATAAACTACAAGCAGATTATTAGTGGAAGACTCTATATGAGATGGACCCATTTCATGTATGTAGCCACACTAGGCGTATGGGTCTGTCGTCACAGTATTTGTTCCCTGACTTGGTCAAGTGTAACTACGGTGTCCAAATGGGTTTGGGAAGGCTTTAAGGGTTGAACCACTTCTTGTGCATGCGTGCTTAGGTTATCACTATATAGTCTTCCATTAGCATCACGCGTGACAAGTAGCGGCGCGTGCTTTTGAAGCGCTGGTTGCGAAGCCCCTCGAGTGCGCATTGCTCAGATTGGTTTGGCATTCCTTGAACCAGCACTCTTAGGTGCATAGTATAGGGAATCAAGGTTAGGACCATAAGAATCATTGTTGAATACTGCTTTGCCTGTACAGTACTTCATGTGCCTATGTTCTGGCATGTTATGTCTTTTCTTACACGGATCACGCTGTGGGCACATCTCTTGAGGTTCAGGCTTGTTCTTCTCAAGAGTGGCTTCGAAGATAGATATTGGATGTGCGCCAACCTTATATGCATCTGCGGAGGTGGTTGGCCATATTTTTGGGATAGATTTCAGGTTCGGCACAACAGCCTTGACGACCCAAATCTTGCTAGTCTTGCGAGGTCATATGGGCCTCCTTGAAGAACTCTGTATGTCGGCGAGAAATAAGTCAACCTCATATGCATCTATGACGGAGGTTGGTAATACATCGGGCACCAACCTCGGACGTGGCGAGCGGCCTTGGCAGCCCGAGTTTTATGAGTCTTTTGAGGCAGTATGGGCCTCATTGAAGATCTTATCTTGTCCAGCATGTCTTCGAATGCCTGTTGGTCGAAGAGAAATATCAGCATCCTCTGAGTCAAACCCACCTTGGTCACGTCGAATTTTGTCACCGGCTTCTCGTTGGAGGAGATGCTCTTCCCCAACAGAGTAAACATTTTTGTCAACATCACCGAATTAATACTCGGAGGAAAAGTTGAACAAACTTTTTATTGATTGGGAATTGAAAGATAGTACAAAATAATCTCTAATATGTAGTCTAAGTAGAATAAAAATATAAGAATCTGGACAAGTATGACGGTGGAGATCGAGCACTACAACGACTTCTTTACTTATTTGATGATCGGGTACTAATGAGGGCGACGAGGCTTCAGAGAGGTTGAGTATACGAATTAATATGTGTCCCTGGCAGTGCTTCTGTAGGAAATACTAACTATTTATAGCCTTGAGAAGGCATGCACGCGCATATCATGCTGCAGTATAGTGGCGCATGTTGCAATATACTACCACGTGGTGATTCAAGATCTGGGGTTGCTGATGCCTATAATACTCATTACACGTGTTCTATGAAAATTTTGATTGCACCTTGGGAATACGTCTGCCCTGCGCATGGAGATCAATGGGGGTAGTAATAGTAGCGCATGGCCCTACTAGCATATGGGAACACTGGGTAATAGTGACTTATGGCACTGCTGTAATATGGGAAACTGGGGTAGTAGTAGCACATGCCACTGCTAGCATATGGGAATACTAGGGTAGTAGTGGCGCATGGCACTGCTAGTACATGGGAACACTACTTATGATGCGGATGGCGCACGACTCTGGATCATATTGGCACATGAGTCTTGATCACTGTGGCATATGGCTCTTAATCAATGCTGGTGCATGGTGTAATTTTCCATGCTTCTACACCTACCGGCTCACAAAACTGAATGGAGACTTGTTCATGATGCCAATTGACGGCAAGTTCCTTAGAAAGTACCATGTCTAAGCTAGACTTTTACTCTCCTATCTCCAGCAAGACAATTAAGATGTACAGCATGTACAATTAACTTGTTCATCCCCAACAAGTGCGTATAAACAATATGAGTTATTTCCCTCCTACGAACTTGTTATTAAAGCTATTACCTTTGTTCAGGAGTCCCTAACATGCAATGGGTAATAGATCCTCAAAAGCACCCAGTGGGGTGGTCCTCAGGTCCATCTGCACATTCTCGCGTAGACCACTTAAAATCTCGTTCACTTGGGCACCAGTTAACATCCATACTACCTCTGAACTATGGTCCTAAGATTCTTCCCACTAGGGTTTGCCATGTCTATATTACCTCTGAGCAAACCTCCATATTTGACTATCGACTATCATATCCATAATACATCTAGTATTGGTTGTCATCCAAACTTGTCATACGTACATAACTTTAATTACGCTAACGATGATAAGTCCACAAAACCTATCATGTTCATATCACCTCTGATAGTATTTCATTTTTCAAACTTATTATTTGCACCCAAGTGCGTAATAAATAATAGGCCCACCAAAAAATTCCTCTAGTAGGATATTCCTGACAACTACGATATGGTACTACGTCCACATCACCTTTAATTTAATATTAGTAATCACAAACTATGACAAGTACAAAGAGAATTTTTATTAATATTTAAGATCATGAGTATATGTGATAGAAATTTCTACATTCAGGACTTTCTCTATCAAGGCGCCCGTCCGTGCTGTTTCTAGTACAGACGCATGTGAAGTCGGTGCCATAACTCAATACACTCTAGATCATCCCTCCCCCAGTGCAAACCTCTATATATGAAAAATAATCCATACAGATGGATATAAATGGAGGGGGGATCAAGCGCTCGGTCGTACAGAAGGCTGAAGAAAGGGAATGGCAATCAATCCAAATCCTATCATCGATACTGCAGGCTCCCGGCCACTAGTAGGTTGCATAAGGAGGAGAAACGAAGCTAGCATGATGCATAAATAGGGACAGCTCCGCGCATGACATAAGATATTCATCCTCATCTCTTGGATCAGTTCTTGGCGAACCGTTGTATAAGGTTTGTCTTTACATAGAACAACAGGCATTACTTTATCCTTCTATGCTCTATCACAGGAAGAACAAGCGAGGAAAAAACCTACATAAAGAAAACGTACGTCAACAGCCAACAAAAGATTATGTATCGTCTATACGACTTATCATCTAGGCGACAGAGATAGGATTGCACATGTTCAAGATGATCCCTCATCCATACGAATAACCTACATAAAAGTCCAGTGCATGTTCTCAATGATAAGATCGGCGCATGATTGGCTGATTCCCTACCCATGTAATACGATGATGGTCGACGCTTGTCCAAGATGAGCCTCCATCCATGCGATTGACCTACGTGAAGAGCCCGTACATGTTCTTAATGATCTCTTATCCATGCAATAATGCCATTTAAAAAATCTACACATGTCCTAGATGATTTCTCATCCATATGGAAAGATTGTGTAATTGTGTCTTTGTGTCCTGGGCATCATGGCACAAGAATTATAGCGCTCCTCTACCACCAAAAAGAGCGCCAGAATCAGAGGGGCACAGATCGATGCTATTCCTAACAAACTTATCGATGAGTAAACAACAACCGTCAATATTTTCATAAAGGAGGAAGAAGTAGAGAGACAAAGTTCTCTCTCCCCCAGGGCAGCCTATTTATAAGCTCCAAGGCCACGTGGGGAGATCGAGGTAGAATATATTTTGTCCTGGGACAAAAAGTGGAATATAAGATATAAGATATGAAGAGGAATATTATGTCACTATAGAGCCAAGTAGTTATGAGGATGAACCTGATGCCTCAATTTGCGTGGTCTAATTTAATCTCCTAGGACACTGACACCATGATAAATAGCTGCTCAGGGTCCTTAGAAATCCATTCAAAGATTGGTTGAAATCTCGCATTAAATAAATAACCCAGTATTTACTGGAGCTTTCAACAGCCCTCATCCTACCGGCTATTATCTGGATAATTACCAGCAGTAGTATTTTTTCTCGTAAGATCTTACAACCTGGCAGGTTCATCATGCATTAGTAAGCGCATGCGACAAAGCCACACATGCGACGAGCAAACTATGTGGCTGAAGGATCCTTTTTCTAAGCTTCTTGTTCAAAGTATTCGAAACTTGCTCAAGTTTGAAAACTTCGAAAGGGGGCTTATAGAAGAATAAAAAACCATGCGCTCATACTTTAAATAGCAAAAACAAAAGCATCTATGTGTTAGGGGAGTATGCGACATCTACAGAATGTGGCATAAGTCCCATGCGCATAACAAATCTGACGCGTGATTTTACTTCTGTTTGTCAAAACATTTATGACTCTCACAGCAATTAATAACTCTGACTGCCTCAACTTTGACGTTGCCAGTGCTGACGTTCCCATCATAATTACCTTTATCTGCATACAGCTGTGTAATGCTATGCGTACATATGACAAAGCTCTCTATGCATCAAAGTTCTCCATGTGCTAAATCTCTCCAAGCGATATAGTCCTTATGCAGCCAAGTCTTAATGAGACCTAACTTATATGCAATTCAATCTTTATGTAGCTCTATGCGACCAAATCATTCTGTTGCAACTAGTGAGAGATTTTTGATGACCATAGCAGGCCACGTGTTAAGTTGACCAAGTCACACACAAAATGGGTCAAGATCTCACCAAACAGCTAAATCATAACCAATGCCATGTGGTAGCCTGACCTTGGCATGCTCCTACGGTTGCAACCATATTCTGTTAAGGGTCTCCATGCGGCTGCTTAACAGAGGGCGCATAGCATATGCACGCTCATAAGCCAACCAGTATAGATGGCTATAAATAGCAGAGATACATTCCTTCAACAGACGGACATAGAGAGAGAGAGAGACAAAGAAAAAGCATACTCGGAAGCCTATTCGTTGTCTTTTGTGCCAGTAAGCCAGAGACCTAGCAAGTTTCTTTATCGTCGAACCATCAACGAAGTAGAGGAATCAGCTGCAGTACTCAATCTCCATCGTCACACTCCCCAAAATTCTTTTGTACTTAGATTTCTTGTTTAAGGTTTTTTGTACTTTCCTTGATTTTAATATACGAAACCAAGTTTGTACAACTTATTTCTAGTATTGAAACAAGTCTATCTTTGAATTACTCTATTGTTGCATATAAAAATATTGTGTATTCCTCAGAATATGGTCTGGGTCTGCAACTATACACAGATAACTCTGGCTCTCGTAGTAGACCAAATCCGTCCATGCCAAGATTCTTACTTCATAATTTCAAAAAAATAAGTGGGTTATAAACCCATCATCTTCGGAAAGGTCAACAGTCGCCATGGCTTTATCACAGAAGAACCAGAAATCAAGAGTGGTAGAATGCAACTTCACCGCTACAGTCCACAAGCCAAGCACATTGTCCAGAACAAGGGCTGTGACTTAAAGAGCGACAAAAGCCTAAATTATAGCAAAGGTCGACGTCTGCCTATGTGTCTCTCCACTCCTACAGGGAAGTCTGAGATGTACTACCAGCAGACCAAGCATGGCCTAGGATAGGTCTCACCTCCTATGACTCCCGAGGACTGGGAAAAGAAAGATGAGTTATGATCTCATTCTTTGCATTCTTTTTCTTAGGACTCCAACACAAGTATTGGAGATATGCTCATGTAAACGTTTTCTATCAACATAGTGTCAGCATACCCAAATAAAGACGACGAATGCCCAAGTGAGTAATTTAAGGTAGACCCATGGGCCCAATAATTAGAGTCACAATGGGAATTATGTTTCGAACAACGTGAACCACCTACTGAAAATGAGGTCGAGAAAGTCGATATGGGTGATGAATCCTCCCCCAAACCCATCTTTGTCAGTAAAAGTCTGCCTGATAAAGATTCTGAATCCCTGCTACAGCTTGTATGAGAGTATATAGATGTCTTTACATGGAATTATGAATATATGTCAAGCTTAGACCCACAAATCATGGTACACAAGCTCAATATCATTTTTAATGCCAAACCAGTAAAGCAACAGCAACGGAGGTTTCGTCCGGACATCATGAACATCATCGAAGCTGAAGTGAATAAGCTGATAGCAAGTGGCTTCATTCGCAAACAACAACATCCAGATTAGGTGACCAATATCGTTTTTGTCATTAAAAAGAACCGAAAAATCTAAGTCTGTATAGACTTTCGTGATTTGAACGTTGCTTTCCCAAAGAATGAGTTTTCTCTTCCAATCACAGATATAATGGTCAAAACACTTGTGGCTTCGAGCGTATGTCCTTCATGGATAGGTTCTCGGGCTACAATTATATCAAAATTTTCCTGAATAATAATAAGCATACTTTGTTACGAAAACCAATAGGGGTATACTGTTACATAGTAATTTATTTTAGTCTGAAGAATGCAGGTATGACATACCAATGAGCTATGAGCACCATTTTTGTGAACATCTGCTCAAGATAGTCGAGTTTTATGTTGATGACATCACTGTCAAGAGCCGCTTTCAAGATGACCATCTTCACGACCTGAAGACAGTGTTCGACCTAATACGAGCACATCAGCTCAAGATGAACCCAACCAAGTATTTTATGATAGTCTCCAATGACAAGTTTTTGGATTTCGTCATAACCTCTAAGGGTATTCACATAGACCCTGAGAAGAAAAAGACTATCCTCCATATGCACCCTCCGAGGAACCTTCAAGAGCTACGCTATTTGCCAGGAAGGTTAGCCTACATCAGGTGATTCATATCCAACCTATCTAAACGATGCCAACCCTTTACCTAGGTTATGAAGAAGCGAGTTTCCTTCATCTGGACCGAAGAATGCCAACGAGCATTCAACGATATCAAGAAATACCTTACCAAGCCCCGGTATTGGTGGCTCTAATTATTGGTAAACCCTTTCTGCTATACGTACGAGATCATTCTCTCAGTGCTCTACTAGCCCAGAAGAGAGATGTGGTTCATGAGCAAGCCATTATTACCTTAGCAAAATGATGGTCGATGCGGAGCACAGGTACAACCCTGTGGAGAATGAGTGCCTCGCTATTGTATTCTCTATTCTGAAAACTTGTCATTATGTAACGGGGAAAACAATTCATGTGGTTTCTCGAGTTAACCCCCTCAAGTTCCTTATGACTAAGCAAGGGATACTTATCTCTCGCCTGGCCACATGGAAAATACTGCTATCACCCTATAACATGGAATATGTCCTGCAGAAGGTAGTCAATGTCCAAGAATTGGCTGACTTCCTCGCAGCTCACTCGGTGCCTGAAAAATCAAAGCTATGTGACAAGATTCCAGATGAAGTGTCAGAGTCTAACATGATAATAAAGGAATTCGTTTGGCGAATTTTTTCGATGGTGCTTCAAGAACAAGGCCTAACGTCGATATTGTCACTGGGGTAGGTATGGTGTTGATTTCTCCCAATAATTTGGTCATTTATCGTGCATATTCACTCATGGAGCTATGTTCCAATAATGTAGTTGAATATAACATTCTCATTATTGGGCTTCAGCTGGCCAAGCAGTTATAGGTGTATTACCTTGAAGCCTACAACGAGTACGAGGTCTGGTACAAGGACTTACTCCCCTACATTAAGCGGTGGTCAACATAATCTCCAAATTTATTTGGTTCTTCATAGAGAACGTACCTCGACTGCAAAATATTAAGACTGAAGCCTTTGCCGATCTGGCAGCTTCCTTAGCAGTCCCAATCGAAACCCATCAATTGATCACAGTAATTGTCAAGAGCTGGTTTACCCTAGGAACAACTTATGCTTGTGCCTGATCCACTCAGTTGAGACAAACATCAACATCAAAGATTGGAGGCTCTCATTCATAAACTACGTAGTCTACGGAATCTTCCTAGATGACTCGAAGGAAGCTGCTTCTGTTGGAAGATGATTCTTCCGGTTCTATTACGATACAGCCACCAAGGTATTATACCACCATTCATATATGGACTCCTGCTACGGTGCTTATCGGATGCAGAAGTGAAGCAAGCACTTCATGAAGCCTACGATAGTATTTGTGGTACACACCAACATGGTACAAAACTACAAGATTGTCTCAGGCGTATGGGTTACTATTGGCCAACCATGGTAGCAAATGCCGTCGACTATGCAAGAAAGTGTAGGATGTGTCAGTTCTATGCAGACTTTATCCATCACCTTCAGAGTTCTTACACTCAACGGTGGCATCCTGGCCATTTAAAGTATGGGGCATGGACATCATTGGGCCAATTAGCCTAGCATCGTCGAAAGGATACCGGTTCCTCGCTATAACGAAATACTTTTCCAAATGGGCGGAAGCCATCCCGCTCGTAGTAGTAAAGACATCCAATGTGATTAGTTTCATCAAACATCACATCATCTACCATTTTGGACTATCTCGGAGTATCATCCACAACAACAGTCTACAGTTTGTAAGACATTTTTTTCAGTTTTTGCGATAAAAATAGAATTCAGAATATAAATTCATTCGCCTATAATCTATTAGCGAATGGATTGGCAGAAGCGTTCAATAAAATGATCATCGAACTGCTTAAGAAGTTTATTTTGTCCAACAAATGCGATTGGAACGAGAAGCTTGGCAAATACCTCTGGACTTATCGTACAACGGTACGAACCTCAACTGGCAGTATGCTATTTTTCTTAGTCTACTGGAGCGAAGCAATCCTTCCCCTGGAAACCCAGATTCCTTCTCTACGGGTAGCACTCACATACCAGTTAACCCTGAAAACAACTATCGTCAACATCTATAGGAGTTTGAGGTACTTGATAAAAAATGTCTCTTGGCTTAATAGCACATTAAGCTATATCAAGCATGCATTTTTGGAGCCTTCAACAAGAAGGTGAAAGACAGGACATTCCAGGTTAGTATCCTCGTCCTAGCACTGAAAAGACCCATGGTCATGACGCACATGACGGCCAAGAAATTCTTACCCAAATTGGAAAACCCTTCGTTGTGGAATCGGTATAGTCAAATGGAGCATACATGCTCGCAAAGCCTAATGGAGATTTTCTTATGATGCCGATCAACAGAAAGTTCCTCAAAAAGTACTATTGTGTCTAAGATAGACATATTTTTCCATCTAGACATATTTTTCCATCCTCCAGCAAGTTAGCCTAGACATGTTTACATTTTATTTCGGTCTTCCCCAGCAGGCATAGACAAGCAATTTAATTTTTGCTTACCCTACAAGGCGCAGTGAAGTTTATAGTTCACGTCCATACAACCTCAGAACTATGAGCTGCTCATTCTCCCAGTAGGTTGAACATGGGGTACAAAAGAAAATAGTCATGTCCATATCACCTTTGTCTTGTTTTCTCTCTCTCCAAAGACTACGTCCACGATACCGTAACTTATCATCTGTGCTTAGCTTTATGAATGCCAGAGATGGTGAGTCCACAAATCTATTATAGGGTAGGAGACTTTGAAATGACTATGATATTATGCTATGTCTATAGAGCAAAAAAGGGGAAAAAAGTTACAAGTTTTTATTTATATTCAAAATCATGAGTACAAATGATGAAATCTATTACATTTAAGATTTTTTATTGATATTCAAGGTCATAAGTACATATAATGAGAAGATCCTACAATCAGAACTTTCTCTATCTGGGACTCCTCTGTGCTGTTTCCCGTACCAACGCAAGTGAAGCTGGTAGCTCAGTGCATTCCGGGTCACTCCTCTAGTAAGCCCCTCAGTGCAAACCTTAATATCCATACTAAGGGATAGCAAGGGAGCTTGCAGCACAAAACTGGGCCTGCATAGATGTGCATGGGCCCACTTCTACCATGTAGATGAGCCGTGAATAGAAGTCCAGTTTAGGATTTTAATCCCATCCTTGTAATCAATATGTTGGCTATGTTCGGGGAATAGCTACCGTGAGCTAAGTGGGAAGATGAAAGACAGTCCCCCGGGTAATATGTTTGCTCATCGCAAAGGATATGGTATCCTTTTATGCTACATCGGGACCCAAGCAACCCAAGGCATTTCATACAAAAATAATACGCACAAAGTAAGAATATTTGCAAAAAGGACAGAACAGAAGGCGTGCATACATAAGGACATGTGCTCTCGATTAGAAATAAGTTATCTATGCGCAGGGATGTCATACGCACAGATAAAATGCCTTGCACGTATGCACATCTTAACTAAAATGCATGTTCTAGATGAGGCATCCCCTAAGAGGTAGCAGCATCCATGCGGGGAGTGATAACCCATATCCCTCTAGCGCATATCCGGGATAACTGTTCCAAGAATAGTTGTATCCATGTGCTTAAAGGAAAATTTGGCCGTCAGTACATATTCAGAACGTATCCTTTCAGCCGTGACTATGCGCATCGAGCTGTGGGGTACGTATGTGCATATTTTTGGTGATTTTTCATACACGCAACAGACTGTGGGTGTGTGTCTCGGTATTTAGGCACACAGGCGTAGTTCATCATCTTCTTTAAGCTCTTTACCTTCAGCAAGAGAGATGATAGTAGAGTGGTCGACCATCAGAGGCAGAGGATCAATGAAATGCTCGACATGATTCCCTTTGTCCGACTTCCGTAGAGGCATCGCGTGAAGGAGAGTAGTTTTTCTCCCTCTCCCTCAACTTTTATTTATAGGCAAGCTTACCCGAGTAGCGGTTGGTTTCTCGAGTAGTGGAGCACCAAAATTGTGGAATGAACCTAATATTTAATATATGAACACACGTATCAAGAATATGGAGAGCAGTTACGGGTCAACAGGTGCTTTGAATTCCTTAGCATGCGCTAGGGCTCCGCTGGCTCAGGGATCAAAAAGGATAGCTTGGCCTCTTCGCCCACGCATCATTGGCTAATGTTAAATTTTGTGGCTGATGGTTCGGTTCCTGTATGACTTAGCCATTAAGAAATAATGCTTCGAAGTTCGTGTTAGCGAACAATATATGATCTCTAGAGATCCATTCTAAAATTAAGGTGTTATTATCCCTTAATGAAGATTTGACAGTTTGTCAAAGAAAAGATTCAGCATCAAGTTTATTCGGCGAGCAAATAATATGGCACCAAATCCATGCGGCTTGAAGATTGATATGCACGTGTCCGTTTGATCCATGCTTCTAGTTCAAAGTATTCCAAAATTAAGTTAAGTTTGGAAACTTTGAAGGGGGAATTGTAGAAGCATGGAAAATTATGAACCATGCGCCAAGGATTACTCAGTCCTGATGTGGCAAGATAAGTCAAGAACTATGCAGCAAGAGTTGTTAAAGAACCATCCATGCGCCAAAGGTAGTTAGAAGTCATACGACAAAGATTGACCCTACCCCATGTGCTATAAGACATCCTCTGCCACACTTACATTTAATGCTCTACAGTAAAAGGGTTAGCCATTAAAAGCTGTGTCAGCAGACCGTATGCTTCATAAAAAGTGCAAACTTCTCATGCGGCAACGCTCCTACACGGCAGACTTGTTATGTGGCAGCGGTTCCATACTTTCCATGCGGCAGACTAGTTATGCGATAGTGTTCCCATACTACCCATGCGGCAACGTTCCCATGCAGCAGACTTGTTATGCCACATTGTTCCCATACTTTCCATACGACAGGATTCCCATGCGGCAAACTTGTTACATGGAAGTATTCCCATACTTTCCATGCGGCAGCATTCCCGTGCGACTCCATATAGCTCGATATTTATGTTATTAAATATTAAAGATCTTTTGATAAGGGATATCAACAACCCTCGATCTCGGTCACAGGCAGATCTTAACTATTGCCACATAGCAATCGTAGCACAATATGCGCCTACTAGCTACAACCGTATACTATTGAAGAGGATTATGCAATAACACAAAACTCGCACGTATGCATACGCACGCATTATCTTTTATAAGCTATAAATAGCAGGGATATATGCTTCCCACAGATGAATGGAAGGACAAAAAGACGTACAGTGAGTCGTATACTCAAACACCCAAAGATTTTGCAGTCTTCCTTGGTTACCGGATCGTCAACAGAGTAAATAAGTCATTTTTAGTGCTCGAACTCCATCGTCACACTTTCTCAGATCTCTAAATCTTGTATTCAGAGCCCTTAGTTCTTGCATTCTTTGTACATCTTCTATTGTATTCAAACAAATATAAAAGTTTGAACAACTTTTCTAGTATTCGTTTTGGGATGTCAACAAGAATGTCGACTCTGTTGGGGAGTAAATAATTCAGCACCAAATCTATGAGGCTTGAATATTGATGCGCATGCGGCTATTTGTTCCATGCTTCTAGTTCAAAGTATTCCAAAATTAATTGAGTTAAGTTTAAAATTTTTGAAGGGGGTCTTATAGAAGCATGAAAAATTATGAACCATGCGCCAAGGGCAACTCAGTCCTGATGTGGCAAGAGCAGTCAAGAACCATACGACAAAGGCTGTTAAAGAACCATCTATGTGCAAAGGTAGATAGAAGTCATGTGACAAAGATTGGCCATACCCTATATGCCATAAGTCATCCTCCACCACACTTATATTTAATGTTGTGCAGTAAAAGGGTGAGCGACTAACAACTGTGTCAGCAGACCGTACGCTTCGTAAAAAGTGCAGACTTCCCATACGACAGACTTGTTATGCGTCATTGTTCCCATGCCTCATATTCTTTGTACATCTTCTTTTGTATTCAAATCAATATAAAAGTTCGCACAACTTTCCTAGTATTTGTTTTGGGATGTCAACAAATGGTAATACTCAATAACAAGATCTAATAGAAAGATAAAGCACGATACGATATAAAAAGAAAAAAAATTCAAAGTCACAAGTCTAGCAAGACAAGACAACCACTAACAAGTCTAAAATCCGAATATAACATATAAATATCTCAAATAACATCTAGAGACAAATCCAAAAAAAGGGACTAAGATAACTAGATAACTTCGACTATGCCTCATGGGCAATCACTCCATGCTCCTCTAAAGAAAAAGGGTCGAACTCTGCTACTACAACCCCCTGGGGTCCATAATATGTGGGACACCAGTCCTCCAAGCAATCCCCTAAAAATATTATTTAGACATGATGGAACGAGTACAACTCTAACAACAATTTCAATACATGATAAAGAGTATAAAATAGTAAATAGTAATAAAATGCATGATAAACTAGGAAAGCATAAAACCATAGTAAAGTAAATAAAGTGAAACAAATAAGTATGACAATAAAGACAAGTCAAATAAGTAAAATCAAGTAAACATATCGATGTAAGAATGTAACCAACGAGTATAGAGTGGAACCAGTAATATAAGCAGGTATGATATGTAACCAACAATTATCGAATGTAATAAGTAGGACTGCACATGTCTAAGTGTGTTAAAATACCAGGTTGACATATGAACGGCTAAGGGGTAAAATTTGGCAGCCACACATGTCGTGCGTGTATGTTATTATTTTAATATGACCATGGGATAGAAAGGGTAGTTCACATGTCTCCTAGGTATTTTTCTGCCAGACTAATACTCATGGATTCGAGTCCCGATATGAAGAATCATAATAGCCTAGAAAATATCAATAGTCCAGTAATGAATAGACCTGAAACCACGTAATTCATGATAATGAATCTATATAATACCAATCCGTGTATCAAGCATGTCAGGAATTAATTAATACAATACTATAAATATGTATCATAGATGCGACCAAGAAAAAAAACTATCAGAGAATGTATTCGCTTGTGATCCTGAGCTGAAAACACATGTCAGTGTCTGTACCGGAGTCCAAGACCTATATTATTAATTTTCAATGTCAATAAGTGACTTGGAATAAAAAAAGCCTTAACTATCCTTATTATAGGTTTCTAGAACAATTATAGGTCAATAGGGTTAAACTAGGTCAATACCTATTTTTGGGATTTTTAATACATATTGTCACCCCCACTTTTCCAAATAGGGGTAAATTACTCATTTAGCATAGTTAATAGTATTTTAGTGATTTAATAATTAATTAGTATGCTATATAAATAATTGTAGATTGTGCTATATTATTTTTTAGTTAGTGGACTAGCCTATTAGTTAGACTAGACACTTGCGAACCCAATTAGACTTGTCATGACAACTTGTGAGCCCAACATGGACCAAGCCCAATAAACCATTTTCACTAAATAATTAGGAGGATTATAGTTAATTTGGATTAGTTAGAAGCCATCCTAATTTATCCTTTCCTAATTAGGACCTACATGACACTAGTGGAGGGGCAACTGGGACATTTGATATTGCTTGAGGAAGATGAAAGGGGCTGGCCACTTTAAGAGGTATCTCCTCTCTCTCTCTCTCTCTCCTCTTCATTTACATTCATTTTAGATCCCCAATTCTAGATCCCCAATTCCTTTCAATTTTTCCATCAATTTTCTTCTCAATTTCTTCACATTCTCTCTCATTTTTATCCCTCAAGGAGCCTTGGTACTTAGAGAAGCAAGGAGCACAAGAAGGAAAAACTTTGGTGAAGAGAAAATGTCCGGATCATGTCCATTGAGCATTTCATTGTAAATCCATATCCCAATTAGTAAATTCTGAATTCTTTTCATTCTAGCTTTCAAATCATGCATTTGACTCTTAGGAACACCCCAATGACATAGGGCTACCTATAGGAACAAGTTATAAGCTAATTGGTTGTGTATTATGTATTCTAAATAGATTTTTGTATATATTTTAGGAGAATTCCGAGATTAGCACATCAATTGTGTGTCATGAGACCAATTAGATCTAATTATACTTAGATTGGGGTTGTGAGACTATATACATGTCCATAAATGGGTACGTGTATGCCGTATCAAGTTATTTTGCGATACGGACTGATACGGAGTCCATTTTGGGTGTTTTGCATAATTTATCTTCAGTATATATTGTAATTAGTTCTAATATCTATTATTAAGTATAATATACATGTGTGAATGGTTATTTGTGGAGAATTGGATTTTTGGCACTCTAATTGAATAGGTATCACAATGTATTATATAAATATAGCCTATCAAGTGTTTGATCTAATAATATATATATATATATATATATATATATATATATATATATATATATATATATATATATATATATATATATATATGGGTGTGGGTGTGTGTGTGTGTGTGTGTGGTGTCGTTTATTAAGTGTGTGCATGAGTGAAGGTTTGTGTCTGTGTGCAGTGGCCAAAGTGAAGTATTCACAACAAGGAGCGTGATAGTGCACTATGTGCACTGTCAATTAGATACTATATTAACAACATGGAGTGTAACTTGTGCAGATGTGTGCACAAGTAAAGTTTGGTAGCTAGGTCAGGGCATTTTGGTGCAGAGGGTGGACAGTTCGGTATCTTAAGTGTAATATATAGTGTTGTAGTATCAGTAGAAAGTAGTGATGGATAGGAGTTTGAAGGCCAAATTGTTGGTCTAAACTTGAAGTAATATGGTTAAAGGTATAGGTATTAGTGTCGGGAGGCATAGAGGGTGTGGTGCCCCGTTCCCCCTATTCAGGGAGCGCGACTAAGAAATATAAATCGGTATCGTTCGATCGGGATAGATTGAATTAAGATCTTATCCTCGTTATAGATTTGCTTCTTCGGAATCGATTCCCATATTCAGTGGACCATGCCCCAAGGATGGACTTAGCGGCAGAGTCAAGAGGGACCTCTCCGTTGTAAGTTTTTTTGCCTAGTTTTCGTTGTCGCCTTGTTGCTTTCGTACTTTTGAGTTGGTTTTGGATTTTGCATTTTCTTGAACGGTTTTGATGGATTTTATTTCTTTCGTTCGTTGAAGTGTATTCCATTTCGAGCATGGAAAAAATAGAATAGGTATTGATCAGCTGTTAGTGGCAATGCAGGTGATCGTGCAGTAGACATCGTGTCAGCAGAGTTTTGAAGCACCTCTTTCCTTTTCTTTCTCCAACCAACTTATGAGTGGCTATAATTCGATTCAGTTGACCCTTGTTCCAAGCCTTCACACCTAAAAACCTTACCTTCTTGATTGTTCCGATCAAACGATACCATAATAACTAAAAGAAGACAAGATTAAAAAAAAATAGACCTGGATTACTTTATACTTGTCAATCAACTTGTAAACGGTTACCTTGTTGCATGCTAGTTCATTTAGAAAGTTCTTCATAATGCTTCAATTCTAGTTAGAATGTATACTTCTTCTATAATTATGCTATGTATAGAACACACTTGTTATGCAATATATTGATCAGGGAGACTATGCAAAATAGATCATGCGATATAATTGTCTCGTGCTTTTATTGCCTTAGACTGCATCAAGTGATAGCTTAGTATAGACACCGTTTGATCACAGACCACTGTGCACAAGGTTTTTAGTTTCTATGGATAGTTGTCGGGGCACTGGGACCGATCTGATCCGGACGAAATGATCTGTATAGTCGTCTCTTATGGACTGAATGTTAGGTAGCGGGGCTCACCACCTACGTTGTATATCATTCTCGTCTCGATACTATAACTGTCCTTTATGGCATTATGCCAGTGATTCCCTCGTATATTTATACTATGCAACCTAACTTGTGTCTTCCTGGCAGGAAAGGTCATGGTAAGTATTGTGTAGGTGGTTTGGACCAGAAGGTAAAAGTCACCGAACGATTGCATGTTTATTTCAGTAAATTTTTATGTCAAATGCTTGCTTGTAAAATGAACTAAGGTAAGATAGAAAGACCATAAATTCTTGCATGCTTCATATAATCAAACATGTTGATTGGTATAGTTCAGTTAGCTCGCCTTCACCAGTGCAATTCATTGTACTGACCCTTGTTGTCTGATAAAATAAACGAAAGATATGGAAACGAGGCTTTATATGAAAACCCGCTCTTTATGTTTATAAACAAGCAGTATAATTAATCCCATACGAGGATGTCGAGTATAATTTTTTAATCTGGGTAAATATTGCTATAGGAGTCTGATCTGCAGTCGATCACTTTGTCCCTTGGACCACACGATGACGAAGAAGTGCCGTAGAAGACAAAAAGCAGCTTCGAAGGTTGCTAAAGAGAGTGGATGCTCGATGCCAAAGTCGTCGATCACTACTCTTTGCCTGAGCTCTGGATTCTTCTCTCTTGAAATCTGCGACAAAATCTCGACCTTTCAATCTTCCGTCTTTTGACCTTGGATCTGATACTGGATTTCTTGACCAATTTTCGACCTTTCAATCCTCCATTTTCTGACCTTGGATCTGATACTGGATTTCTTGACCAATTTTTGACCTTTCAATCCTCTATTTTCTGAACCTGGACCTCTGTCAATAGAGGTCTCTATTTATAGAGTTTTAGTGACAGTGACCACTCAGTCGGCGTAGAAACCGAGTAGTAGAAAGTACAACACCCATTTACACGATGGTTAAAATAACCGTTGCCCGCGTATAAATGACCTTTTGAATAAGCGTGTGACGCGTGTCCAATTAAGAGACAACGCGTATAACTGCTGCAAAGATCACGGCATTAAAGCCACGTAGGTAGTTATCCTTCGCGTAGAAGAGGTTGGCGTAGAAGCCAATAACTGTCACCATGGCGTAGAAGCCAAGTAGGCATATAAGCCGAGTAGACATAGAAGCCTAGTAGGCATAGAGGCCGAGTGGGCGTAGAAGCCGAGTGGGCGCAGAAGCCGAGTAGGCGCAGAAGATAGTTGATCCTCTTCTCTTGACTGAGGCCTGAGTTGGCAAAATATGCCAAAGTGATGATGTGGACATCTTAGCTAAAATTATGGCTCTTTGAGATATAATCAAATCTCTTGCATTAAATGCAGAGATCTGCCCCCATCTTGCGCATTAAATGCAGAGGCGTGTCTTTAAGATTTGCCATCATTCTGCGTATTAAATACAGATACGCGCCTCGAATCCTGTACGAAGAGCAACTGCTGACGTGGCAGTCTGTTTGTCTTCCACGGAGCGTAAGAAGCCCACGTCTACCTGTGTAAAAGTAGGCAGCGTATTCCCTTGTATGCGTAAAAGCAGTTTACGCAAAGGGGATGTCACTAAATGACGGTTCGGTGACATTTAATCAAATTTCCTGCATTAAATGCAGATATCCGCTATTATCCTGCGCATTAAATGCAGAGGCATATTTTGAAGGTCTGCCACCCTTTCTGCGCATTAAATGCAGAGACGTGCCTCGAGTTCTGTCACCGCTCTGCACATTAAATGCAGAGATGTGCCTCGAGCCCTGTACGAAGAGTAGCTTTTGACGTGGCAGGCTGTTTGTCTTCTGTGGAGCGTAAACAGCTCACATCTGCCTGTGTAGAACTAGGCAGCGTATTCCTTTGTATACGTAAAAGCGGTTTATGCCAAGGAAATGGCAGTAAATGACAGCCTGGGTTGCAGTGCCGTGCCATCATTATAGCCGTCGCCTGGGTAGTCGTGCAGTACTCTTTGTCAGGAGTCCAGATGTCAGGTTCATTGCATGATCTGATAGGTTTATTTTAAAGAATACGAAGTATTCCTCGTACACTTCAATGCTGCATTGAAAGCAGATGAGTTTTATGCCATAAAGGCGATGTAGCACCATTTTTACGTTAAAGCAGCCTGGACATACTGCATTATGCGGATGGTCCTTGAGCTTATATTTTACGCTGTGCTCAGCAGAAAAGCTCTGTTGCACGTAGTGGCTCTGAAGTCATCTTTTTACGCTGCCCCGTATCAACATGCTGCATATAGCTATCCAGCGTATTTTCATGCTTCTACAAGACCCCCTTCAAAGCTTTTAAATTCCTCGTAATTTGAAATGCTTTGAATGAAGCATAAAACGGTCAAGTCTGACACGTCCTTCAAGGCTGACTTTATGGCAGAGTTATTGGGGATCCATTGGGATTCAGAGGGCTCTCTCTTGCCTATAAAAGGCTGAGGAGTTAACCTGTTCTTCCCACAACTTCTTCACCACACAGAGATGATCGCCGGAGTTCGTCGGGTCGACTTGAGGAAGAAGAAGATCATGTTCTTCCAGCATGTAAGGAGCCGAAAAAGACGGCGTCTTCGAGCAAATGTCCTCTGCAACGATGGATCATGGAAGGATATCATAGCCTCCTTTGCTCGGGATAATCATCAACTTTGTATGGCGGTTCTCCCGGAGAGAGAAAGGGTCGTATTTGACCACATAGCTTGCAAGCGAT
Organism: Iris macrosiphon; assembly: GCA_036927795.1. Taxonomy (NCBI): domain Eukaryota; kingdom Viridiplantae; phylum Streptophyta; class Magnoliopsida; order Asparagales; family Iridaceae; genus Iris; species Iris macrosiphon. Next base: position 84,234,102 of record JAYESA010000014.1, on the reverse strand, counting down.
ATCTTCTCCTGATACTTTCGTGGACCAGAGCAGAAACTAGCTCTATCCTCGAGTATTGAGTTGGGTGAAATACCTCAACTCAATCTACCATGGCGTACGGAGCATGGGATCTGCATCATTTATGCATGTCCAGTTCTGTATCCTCCCGCCATGTATCATTTTCTTGTTAGTCAATTACGGAAACCAACTAACTGTTAGAGAAGATGGATGAAGAAGCCCACCAATACGAGAACCTGGCAGAACAGACTCTGGGGGCGGCCTTCCGACGACGACGAGGAAATCCTTTGTAGACGGGATTTCCCTCATATGTAATCATGAAAATAAAGAAAAACCCTTTTGTAGACTAGATTTCCCTCATATGTAATCATGAAAATGAATAAAATTGTCTTCTTCTGTGCATATGATTATTTTGCCATATACTTTGCTGTAAAGTCTGAATATGTGTAGCTTCGACACATCTGATAACTTTATGCCGACTCTGATAGAAAGAGTGCTAGGTCCCGTCCTGTCTTTTACGCATAACTAGGGATGCGTAGAAAGCCGCTTAGCAATTCGAGTATTCGAACTGTCCTGCTGTTAGGAATGAGGAACCGTGTAGAATTCTGAACTGTCACTTCTGATAAACAGAATTCTTGTTCAGACATCATCTTCAAGAATGATTTCTCAAAAATCTCTTGGAACAGGGCGAGAAATGGCTGTCAAAAACTGAGTTGCCATCTTGAATTGTAGATGAAATATTCAGACTGGAGTCTGGATGAACTTCCAATCGACCCAAGGAGAAGAGTCATTTTCAATGTTGAACTCTGTATGCTTCGGGTACTTGGGATATTTTAAGGTCAAAAAGGAGTATCTTCTGTGTTAACTCTTGTAATTGACCACCTTGAGAATCGTTCAGATGTACGCGTACTCTGGCCTGCGTATTTTTTAGATGTGCGGAAAGTCATAGCATAAAATCATAAGTTCATAGCCTCTCGAGCATAAAAGCTGCAGAGCATGAGAGCATCCGGGCGTAAAAACTGTAGATTTGTAGCTTCTGAAAAGGAAATCTTCCGAGCGTGAAACTGTGGATCTGTTGCCTCTAAGCGTAAAAGCCACCGAGCGTGAAATCATAGATTTGTAGCTGCTGAGCATGAAGTCGTAGGTTTGTAGCCTCTCGAGCATAAAAGCTACCGAGCATAAAAGCATCCGAGCGTAAAACCATAGACTTATAGCCTGTGAGCGTAAAACTATAGATCTGTAGCTGTCGAGCATAGAAAGCTCCTTAGCGTAAAAACCACGAATCTGTTTTGCACGAAAACTTTTTGAATTCGCTGACTGTCCGCCTTCTCTGAGTAATAGGCTGACGTAGTACCCAATCATAACCAAATATTAATTATGAGATTTGGTTCGGGATTCGAGGAGTCCATCCGAACTCTATATATATTCCAAGCTTTTGACAGAAAAACTTTTTATCTGTCCTCTGCGAAAGAAAGCCTTCGACTGTTCGAGTTCTTCTTCGTTTTCTCTCTGAGCCTTCAAAGTTTTCAGTAATGGCCCCGAAACAACTCCCCTCTAAGGGTAATAATATTGATTCTTCTTCTCGTTCTTCTGTCCAAGCGAGAGCGACTTCGGTCGGGCAAGGCAAACTTTATTCTGAGCGAAGTGTCCCGCCGACGAGCAGTGCACCCAGCCTTAGAGGTAGAGCTTTTGGGACAAAAAAGAACGACTAAAAATCCTTCGCACACGTTGTACGTGAACGTGCTAGGTCATCTTTTGTGCTGATAGCCTCTTTGTGGAAGATGATGCACAGAGACGTTTCATCTTTTATGCCCACATTTCTAATGTGTCAGCGTAAAAACTCCATATTTTTGCAGTCGGGCGTAAAAGCACAGACTGTCAAAACTTGGCGTATAAAATTTGAGTGTTACGCTTCTGGATGAAAATTCTGGCGTAATAACTCAACTTTATCAGTCTTGCGTAAAGCACAGACTGTATACTGCCAACCTTGAATTTTACGTTTAGGAAATGGATTCCAGCGTAAAAGCTCAAGTTTTTACAGCCTTGGCGTAAAGCACAGACTGTTGATTTTTTTGCGTATGCTGCAAGATCTGTAATGTCTAGTTATAGGAACTGATGTGTTTTTCTTATACTATTGCAGTTAACTTGCATGCGTCTTCGCTAACTGATGTGATGGGTTCTGCTGCCGGGATGCTGCACTCCAACTATCTGGAGGATCTGTCGCACGTGACATTTCCTATCTCCGGGCCCCAGTATCCTGAAGGAAGGGAAATTTTGATATCGACTCAGGGCGAGCAAACGCTGCTGAACATGATTAATAGAGAGCCCCTGACGTACATCGACAGGGACCAATACATAAAGCCGGCTTTTCTCTTCGGGGACATGATTGACAAGCAGTCCCAGACGAAGCCCAAGAATGAACTCTGGGTTTTCCCTGCCGGGAGCTTGGTTTTGTATCTGCCCAAGATGCTGAGAGACTATCCCATCTCGGTATTCTTTTATGCTACACATCCCAGGAGGATGTCATGGACGCTGACTCCCGATCTTCACGGCAGGCCGGGGAAGATCTTTCATCAGAAAGGATCTGACCAGGGGTCGTTTGTCAGCCGCCCTTCCGGCTCTATGATGCCATTCAGGGGACTATACCTGGGCAGTGTCCCGAGTGAAGACAGCTTGGTGCTCCAGCCGGTGCAATTACTGACTTTCTGCAATGATTTTATGGGGCACGGGAGAGTATACCCCAAGGTGAATCCTTGGTGCAATGGGTGGATCACCCCAACAAATCTTCGATGGGCTCGCTTAGCTGACTGTGCCCTGAAGCATTTTTAGACTAAGTTGGAGAGCATTGGTCTGTTTGCAGCTGTGAGCGCTACCAGTATTGGGTTATCTCCCAACCGCAATATGTTTCTGGCTCTGATGGAGCTATATATCTCGCTCACCGGGACTTTCGCCACTCCACTGGGGGAGTTGGGATTAGCCCTCCACGAGATGGCAGAGATCTGGAGACTGCCGATGGGGGGATACTCCATATGAAGAGTATGTTCCCACGAACCGGGAGTTGGGAGATTCAGACCCTCGGGTAGCGGCTGTGTACCAGGAGCTGATGTGCCACTACCTCGCTTGTACCACTTTTTATGGTGAGCCTTCAGATTTGGCTCACATCAATAAATGGGCATTCTACCTCTTCTTTCACAGGGCTAGAAATGCTAAGCCGGAGAAGGTCTTGGATAGCAAGGATCAGCCTTTGAATCTTCTGAGCGTGCTTACTGCTCAGGTAGTCGACGATCTTATGGAGGATGCTGGGGCTCCGACCCAGATTCTCGACGAAGGGATAGGGAAATATCCCGCAGGCACTAAGGCCTACAGCTATTTGAGGCATTGTCGCAGGCCTCTGTCCAAGGAAGCTCAACTGGCTGGCTTCCTCTCCATATGGCTGCGCCGACTGGTGGTACCGGGCATTGCATCTGTGGACCGTATTTACCGTAATACGCTATGGCCTGCAGTGCTTCTGGTATTTTGAGCAAGACTGGGCTTGCACCCTGCCATGGTGTATCGTATACAAGCTGGCCTGAGGGCCATGACTGATGGGCTACTCGTCGATGAAACCCGACGTGATAGCTTTCCCAGGGTAGAATTACCATACCTATATTTGATGGGATGGTTAATTCTCCATAACCGCAGGATTATGTCTCCCAGCTCTGGCAGTAGTTCGGGGGGTAGTTTCTTGTTAAACTACAAGAATTCCTCCTGGAACGTGACCACAGTTTTAGACTGTCAGCGGGTGCTGAAGCTCTTCTGCACTGTCCCCTCTGTACATCTCAATCAACAGGGGATCAGACTTCAGGATGTAGGCGATGGGTAGACCATTCTTTCTCCTGAGGCTTTTAATTGGTTAGTCTACATTAGACCTTCCCATTTACTGTACAGAAGCGAAGACCATTGCTTCTTGGAGTCCTACCAGCCTAGTCGGTTTGCTAGGCAATTCGGGTACGACCAATTGGACGTGGGCAATGCCGTCACCAGCATCAGGTCCAGGGGTGGACTCATTGATGGAGCCAGAGGATGGCGATATTTCATCATGGGTTGCACTGAAGCAACTTTTACCGTGCCCATCATTTTACTCTCCACGGAGCTGCGCATTCTCCACTCGTATACGCAGTTCTATGTGGCAACCAACACCTTCCATCGCGATTTTGATATGCATGGAAGTTTTAGGATGCCCTCTTCCAAGCCTGGGGGAAGAGTCGAAATCCCCTCGGTTTCTTCTGACGAGGGTGAAGAGTCCGTTACTCCGGATGAGCCTCTGTTGTCGGTACCGAGGGGTGAAATACCTCTGCCTGCAGGGGCTCTGGTAATTTCTGGGAAGCGAAAGGCTCCTGCTCCGAAGGAGACTTCCTCTCGCAAGAGGAAGAAGAAGACGATTACTCGTTCTCTCCGGATTCCTTATAATGAGGCTCCTAGAAGTGAGCTTGCATCTCCCCCTGTTGGGGATGATTCTTTGATTGGAAGTTCCTCGTGTTTTAGAGAGGGAACCTCTAATGTTCCGGATGGCGGTGCCGGAGAATTCCTGCTGGAGGCTGCTGTCGCTGCTACCGCTTCAGGTAGTGGAATGAGATCGCCTTCGGGGTCGAGCCAAACAAGGATATCTTTATCCGGGTTAGCATCGAGAAAAACTTCTGCCGTGTCTGTGGGTGCACCCAGCAAGATTCCACCTGATGAACCTCGGCTGGAACTTGATGAGGGCCTGGAAGAATATTTGCCAGTGTCGATTGACACACCACCTTCTCCAGGTATGACAGCTTGCCTAGCATCATTAAGAAATGATTTAGCTGTACTGGCCGCAGATGCGACATATACACCATCAGCCATGGGTAAACGTCGTCTTTACGCCTCTTTTTAGAAAAGTCAACATCATTTCGATATTAACTTCCTTTTGTCTTCTTTTCAGTGGAAGACATCTTCGGGAAGGGCAGTGTAGATGCGCCCTTTGGCTCTGTGTCAGGTCCTGGAGGCCACACGGAGGTGCCTGACTTTGAAGAGGAGACACTTTCGGGTGCCGGCTCACCCATCGAAGAGATTCCAATATATCAAGAGCAGGATGAGCCTGTCATTGCGACAATGCCTCCTTTGAGTATGTCGGTCACTTCGTCCGTTGTTGGCGCTTCTTCTTTTGTCGCATCACCTATTGAGGCGACGGCTGTGGCAACATCGTCTGTGGTCATTCCTGGAGAGAGGTACGCCAATATCGCAGCCACTTCCAACGTTCATTCGGACCTGGCTATGCTGACTGAGTAGTATATTGGTATCTTCTATACCACTATGAAAACATTGATATCAATGGTGTTGGAGAAGAATTTAAGCTTTGAGTCTCTGAGGAGGTTCTCCCAGTTCGTGATAGTGCCGATCAGGGACTTTAATAACACTGGGGTAGCTGATACACTGCAGCAGATAGTCAATGGTTTGGAGGAACCCATTAACGAATATCAGCAGCTATCTCGAGGCAGCATTGACGACCTGATCCAGGCTAGGTTTGACTCCCTGACTGCAGAGCTTGCTGGGCAACTGGAATCTTTGAACAAATCTGTCCAAGAACAGCAGCAGGAGATGGATCAGGAGCGTGCCCAACTGGAGTACGTCATTCCTGAGCTGACTCAGTGCGAACTCGACTATGAGGAAGTGACAGCAAGGGTCCGCAGATTGATAGATGAACTGGCTCAAGCGGAGGAACTGGTTGTCTCCTTGTCGGCAACTCGAGACATGCTGACGGATCGGAATGAGACCGTCCAGCAGAATCTGACGCAAGCGGGTATTGTCCGTGTGGGTTTCCTACGTACTCGGTCCAAGCTATCCTCTTTGAACAATGATGCAGCAAGGTTGGAGCGTGCTCACGCTGACTTCTTGGACTCTAGGGATGAGAGGATGGCTGCTCTGGCACGGCAGATTCGCGACCTAACTGCTCCTCCTAAATGATGTACTTTTTGCTTTTTAATGTAATTTTGCTCTTCCTAGGAATAATAAAGAGGCTTTCATCTGACTTTGTGGACCCATCATTTTGGAATATAAATGACAGGTTTGGGTGAGAGTGATATCAGAGGTAATATGGACGTGACATACTCTCGGTAAGTTTTAGTAGGACATATCTATTCAGAGGTTATATGGACATGATAGAATATGCTTCAGCTAAAATTTGTACACAAAATGCTATCAGAGATAATATGGACGTGATAGGTCTTGAAGTTCTAAATTAGTTAAACATATCTATTCAGAGGTTATATGGACATGATAGAATACGATCCAACTAGTTTCGTTTTGGAAGTAGTTTTGTCAGAATGAGGTTTTCGCCATATTCCACTTGAGCATAGGAGGTTTAAGCATAGTACCTTTTCAGAAATTTGCCATTGATAGGAGCCACCAATAAGTCTCCGTTAGGCTTGGCTAACCTGTAAGCGCCGTTTGAGAATGTTGTCTCAATCACATAAGGGCCTTCCCATTTGGGCTAGAATTTGCCCTTACTCCTGTGAGTAAGAATCATCGACCTTCTCACAGCTAAAACTAGCTCACCAACTTTGAACACTCTTTCTTTTACTTTTTAATTAAAAGCTCTGGAAATGCGTGCTTGGTAGAACGTGATGCGCTGTTGAGCTTGGAGGCGTTTCTCGTCTAATCCTTCTAGCTCTTGAAGCCTTAACAGGTCATTCTTTTCTTGAGTCAACTCATTAGCCACGGCTATCCTGAGTGACAAAATTTGGATCTCGATGGGGAGAACTGCTTCGCTCCCGTAAACTAATGAGAATGGGGTGCAACCTGTCGGTGCTCGTACCGTTGTGCGGTATGCCCAGAGACATTCTTCCAGCTTCTCATTCCAATCCCTCTTGTTCGAAGAGATAAACTTTTTCAAGAGCTTGATAATGGTTTTGTTGAAAGCTTTCGCCAAACCATTAGCAGCAGGATTATATGCCGTAGAGGCCACATTTTGTATCCGATTTTTATCGCAAAGTCGATGAAACGCTTGGCTGATGAATTGGGGCCCATTGTCATGAATTATCCTCTGGGGTATCCCGAAGCAATAAATGACGTGATGCTTATTGAAGCTGATCACATTAGATACCTTACCTCAGCAAGAGGGATCGCCTCTGCCCATTTGGAGAAATAATCCGTGATGGCCAGTATGAACCGGTGACCTCTGGAAGAAGACGGGTGAATAGGACCAATGATATCCATACCCCATGCTTCGAAAGGCCAGGACACAACCGTAGGATGTAAATATTCAGGAGGTTGATGGATAAAGTCCGCATGGACCTGATAGGCTCTGCATTGTTTTGCATACTTTATTGCATCTGTGATCATAGTAGGCCAGTAATAGCCCATTCTCCTGATGCGATCCTGTAGCTTAGGACCGGGTTAATACGCTCCGTATAAGCCATCGTGAGCTTCACGGATAATCCGTTGTGCTTCATCACCAGAAAGACATCGTAATAATAGTCCGTCATAAGACCGGCGATATAGACATTATGAAGATGCGTCGAAATAGAAGTGCAATGATCGTCTTTTGACGGATACTGATTCTTTAGGGTCTTCTGGCAAGATTCCGTATGCTACGAAATCTATAAAGGGACTTCTCTAGTCTCTCTTTGAAAGATCTGTGTTCACCGCGTAGCTGTGTTCTATGTAAAAGTTATTTTTCATACAGAATAAATCTCTGTTAAGAAGGATCACCGAATTCTGCCTTCTTATAGGGGTAGCTAAATCTGCAGCTAGACTGGCTAGGGCATCAGCTTCCAGATTCTGAGATCGAGGTACATGCTCTAGGAAGAATCCTTTGAATGTCATGGCTATCTCGACCGCTGCTCGCTGATAGGGGATGAGGTCTGGATTCCGGACTTCATATATTCCTCTGACTTAATTGACGATCAGCAGAGAATCACCGAAAGCTTCTAGAGATTCGACGCCCATTTCTTTAGCGACTTGGAGCCCGATTAGTAGAGCGTTATACTCTGCCACATTATTAGAACAGGGCTCGCTAAGAGAATATGCTCGGTAGATGACGACCTTATCAGGAGTAACCAGGACAATCCCTACTCCTGAGACCACGTTTCCCCTGGGACCAGTTCTGGAGGCACCATCGAAGAATAGTTGCCATGCATCACTTTCCATTACAAAATTACATTCTACAACTTTGTCGGGAATGTCCTCGTACAGTTTGGAGGCCTCCGGGATCGGATGAGCAGCTAGGAAGTAAGCCAATGCTTGGCCTTTGACGGACTTTTGAGGGACGTACACCATGTCATACGGTGTTAATAACATCGCCCAAGTCACGAGTCGGGAATTAAGAACACTTGGCTTGTTCATCAGTACCCGAAGAGGATTAATCCTGGAGATTATGTGAATGGTTTGGCCTGTGACATAGTGTCGCATTTTTTGGATAGCGAACATCAGAGCCAAGCATTCTTTCTCCACTGGATTGTACCGGTGTTCGGCTTCAACCATTATCCTATTGAGGTAGTAGATAGCCTGTTCGTGATCCATATCATTCTTTTGTGCGAGAAGAGCTCCCAGAGAATGATCCATCGCTCGAACATACAGCACAAATGGTCTTCCTATGACGGGAGGCACCAGAACTGACGGACTAGTGAGGTAGCATTTGATATCGTTAAACGCTTGCTGACAGGCTTTGTCCCATATAAAAGATACACCTTTCTTCATGAGACGAGACAAGGGCTGACATCTCCTAGAGAGGTTGGATATGAATCTCCGGATATAAGCCAGACGACCTTGAAATCCCCTGAGTTCCCTCAAATTATGGGGTGGTCGCATTTCTAAGATGGCCTTGACTTTGTCAGGGTCCACTTGAATGCCTTTGGCGGTAATAATAAATCCCAAAAATTTGCCACTAGATACCCCCAGAAAGGACTTTGTAGGATTCATTTTGAGTTGATGTTGGCGCATCAACTCAAATACTGTCTTCAAGTCTTGGATGTGATTATCCTTGAGGCGGCTTTTGACAGCTATATCATCCACGTAACACTCTACTGTCTTGCGTAAATGCTCATGGAATATGTTACTCATAGCCCGTTGGTACGTAGCCCCGACATTCTTCAATCCGAAGGGCATGACCGTATAGCAATATACCCCCAATGGTGTCCGGAAGGCAGTATGCTTATCATCTTCAGGATGCATCTTGATTTGATTGTATCCTGAAAATTCGTCCATGAAAGACATACGTTCAAAACTGCATGTATTGTCAATCATGACGTCTGTGATGGGAAGAGGAAACTCGTCCTTGGGGCAGGCTGCATTCAGATCTCGATAATCGATGAGACACGTACTTTCCTATTTTTCTTCATGACCGGGACAACATTGGCGACCCAGTCGGGATATTGTTCTTCCCGGATGAAACTGTAGGCTATCAACTTCTTGATTTCAGCTTCAATGGCGTCCATCATATCCGGGCGGAACCGGCGTTGGTGCTACTTCACAGGCTTCGAATCGGGCAATATATTGAGCTTATGAGTAGCCACCTTTGGATCAAGGCCTGGCATGTCCTCATAATTCCATGCAAATACGTCGATATATTCTTTTATCAGCTGGATAACTTCTTCCCTTTTTGCTTCGGAAAGATTGTTACTTATAAATATCGACTTTGGCAAAAGTTTATCCCCAACGTCAATCTGGATAACTTTATCTTCAGTGGGAGGTTCTCTCTTCTCGAAGCGAAATTCCTATTGTGTATCCAATTGTTGAGCCCAAGCGTCATTCTCAAATAGTTCAAATTCTTGTTCGTCTGCTTCGAAGGAATCTGTCACTACCATATTTACTGATAATGTTCGTTCGAGAGCATGAGATGAGTCGGAGGGCGCTGAGCCATTTTAAGAAGAGAAAAAGATATCCTCGTTTGACTCAGAAGTTGCAAGGGAGGTGGTATACCCTAACCCGAAATAAGTTTGTTGATAGTAGGGGTTGCCGTGGAGCGACATTTGTTTGCCTTTCCCGTAGTTGAGACCTGGTTCCAGCTTCAAGTTATAACCCATACTTTGTATGATCTTCAAAGCTTGCGGGCTATATCTGTGAACCTACATTTTACCGGCATCGTCATCGGAAGAATCTTCTTGCATAGTCGGTTCATTGCGCATGCGACCGAAGACTATTGAATGCTGACTGCTGCAAGTAGGCGGGATAATGAAGATAGAATCCTCATGCGGTCCATATATCGTGGTGACATTGGATGATGATGCCACTTCCCACATATACGGATGATAGGAATCTATAGCTTCCAAGAATTTTTGCGCTATAGGTTCTATATCATCATAGGGAGAGGATTCCTGATTCAGAATTTGAGCATCAATATACTGGAAAAGAGGATGTTTATTATCATCTGAAATTTCGTTCCCGATTATATTTACATCAATCGGTTGCCTGTTGCGCCGAAGGTTGATGACCAAGGGTGGAGGCTTCTGCTTCAAAGTGATCACTAGAGGATCACCCCCTTTTCCTGACCTAGTTTTGTTCAGGTGGATAGCCATAGGCTCTATGGCTTTCGGACGAGTAGTCCATCCTTTCACCTTGATTGACAGAGGTTGCTCGGCAGAGGGTTCTTCTGGCTCCCGATGGGATTCCTTCTCTGCTTCGGCTGACACCTCTTCCGTGTAGTCTTGAGAGTACAATACGGCATCATAGTAGTAGGATTCTACTCCTTTGAACTAGTTCAGGTCAGCAAACTCCGTTTGTACCGTTCCTTGGGCATCTACATATTTAAAGCATTGATGTAGAGTCGAAGGAACGATATTGTGGTCGTGGATCCAAGGTCTGCCCAGCATAATATTGTAGGACACCTCTGAATCAATGACATAACATGTAGCCACCGATCTGAGGTTGCCAATCTGGATCCTCAGGCAAATTTTCCCAAACAGCTTACTCTTCCTTGCGTTGAAACCCACGATTGTAGTGGTGGTGTAAGCCAATTCGCTGGTAGGAATCCTCAGCGGTCTAAGCGGACTATGAGGAATGATGCTGATTGATGATCCTGTATCTATGTGAATCCGGTCGACCTCCATGGAACCGACGTACCCGATATAATAGAGGGGTCTGTCATGCCTGTTATGTTTTAACAACATGTCATCTTGAGTGAAAGTGATATTCGGGACCACCTCCATCACACTGTGGCATTGAGGGCATGCCAATGGTTCTTCGTCAGGGGACTTGGGCTGGTTCAAGTATGCATCCACCTACATTAATGCTTCACTCAGGGCTTGACGAGTGTCTTGAGAGAGCCTGAGTAGTTCAATGATGGACAATCTGGCTGGCGTATTCGCCAATTGGGCCAGGATATCGAAGTTGTACGGCTTCTCCAAACCTTTGTTTCGAATGTTTTTCACAAGTTTATCGAAACACACTTCTTTTTGCTTCCCTCTGTCCGCCAAAGTTGGTCTTGAAGGACCGGGCTCTGGTACGGTGGGTTCTTGCTCTGAAGGCTTGGTAGCTGAAGCGTCTGCCGGTGCATCTTCCTGACTTGCTCCATAGTCCTGGAGGTAAGCTTTCCCTAAACGGGTTCCAGTAGCCAAGACTTCGTCTTCTGATACCGAGTGTACCGTAATCATGTGACACAGTTTGTGCTTTGAGTTCTTTTTGGACTTAACCCTAGCAGCTTGAGTCTCTTTTTTGATCTCCGACACCAGGTCTGGATGAACCCATATAATCTCGCCTCGCTGGGTAGTTAGGGGTAGTAGGTCATGATTTTGACCCCTAGTCGGAGGGAGATTAACGATGTTCATTGTTGTCCGGAAAATAGGTGTAACACCGTCTGGGACTTCTTGGGGAGGTAGATTGCCAAATTGCAGAGAGATCATGTTGGCCGTGACCGTCTTCTCGCTGTTGCGCAGAGTGATGGCCTTAGCATCGATCAGCTCCTGGATCTTCCTTTTCAGTACATAACACATCTTTATAGGGTGGTGTACGTATCTGTGGAAGATACAGTACTTGGGGTTGTTAGTACAGCCAAATTTATTAGGCCACTTCTCCTCAGGAAGGGTAATCTTGCCGCTTTTGACGAGACACTCGAATATGCTCAGAATATCATCGTCGTCGAAAGAGTATACTTCAATGGGCCTGGAAGTCCCATGTTTCGTCTGCGTGGTTGCCGCAGGCTTTTGTCTGGACGTAATTATCGCCAGAGCTTCTTTTCCTTTGGAACTACGAGGATGGTCGCTGTTAGGGGATGACCTCTTGCCTCTGTCGGAGGCAGAGATCATGATGCCATTGTCACGCGCCTTCCGACTGTTGTCCTCGGCGGCTATCGCTGAGATGATAAACGAGGGCCAATCATGGAACTGATATGGTCCTGTGAACATCGAGATGACGGAAAGAAGGTTCTTCCTGCAAATGTCGACCAATGCCGAGTCTGGAACTCCGGGAGGTATTTGCAAAGTGGCTTGACGAAAACGTTCGATGAAGGTGCGAACATCCTCTTTTTCCCTTTGCTTCACTTCGATGAGAGAGGACATCGACATGTCCATCCCTCCTTCGTAGAATATTGCGAAGAATAAGGCTTTAAAGTCATCGAAGAAAGTAATGCAGTTGTCCGCCAGGCTACGGTACCACTGGTAAGCCACTTCCGAGAGACAGCCCTTGAACACCCGAGTGAGGAGGGCGTCATTCCCTTGTAGTAACATCATTATCATACTGAAGTAGTTCATGTACTGACTCGGTGATGTTTTTCCCTCGAACAGAGCTATGGTCTGTAGTTTATATTTAGGAGGGAAAGGGGCCTCTTCCCAGATAGCTGGGTAAGGCTGGTTGATTCCCAATTTCTTGAGCTGATCTTTGTGCTTCAAGGCATCAAATTGGGCTTTCAACTCCCGTACTGCCTGTATCGGATTTTCAGCCGGTAGCAGGACCACAGAGTGGTGAGGAATCAGTTGTATCGTGACTCCAACGGGAGGTAATACATTCTCCGAGTGAGGAAGCAAAGGAACTGCTGACTCCTGATCTAGAGCAGGCTCTTGGATCGTGTTGGATGGTGGTAAGTCCACCCCCACACGTATCTGAGTTGGAGGGACCGATGCTTGAGCCATGGCAGCTGTGTGTTGAGTTAGCATCATCTGGTACATATTTTCCATCATGGATTGTATCTCTTTCAGAGACGTCTCCAGTATAGTGATGCGTTGCTCAACGCTCTCGGACGGGGAAGCTTCCTCGCATTCATCTCCAATGGCATAAACTCCCATCTCCCTGGGTGTCATTGAAAGATTAGTATAGGTCTCTGTAGAAGTTGACTATATACTTTCGGCGTCTGATTCGGAAGACTGGCGACCCTCAGCATCGAAATCAGAAGAGTACGAAGCCAGTTGTTGTGACCTCGAACGAGTATTTTGGAACACCCCAGCTTCGGTGTTCCTAAGGAGCATGTTAAATCTCCTTCAGCTCGGAGTTCCAGAGGGATGACTTCTTGAGCCCGACCTTCCTCTAGGTATGTATGAAGCCATATTCACAGATGCATGCGTGGGCTCTTCTTCCTGGAAAGATGGAGAGTAGCTCAATCGGTCAAAAATCGACCGTTTTGCTTCAGATCATCAACAATTAATTACAATCCTATGACTATTACAATAGTGCTTGCTAGGAGGCATAATAGACATGCTGGAAGATCCCCTCTCCTTACATTTATGGATCAGATACTTGGGCAGGTCAGGAGGATTTACAGAAGAAGAAGATGACGGCTAGTTCCTTCTATTCACATCAGTGGGCATGCGAATGTTGGGAACCATAGTTTTTCCTGTGCCACCTATATACAACAGGTTGGCCATCTGGGTAGCGGATAATCCCCGAGGAGGGTGTCTTTCCATAAATTGAGCCTTCTTTACGTTGAGGGGCTTCTCCTGGCGTAATTTGGAGCTCTGTTCTGGTTGGTGTAAAGCTGAGGATATCCTCAGTCGGCCGTCAGCCTCTCGCGTAATCCGGAGGGCGGGCAGATTGTTGCCTTGCTGGCGTAAAGGTCGAGAAGTTGAGTAGTCTGCCGCTTGCTTTCCCTTGCGTAGATTGCAGGGATCATCTGCTTTTCCGTGGAAGGCAGATGCATTTTTACGTACGGAGCGCGTTTGGGATTGCTGATTTGGCGCTGAGGTATTATCAGAAATTTTGTCTATTCCGTCACAGACGGAAGATAGAATTTTATGTGCAGAGCGCGATGTGTACTTCTGGACTATCGCTGAGGCATTGTCAGAAGTTTTGTCTGCCCTGTCAGAGACAGGCGACTGAATTTTATACGCAAGGTACGGAGTATACTTCTGGATTGGCGCTGAGGCATTGCCAGAAGTTTTGTTTGCCCTGTCAGAGACAGGCGACTGAATTTTATGCGCAAGGCACGAAAGGAGCAATGCTACAACCTCGTTGGTCGGAAAGATCGAAGAGATCGGAGAGTCGACAGGAATGGTAGAGGATGTCTTGGGCATCCAGACCTTACGCAGTTTTCTGTTGTCTTGGACAGAGAGAGAGTGAGAGCTACCCCTGTTCGAAGCATGTCTTCGTAGGCAGACTGGTCGAATTGTACGACCAGTGTCTTCTTTATGGATCCCCCGGATACCGCATCGTGTTGAGCAATTACTTCCTCATCAGAAGAGAAAGATGTCCCCAGCAGAGTCGCCATCTTGTTGTCTGATAAAATAAATGAAAGATATGGAAATGAGACTTTATACGAAAACCCGCTCTTTATGTTTACAAACAAGCAGTATAATTAATCCTATACGAGAATATTGAGTTCAATTTTTTAATCTGGGTAAATATTGCTATAGGAGTCTGATCTGCAGTCGATCACTTTGTCCCTTGGACCACACGATGATGAAGAAGTGCCATAGAAGACAGAAAGCAGCTTCGAAGGTTGCTAAAGAGAGTGGATGCTCGATGCCAAAGTCGTCGATCACTACTCTTTGCCTGAGCTCTGGATTCTTCTCTCTTGAAATCTGCGACCAAATCTCGACCTTTCAATCTTTCGTCTTTCGACCTTGGATCTGATACTGGATTTCTTGACCAATTTCCGACCTTTCAATCCTCCGTTTTCCGAACTTGGATCTGATACTGGATTTCTTGACCAATTTTTGACCTTTTAATCCTCCGTTTTCCGACCCTAGACCTCTGTCAATAGAGGTCTCTATTTACAAAGTTTTAGTGAAAGTGACCACTCAGTCGGTGTAGAAATCGAGTAGTGGAAAGTACAATATCCTTTTACACGATGGTTAAAATAACCGTTGCCCGCGTATAAATGACCTTTTGAATGAACGTGTGACGCGTGTCCAATTAAGAGACAATGCGTATAACTGCTGCGAAGATCACGACATAAAAGCCACGTAGGTAGTTATCCTTCGCGTAGAAGAGGTCGGCGTAGAAGCCAATAACTGTCACCATGGCGTAGAAGCCAAGTAGGCATAGAAGCCGAGTAGGCGTAGAAGCCGAGTAGGCATAAAGGTCGAGTGGACGTAGAAGCCGAGTGGGCGTAGAGGTCGAGTGGGCGCAGAAGCCGAGTGGGCGCAGAAGATAGCTGATCCTCTTCTCCTGACTGAGGCCTGAGTTGGCAAAATGTGCCAAAGTGATGATGTGGACGTCTTAGCCGAAATTACGGCTCTTGGAGATATAATCAAATCTCTTGCATTAAATGCAGAGATCTGCCCCCATCCTGCACATTAAATGCAGAGACATATCTTGAAGATTTGCCATCATTCTGCGCATTAAATGCATATACGCGCCTCAAATCCTGTACAAAGAGCAACTGCTGACGAGGCAGTCTGTTTGTCTTCAGCGGAGCGTAAGAAGCCCACGTCTGCCTGTGTAAAACTAGGCAGCATATTCCCTTGTATGCGTAAAAGCAGTTTACGCAAAGGAGATGTCACTAAAAATGGTTCGGTAACATTTAATCAAATCTCCTGCATTAAATGCAGAGATCCGCCATTATCCTGCGCATTAAATGTAGAGGCATGTTTTAAAGGTCTGCCACCCTTTCTGCGGATTAAATGCAGAGACGTGCCTCGAGTTCTGTCATCACTCTGCGCATTAAATGCAGATACGTGCCTCAAGTTCTGTCATCACTCTGCACATTAAATGCGGAGACGTGCCTCGAGCCCTGTACGAAGAGCAGCTTTTGACGTGGCAGGCTGTTTGTCTTCTGTAGAGCGTAAACAGCTCACATCTGCCTGTGTAAAACTAGGCAGCATATTCCTTTGTATGCATAAAAGCGGTTTACGCCAAGGAAATGGCAGTAAATGACAGCCTGGGTTGCAGTACCATGCCATCATTATAGCTGTCGCCTGGGTAGTCGTGCAGTACTCTTTGTCAGGAGTCCAGACGTCAGGTTCACTGCATGATCTGACAGGTTTATTTCGAAGAATACGAAGCGTTCCTCGCACACTTCAATGCTGTATTGAAAGCGGATGAGTTTTACGCCATAAAGGCGATGTAGCACCCTTTTTACGCTGAAGCAGCCTGGACATACTGCATTACGCGGATGGTCCTTGAGCTTATATTTTACGCTGTGCTCAGCGGAAAAGCTCTATTGCACGTAGTGGCTCTGAAGTCATCTTTTTACGCTACCCTGCATCAACATGCTGCGTATAGCTATCCAGCGTATTTTTCATGCTTCTACAGACCCTCATTGTAACAGGTTTTCCGCACCAAGAAAATCCTGCGAGGAGCTAAAGCTACTTCCCAATCCACTCCACAAACCGACGTGCCCTGATCGTGCCTCGAAGAAGTGTTTTGAAGTTTTCAGGAGCTCGTACACAAAATTATGCAGCTCCGTGGGAAGGTGATAGCTTCGCCCGAAGTTCTTTAACATTTTGAAGTTTTAGTAAAGGATATAATTTACAGGATGATTATCTTATTTTGAGTCCACTTTTGTAAGCCCGTATGACAATTATCTGACTCGTTCAAGAGTTTGTAATAGATGTTCATTGTCAATAAAGAAAACTTTTCCATGTTTCAATATTGTGTTTCAATTATATGTGTACTCTGAATATATGCTCGTTATATAAAATACCTTAGCCTTGTGCAATGCGCAACCTAGGCATGCACGACATCATGCCCAGGGGACGACTATCGATTCTATGGAATAGGGGTGTGACATATTGGTATCAGAGCACAGCTTCAAGTTCCTTTGACCCTCGTATCAAAAAAGTTCCTTTAACGATCTATTACCTATTGGAACTCTTGAACTCATTCGGCCAAAATAAGATACGTTCCATACAATGAGTCCATAATACGTTTTGAGCCTGATATAAGTTACCTTTATTTGAAGGAATAACTCAAGCGCAAGCATCAGCGCTAGCATAAAGAGAGGTACAAGCCCAGGAAAGTAGTTCCGGTACCTCGATAAGTTCCAGAAGCCAGCGAGCCTTGCCCTGTGTTGACCCAATTGAGCAAATTATGCGGATGCTTGAGGCTAGCCAACAGAGGGACGAGGCTCATTATGAGCGAGCGAAGAATTGGGCAAAAGAACGACAGAGCAAGTTCAAAGGCAATCTAGAAGCCTGATTTGCAATCCAACAGAAGCAGGTTGATGCCCTACAATAGATCGTTCAGATCTTGGCCTCCAACCATTCCGCGATGATGGTAGCGACACTCGTGGAGCTACCCGTGCCTGAAGTCAAAATGCCTCAAACTCCAAAGAAGAAGAAAGTGACTACCTTTGACTTTGTCGACTTCAAGAAGGTCCGCAATACACCATTTAAGGGGACTGAGGATCCGATCATGGCTCTAGATTGGCTGGCAGAGCTTGAGAATCACTTCAAATTACTAGATGTACTTAAGGAAAAGCGTATTGCATGTGCCCAACTGTAGCTCCGTTTGAATGCTCATGATTGGTGGGACGTGAATCGAAGATCTCTTCCAGTTAACGATGAAGATGAGATGATCGTATGGGCAACCTTCTGTGGCACATTTGAAGAGGAGTTCATACCCCCTCCGGTACGTCGGCAGAAGGTGAACGAGTTTGTGCAGCTCCATAGGCAGTATGACCGTGAAGTAGTACTCTGTCGAATTCAACTGACTCGCCAAATTTGTAAGCTCATATTTACCTGATGCGGCGAGTCATGCCAGACGATTTGAAGGTGGTCTGTGACCTGCTATCCATGCACACATAGTCGTTCTCCAATATCTGACTATGCGAGAAGTCCTCAAACATGCCCTTTCCCTTGAACCGCAGTATCCTCCAGTTGTTGCCAGTACTGTGCATACTTCCAATCACAAGTGCCATAGCAACGGGGAAGGAAACACCGCTTCAAAGTGTCCAAATAATGACGGTCAACAGAAAGGGAATACAGGGGCATGTTGTACACACTATAACAAACCAGGCACACCATCAACAACTTTTACCTCAAGAACAGGTTATGCTTCAACTGTGGTGGCGAAGGCCACATATCTAAGGACTGTCCGCTCCCCTCCAAGCTTCGCTCTCAACATCCAAATCCTGCCACAGCATCCCAAGCCAATTAAGTTGCACCGTAGCAAGAGCATCGTCAAGCTCAAGACCGGGTATACACCATGTCACAGAAAGAGGCTTTTGTATCGGACACCATTGTGTCAGGTATATTGCTTTTCAATAACATACCTGCCCGTGTGCTATTTGATTCTAGTGCAACGTATAGCTTTATATCCACAAATATTATAGTAGAAAATATGATAGAAATGATACTATTGTATCTAGACCTTAGTGTTAGCACTCCATCGGGCACGAAAATACATGTTCGTTCATTATGTTAGGGCGATTACATTTGTATTGGTGGAAGAAAACTCTTGCTAGATATTTTAGTCCTAGATGTTCATGATTACGATATCATCTTGGGAATGGATTGGCTCGACGCTTACTCGACAACTATCAAATGTGCAGAAAAATGAGTCATCTTTCGTCTACCTGGATAAGCCAAATTTTGCTACACGAGTGGTTCAGCAATGGATGTGTCGATGGCCTGCATGGTGATTTTTGTGATGTCAGCTCGGCGGATGCTACACTCTAGATGTGAGGAATACTTAGCATTAGTTCGGGATACGTAGTTGGATTGCGCAAACGTTGAGTCTTCTTCCATTGTGGCAGAGTTTCCTGATGTGTTTCTGACCGAACTACCTAGCATGCCACCCGACCGAGAAATCGACTTCACTATCGATACATTCCTAAATACCCAACCGATTTCTAAAGTCCCGAACAGAATGGCCCCTGCTGAACTAAAGGAGTTAAAGTACCAACTACAAGAATTGCTTAACCATGGATACATTCGTCTGAGCGTGTCTCCTTGGGGCGCGCTTGTGCTCTTCATAAAGAAGGACGGAACGTTGTGACTCTATATAGACTATCAGGAGCTAAATAAGGTCACTATCAGAAACAAGTATCCCCTGCCCAGGATAGACGATCTCTTTGATCAGTTGCAAGGAGCATCAGTATTTTCAAAAATTGATCTTCGCTCTAGCTACCACCAATTGAAGATTAAGCCAGAGGACATGCCAAAGTCAGCATTTCGAACTAGCTATAGCCATTATGAGTTTTTTGTTATGCCGTTTGGACTGATGAATGCCCCTGCTGCATTCATAGATTGATGAACCGTGTGTTCTGAACATTTTTTGAGAAGTTTTTGGTGGTATTTATAGACGACATCTTAGTGTACTCAAAGAATAAGGATGAACATGCAGGACACCTGCGGATGGTGCTAGATCTGGTTGGACAACATATCTTTTCTTGGGCATATCATTTCTGCGAAGGACATCTCAGTTGACCTAAAGAAAGTTGAAGCCATCGTGAAGTGGAAAAGGCCTGAGTCAACTAGCGACATTCAAATTTTCCTTGGCCTAGCAGACTACTACAGGCGATTTAAAAAATATTTTACGAGGATCGCCTTGCCTCTGACTTATCTCACTCAGAAGAGAGTAATGTTCGCGTAAACGGACGACTGTGAAGCTTCATTTATGGAGTTAAAGTAGCGACTTGTCTCAGCACCAATTCTTACCCTTCCGGATGGACCCAATAATTTTAAGATCTATAGCGACTCCTCAGGAAAAGGTTTGGAATGTGTTCTTATGTAGAGGGACAAAGTGATATCCTTTGCGTCGAGGCAGTTAAAGCCTCATGAAAGAAACTATTTAATACACAACCTGGAACTTGCACCGGTGGTGTTCGTACTGAAGTTGTGGTGGCATTACCTCTACAGTGTGCCGTACGAGATCTTTATGGATCACAAAAGCCTAAAATATCTCTATACTCAAAAGGATCTGAATATACGACAATGATGCTGGCTTGAACTCCTTAGCGACTTTGACTTGATGATCAGATACACACCGGGCAAGGACAACATTGTAGCTGATGCAGTGAGTCAAGTGTTCGTTAGAAGCTTGGCTATCGATGATATGCTGCAAAGGGATCTCAAAAGTTTGGGTATTACACTCCGAATTAGATACAAAAAGGGGGAATAATTGGCTCAGCTGTGCTTCAAACCTGACTTATTAGAAAAAGTAAAGTCCGCTCAGAAGGACAACCTATTCCTGGAAAGATGTGAAGTCTTATCTCAGCAGAAAAGGCAACCGACTTTGCGGTAAGCACGGATGGAATGATGTGGGTGAAGGGTAGATTGTGTGTTTCTAACGATGCAATCCTTAGAAAGGAGATACTCACTGAAGCCCACTATGCGAGTTACACTTCACATCCAGGAAGTACAAAGATGTATCGAGACCTTCGTACGATATTTTGGTGGCACGGCATTAAAAAATGGTATGGTATTGTTTGTGTCACAATGCATAGCTTGTCAGAGAATAAAGGCCGAATACCAGAAGCCGAGCAGAGAGATGCAAAACAATGCTATACCGGAGTAGAAATGGGAACACATAATAATGGACTTTATTATTGGTTTGCTAAAGATGCAATAGGGGAATGATGCCGTCTATGTCATTGTTGATCGACTCACCAAGTTATCTTACTTTCTGCCTATCAAAGTTAATTGGAGTGCCGACTGCCTGGCACAGATCTATCTCAACAAGATCGTTCGACTCTATGGCGAGCATGTATCCATTATCTCTGATCAAGATGGTCGATTCTTATCACGCTTTCTGGGAAAGCCAGTCAGTAATGGGGACAAAGTTGAAGTTCCGTTTTGCCTACCATCCTCAGATGAACGGTAAAATAAAGAGGGTAAATTAAATCCTAGAAGATATATTGCGGCTCTGCACCTTGGACTTGAAGTCAAGTTGGGACATGCATTTACCGTTAGCCGAGTTTGCATACAATAATAGCTATCAATCTAGCATTCAAATAGTGTCGTATGAGGTATTGTATGGACGAAAGTATAGATCCTTGATCTGTTGCGATGAAGTTAGTGAACGACAAATTCTTGGCCCGAAACTAGTAGAACAAATCGTCTAAAATATTTGTTTGATCCACGAACGGCTGAAGGTAGCACAGAGTCGTCAAAAAAGCTACTCAGACATGCATCGATGAACTCTTGAGTTCTTAGAAGGTGATCGAGTATTTATCAAAGTCTCGCCCATGTGAGGAGTTACTAGATTCGGAGCAAAAGGGAAGCTAAGTCCAAGATTTGTTGGCCCGTTCGATATACTTAAGCGAGTTGCCCCAATCGCATATCAGATTGCCCTGCCACTGTCACTGTCTGAAGTGCATGATATCTTCCATATTTTACATCATAGGAAATATGTGTATGACCCGAGTCATATGGTGGATCTTGATTAACTAGACTTAAAGGAAGACTTGACTTATGTTGAACATCATGTGTGGATCTTGGATTACAAAGAGAAACTACTTCGAAGTCGTTCGGTTTCTCTCGTGCGCGTGCTTTGGCAAAATCATTTGGTCAAAGAATCAACTTGGGAGCTTGAGTATGAGATGAAGGAAAGGTTTCCTTCATTATTTTATAGTGGTAGATTCTATTTCTAAGTTTTGTGGATGAAACTTCCTATTAGTTGGTTGGGATGTTGTGTCCCATTCCCCCTATTAGGGGAGCACGACTAAGAAATACAAATCAGTATCGTTCGATCGGATAGATTGAATCAAGATCTTATCCTCGTTATGGATTTTATTCTTTGAAATTGATTCCTATATTCAGTGGACCATGTCGCGAGGATGGACTTAGCAGCAGAGTCAAGAGGGATCTCTCTGCTGCAAGTTTTTTTGCCTAATTTTCGTTGTCGCCTTGTTGCTTTTGTTCTTTTGAGTTAGTTTTTTGATTTTGCATTTTCTTGAACGGTTTCGATGGATTTTATTACTTTCGTTCATTGAATTGCATTCCATTCCGGGCTTGGAAAGAGTAGAAGAGGTATTGATCAGCTATTCATGGTAATGCACGTGATCGTGGAGTATACATCGTGCGAACAGAGTGTTGAAGCACCTCTTTCCTTTTCTTTCTCCAACCAACTTGTGAGTGGCTATAATTCAATTCAGTTGACCCTTCTTCCAAGTTTCACACCTAAAAACCTTGCCTTCTTGATTATTTCGATTAAACGATACCATAATTATAAAAGAAGTCGAGATTAAAAATATATAGACTTGGATTACTTTATGCTTGTCAATCAACTTGTGAACGGTTACCTTATTACATGCTAGTTCATTTAGAAAGTTCTTTATAATGCTTCAATTCTAGTTAGAATTTATACTTCTTCTATAATTGTGCTATATATAGAACATACTTGCTATGCAATATATTAATCAGGGATACTATGCAAAACAGATCATGCTATGTGATTGTCTCGTGCTCATATTGTCTTAGACTGCATCAAGTGATAGCTTAGTATAGACACCGTTTGATCACGGATAACTTGTGCATAAGGTTTCTGGTTTCTACGGATGGTCGCCGGGGTACTGGGACAGATTTGATCCGGACGAAACGATTTGTATAGTCGTCAGTTATGGACAAAATGTTAGGTAGCGGGACTCACCACCTATGTTGCATATCATTCATGTCTCGAGACTCTAACCCATCCTTTATCGCATTATGCGAGTGATCCCCTCGTATATTTAAACTATGCAAGCTAACTTATGTCTTCTTGGCAGAGAAAATCATGGTAAGTATTGTACAGGTGGTTCAGACGGGAAGGTAAAAGTCACCGAATGATGGCATATTTATTTTAGTAAATTTCTATGTGAAATGCTTGCTTGTAAAATAAACTAAGGCAAGATAGAAAGACCAAAAATAACCTGCATGATTCATATAAATAATGTTTTGATTGGTATAGTTAGGTTAGCTCGCCTTCACCAGTGCATTTTTATGTACTAACCCTCGTTGTAACAGGTTCTCCAATCCCGTCCACAAACCGACGCACCCTGATCGTGTCTCGAAGAATTGTTTTGAAGTTTTCAGGAGCTCGTACACAAACTTATGCAGCTCCGTGGGAAGGCGATAGCTTTGCCAGAAGGTCTTTAACATTTTAAAGTTTTAGTAAATGATATAATGTACAGGACGATTGTATTTTTTTTAGTCCACTTTTGTAAGCCCGTGTGGCAATTAACTGACTCGTTCAAGAGTTTGTAATAGATGTTCTTTATCAATAAATAGAACTTTTCTATGTTTCAATACTGTATTTTAATTATCTGCATACTCTGAATATGTGATCATTATATAAAATACCTTAGCCTTGTGTGATGCGCAACCTAGGCACGCACGACGTCATGCCTGGGGGACGACTATTGATTCTACGGAATCGGGGCATGACAGAGGGTTGTGTGCAAGTGAGTTATGCACAAATACACTAGGTAACGAGAGCGAGTCATTACCTGTGTTCAAGTAAAGAGTGTGCAGTAGCAACTTAGGTAGCAGACAGTGCATATTATACTGAGTGCATATTATACTGAGAACATGGGTTGAGGTAATCAGAAGTGTAGGATAGTTTAGATACTAAGGTAATTGGGGTCTGATCTGACCTGGAAGACTTGAGGACAGGTAAGGTCAAGGTTAGCAGCAAGTTATATTTGGTAGCACTCGAGCAAAGAGGTATTAGTTATCAGTTAGTATTAGTTGTTAGCTATATACTTATTAGTGTATTTGTGTACATGTTAAGTATCAGGTGAGGTATTATAGTTAGTTTGGTATTAGTTCAGTCAGTGCCAATTAGTGTTAGTAGTTGTCTAGTTAGGAACTGGTATTCTTTTGATGTTAGTCAATAATAATGTTAGTTAACTAAGGTAGTGTATGTATGTTAGTTATCCAATTACTTGATACTAGTTAAGGTTTCAGTTAGAATTTGTAGATAGTTAGTTAACTCATGTAATAGTTAGTATATGAGACCTGAAGTGCTTTAGCTTATTGGTATTAGTGTTCTTGGTTAGCTTAGCTAGTTAGAGACTAAAGCTTAGCTTGAACCTAGAAATTAGTATGAGACCTAGAGAAGACTTAAAAGCATATAAGTGAGTGCATTCTTTAACTTATTTCTCCTTTATTACACTAAATTGATAATAATGTTCATATATAGGATTGTGTGACACCAGTTCGTACACCGATTTACATCATTTGCTTTTGACCATAGGCAAGTACATCTCTCTGTTAGTTTTCAGTCATAATAGTGTATATATCACATGTTCTAAAATTGTATACTTGATTCTGACACAGTGGTTACACGGATTGGTACTATATGGATCCTGTCAGGAGATGTTATCCCCTTACCGTATTCAACGAGTACTTTTTCACATGTATTTTATCGTATGTATCGAGTATTGATTAGCGTGTACTTCGTATTCACAAACTGCTCGTGTTCAGTGTACTTATATTCGTATTCGTAACGTGTCTTGATTGGATCCATGAGTATTGGTTGGGGACGGGGGAGTAGGAGTTGGTTATGTGATCAAGCCCAAGTGTATTCGTGTACATGTCGATTATATATCATAAGTGTAATCGAGTTACCATATTGTATTCGTGTTCAACCCAAACGGATCATATAACAAACTTGTACTCTATGGCACATTAGCTAGTTTATCTATTTTATCATGTGCACTATTTATATTGTTTGGTCTTCATTCCAGTATATTACCTGTTTACTCAAGTCATTCTATTTTCTATTGTTAGTTATCTTATATTTTTTCTATTATTTGTTATATATGCTCTATTATGTACTTGGAAATACTTTTAGAGCTATGTACTTATCTCCAATCCTGACTGGATATATTTTTCAGATGATTGACTTGTGGATCAGTGTCCCACTTATTACGGGATGCATGACGGGAAGCCATTAGAGGATTCTCCCCTAAAGCAGGAGGACCTAATGCCAGTGACCGAGGAGGCCTAGTTTTATATTTTGGATATTATTTTAGTCTCATTTCTAGCCTAATGTCATGTATATATTATTTTGGGAGTGGCTTTGTCTAGACTTATGAATTTGGACTTGTAGATGTATTGTGACTCTTTTTCTTCTCTTTTATTCCATATCGTGCTTTCATTCTTCCTTAGTTATTTATTGTGATTGAGTATTGTTTACCATTATTATATACCATATTGTTCATCTGTTTGGAGTTAAGATGATATTGGCAGGTACCATATATATATTATATGAGATATTTAGATAGTATGGATGACCCAGACAATGTTCTACCACCGATGTTGCGGCGTAGGCTAGATGTTGATTACTACTCATTCCCTCATTCTGGGTGCGGGTTATGACATATTTTTAGTGGTAGCCCATGCAGGTAAGAGTCGCAACAAGTGTGTAATTGTAGTAGTACTCTAAGTCTGAGATACTGTTAAGAGCCTGCTTTAGGATATAGATATAGGATGAGAGTATACTCAATCACAACTAGGGAACAATTCCAAATATCTGTTTTACTAACCTTACCTACTTGAATGCTTGCTTTAATTTGAATAATTATGTCATTCCTTGATGATATCGTATCTTGCTCAATATTGATTCCTTTATTTCAATATGTCTTTAGGATGCCACCGAAGACGCGATCCCAGTCCTCAGGTGCAGTGTCAGCGAGGTCGGTCACTTCGTCGCCTCTGAGGGCAGCACCAGCAGACACATCTCCAGCAGCTTCAGTTCAGAGGGTCGCTTTACCGGTCCAGGTGGGAGTATCCGTCGCAACTTTCAGGGGTGCTCCACCTCCAGTCCAGAGGACAATGCCTACAGCTTCAAAGTTTCTTCCACCTCTACCAACAAAAGTTAATCTAGCGCAGATGTTTGCGCTCTTTCAGCAGATGATAGAGGCACAGCGGACCCAGGTAGAGGCCCGGCAGCGCCAGTCAGAGGTCATGAGGCAGGGTATTAAGAATGCCCACAAGCTTGTACTTGCTGCAATCAAGAGAGTTGCCTTGGTCCATCCATAGGTAGTTCTACCTCAGTTCACCCTGCAACAGCCGAGGCCGGGGACTATCATAGATTTTAAGAGGATAGGGATGAAGGATTTTAAAGGCACTGAGGGGATTATTTATTCAGTCTACCCAAGCCCCACGTATGCACTCATCACATTGAAACTAAGGAAGCACACAGCAGTAAATTGCTACTGTTGCATGCTATTATCTACTGTTGTAGCACTCTATATATGTAGTTCATATCCACACAGATCTTTTCACTCACCTACACACTAACTTGTTGTGCATCTACTTCGCTGATGTATTCTTTCTTGCTGCTACATGTTGGACTGTCGTACTATAGTACACACTCATTCGTAGTTGTGATATTATGGGATGTTGCATCCCCACCTACTGCTTGTTGTTGATCTACCTTTTACCTGCTATCACTGACACAACAAGTATAAATCTATATTTTATACCTCACTCACTCTCACTCACTCCTTCTATACTCATATGTCCAATACTGAAAAATACTAGCACACACCATCTCAAATGTGGCTGTGCTACTATGGGATTCAGAAGCTTGGGCGTGGATCACCCTCTACTTAAAATTGTGCGAGTTGTGCAAATTTTATCCCTTGTTTAATGCAAGATAATTGTCCACCAAGTCATTGATTTGAACATAATTGACAGGGGAACTCTCGTCAATCAGGATGCTCTTTTTCTTGTTGGCAGCAACTTCGGGATATGCATGACGAGGTTTGGGCACCTACACTTTATAAGTTTTTCTTGACTTGAGTGCGGATAAGGGGTGAACACTACCCCCCAGAATGGAGTATTTCTTCATATGCCTTTTGGTCGAACATTACGACCAAGGTCTTCTGCATTGAGCCGACAGAAGCAGTGTCGAGTTGAGCTATCACCTTCTCGTCAGATGAGAAGGAAGTCCCCAGCAGAGTCGCCATCTTTGATTACGAGAAAAAGTTTTTTAATAAGAAACGTTTGTGTTACAAATTGTTAAAAAGTACAAAAGAAGATACTAAACAGAAATCTAAGTACAATAGATTTTAGGAAAGTATAGCTGTAGAGATATGATTCGTAAATGATCACTATACTCCTTGGATAACTGGACGATGATAAAATTCATACGACAACAGAGAAATGTAGAGAATGCTATGAACAACTTGAAGAGTTGAACAATAAGAAAGCTCTGGCACAATGGCACGAGAAGCTTCTATGTCTCTCGCTCTGCTATTGAATTTCAAAGACTTGGATATTGCTACGAACAACTTAAAAAGTTGAACAATAAGAAAGCTCTGGCACAATAGCACGAGAAGCATCTATTTCTCTCGCTCTGCTATTGAATTTCAAAGACTTGAGAATTCTAGCCCTTTTTTCTCCCTCTATCTGTCTGTGCCTATCCCCATTTATAGGGTTTAGGAGTGGTTATGAGAGTGTGCACACACTATAGACAGTCAATATTGTTTTACCATTATGCGTGCACTTTTTGTGGATTAACACCCCACATTCTAGATGAGTGGGTGTACAACTTGCTGCTTGCTTGACACGTAGCTTCCTATACGAAAAAATCATAGGTCGTAGGGTATAGTTATTTGTACACCTTTCACGAGAAATATGACATATAAGACATGCATTCGTAACTGCTAACTATCGGTTAAGATAGTATCCGAACTTTAGAAGTCGTCTGGAGACTGGCGCATTTTTAATAAGAAAATAACACTACGACGTACTTTTGATGCAAATGACTACGGCGCACTTTTGAAGAGAATGGCACTACGGCGCACTTTTGAGAAAAATGGCACTAAGGCACACTTTTGAAGGAAATGGCACTGCGGCACACTTTTGAAGAGAATGGGACGGTGGCTCACTTTTGAGAAAAATGGCACTGTGGAGTACTTTTGAAGAAAATGGCACTACGGTGTACTTTTAAGAAAAATAGCACTGAGGCACACTTTTGAAGAGAATGGCACTGCAGCTGGGTCGCTAATCGACAACCTGGGTCTGCGTGTCATAGCTCCGCTTTAATGATGACCTCTGACTCTTCGGTTTCTGCCTTTGTCAGCTGTCAGTCTGCTGCATTAAATATTAAGAGAGATAAGATCCTTTGTGTGCCAACTTTCGTAACATTAAGATAGTGTGCCACTTTTTTACTCTCTTAAATAGTGTGCCATCCTCTAAAATTAATGGAAAGTGCGCCAAAGTAAGAGAATGGGAGTCTTTCTTCTGGAACAAGTAAAAAGTGTGTCATTCTTCTACTTGTTGGGTTTATTTGTAGAAAACTGTACCATCTATCTAAGGCACACTTTTTATGCTTCCATAAGACCCTCTTCAAAGTTTTTGAATTAGTTCAGATGAATTCAAAATTACTTTAAATTAGAAGCATAAAAGTTGTTGAGTTATTTTGTGCTCGCACTCTAGACAAAATCGTAATGGATTTGCTGACGTGGCTGACATACACATATCTTTTTCTTGCTTTTTTTGTTTTGACGTTGTCTTTGAGGAGATGTAGAAATTTTTTTCGGAGATGCGAACATCTTATAAGAACAATTTTTGTAACCTCCATATCCTGAAATTCTTGCTTAAATGTTGTTATTAGGTTAATTTGGGGCTGTTAAATTTTTTTCACAATTTTTGGTAATTAAAAACTAGTAATAGTAAATTTTTTAGGGCTTTCAAGAATTTATTGTAGTGTCAAACATAATTAAGAATATTTAAAAAAAAATTTGGGTTCTAAATAATCAAATATATTTTCTAGAATTTTCTAAGAATTTTTTGAGTATTTTAGTATTTATTGGAAGTTATTTTGACTAATAACTAATTTTTTAGGACTTTTAGAATTTATTATGCTAGCCCAGGAATATAAAATGGACCCACCTAATTTTTTTATGTTTATAATATTATTATATATTTTCTGAAATTATTTCAGAATTTCTGGAATATTTTTAATATTTATTTTTATTTAAATAGGTAAAACTAATTTTTAGAGCTTCTCCTAATTATAGTAGGAAACCTATCAACATAAAATTATGCCAAGTATTTTTCTAGGGTTTTAGATTTAAAATATATTTTTTGTAATTTTTTCAGATTTTTATGATTATTTTTAATGTTTATTTTGAGTTATTTAGATTTAAAATAACTTAAATAATATTTTGATGAAGGCAAATCAAAAACAAATAATATAAACAAAATTATCCAATCAGATTATGACACATGTCAGCCTTAAACTTTTGATTTAGCCACATCTCTCTCTATATATATATAATATAATAACCTTAATTATCCCATTATTTTAGAGAGAGAGAGAGAGATTTGAGGGGATGTCATCTAGGGTTTCCTTCATTTTCCAAAAGCCATTACTCATATCTTCGGACTCCAAACGTAGTCCAGTTTCTTGCGTTAGAACCATATTGAGGTTATTTTTCTGAATATATAATTTTTTTTATGAAATTATGAATATTAAATTCTGGAAAATTTGTAGAGCACATCATGTCCGAGAATAGATGCATCTCGGTATTTTCGCGATTTTGGGAGAAGCAGGAATCAGAATCACTAACCGTTTGATGTTTCAGAAAGATAATTTCAAGATAATTGACATATATTTTTCCCAGAATTTAATACAAAATATTTATATATTTTTAATTCTGTACAACTTCTAGGTTAACAATCAACCACCATTGCACAATACGATTTTAGGTATGTTCAATAATTTCCAAACAAATTTGAATTCAGATGAGCAATAAATTCTAGCATATTTTTGATGATAAAATCTACAAGAAACCATGCATGAAAGTCGAGTTTGCATCGGTTGATTTTTTGGTCAACGGATCGTCTCGATTTGCGTGCCATGAGTCTCGAATTGGTAAAATTTAGTTTCTTTGGACAAAATTTAGGAATTAACCTAAAAATCAGAATAATAAGATTAAAATAGGATTTTAGAGTAATTATTCCAGAATTAAATAAATTAAAATAAATTATCTTTTGACATGGTAAAATTATAATACATAGGCTATTTGGACTGCGACTTGGACTCTGATTCATACCAGCTAAGAACCACAGGCGAGTACATTCTCTGATAATTTTTGTTATTTGATAATTTATATAATTCAAGTATTTAGAAATATTACATCTGATTCTTGATACTGTGCTACACGGACTAGTATATAGATTGGATCTGCAGTCATAAAAAGTTACATTGGTTATCTATTGACATTGTACACGACATTGATATTAGACATTGATATTAGATATTGTACATGATATATTGGATATTGATCGTGTATCGTGATATATCATGGTTGGATCCACAGTACTAGTTGGGGGCGGGGAAATTGGTAGTGAGAGATGTGACCAAATCCCTATCGTACAAGTGTAGATATTGTTAGTGTTAATCATACACCTCACGTATGATTAGCCAAGCCATGTAGCTATCGTACAAGTTTCCAAGCCGATCATATTTTGAAACTATTATTTCAAATACTTAGAATAGTTACAGTTCTCCATTTCAGTTCATATACTATATCACCCGTATATGATATTATAGTTCTTTCTCTTCATTTCATATATGAACTGACTGTACCATTTTGCCTATATTGCCTGTCCTATTTATTTTGGTACTACATATATTTATTGTCTTCTCTCAGTATATAGCATCATCTATTTATTATTTTATAGTCCTTATCAATTAACTAGAATTATTATTTGGGTTGTATTTTGCTTCATCCTGACTGGAAATATTTATTTAGACTGCGACTTAGAGGACTGGTGTCCGACATATTATGGACCACAGGGAGAGTAGCTGCAGACTTGGACCTTGTAGCCCAGGGGTGATTCCGGGAGGTCTAGCCGGGATCACTAGTTATTCAGTTAGTTTCTTTTAGCAGATTATTGGTACCGGATTTATTTCTGGCATACTTTGAGACTTGGATATTATTGTTTGAGTTAGATTATTTTACTTAGACTTGTGTTGTATTTCGTTTATCTTCTTCGATATCTTATCGTGCTTTAGTTCTGTGATTGAGTATTTTTATATTATATTATAATATCTGTGTCTCCTTATGGAGTTAGATATTCGTGTGAGATTGATTAGATAGTATTGTGACCTAGACAGTATTCTACCGCCGATGCTGCGGCATAGGCTGGACGTACCTACGTACTCGTGCCCCAAATTTCAGATGCGAGTCGTGACAGTTTTTGAGTGCTATGCCATACTTGGCATGTCTTCTCCTATAACTAGGAGTAAAACTTTACCAACATTCCCAGACTTATCTCTTTCTTTCTGTGAGACTTTAGCATGGCCACTGTTATGTAAGAGTCTACAAAGATGACTGTAGTAGTATGGGTTCTTCAGCTTTGTTGTTCATCGAGAAGATGCAAGAGGAGACCCTTCTCAATGATGGGTGGAAGGCTCGTCCGGATATCATTACCGCTGAGCTCTATGTCTGATGGAGCATGGAAAATATTAGATGCTCTATCGATCGTATTGAACAAACGAATTACCTAGAAGACTATTCGTTGTCTTCAAACCCAACTCGCTGGAATCACTCTCTTAATATGGCCCATGTACTGATTATAGGGTTAGGATTAGAATTCCAACCGGGGCTTCTAGCGGTGGAACTGGATGGCGATAGCGGAACAACTTTCGTTCGATTCGCCATGTCCTCTACCGAGTCCGACAAAAATAGGGACGTGCTAATTTAAACAGGACCAGTCCTGTATTGCCTCTTTGCCCATTGCATGGATTTCTTTTCTATATACTGTGGTTTGCACTGAGGAGCCTATTTATTATGTGCCTTAGTTTATCTGCATCGGGAGCAGACGATACGCAAAGAAGGGGATAGCTCTGTGATAGATCCCCATCATATAAAAATTTAGATGTATTAGATTTCCATATGTATCATCATGATGTTTTGAGAATAAAAATCTAGATGTGATAGATCTCTATCATATGTAATCGTGATTTTAAGCATCAATAAAATTTTAGTTTTTGACTTTATTGTGTTGTATGCGTATTACTGACTGAAGGCTTTGGTCGAAGTATGCCAGAAAAGACTGAATACGTTGACTTTCCATTGCCATCCTACTAATACGTGCATAAATACATTGTGTAGTTTGTCACGTACATTCTTGCAACTTGTCTAATCTTGCGCATTATGCAACATTTTTTATTAATTAGACAAATATACGCATATGGGAATCCCCAGACCAACATTGTCCTTTTCTCATAATTTTTTTTTGTTTTACCTTAGTGATATATTCAAATCGAGACCCATTGTATATATATCTGCTCAAAGGTATTATGGACATGGTAGAATAATTCTATGGAAGAATTTGGTAGATGTTTCACTCGAGGCATACTCGTGCTGAGTACAAATGATAGGATACCATACTATCAGAGGTGATGTGGACGTGATAGTTGACTAGTTTACTCCACCGAGGAAGAAAAGAAAGAGTAGTTAAAGGATGAACTATTTATATTTGCTTTAGGGAATAATAAATAAAATATGATTCAGAGGTAATATGGATGTGAATCACATTACACTTATTGAATGGTGATTAAATAACTTTTCTTTAAGAATAAAATATTTTGGTTGGGAAGGATTGTTTAGGTGATCTCAACAAGAGTGTTCCCTTGGATCTGAGTATTGTCCCGCTAGAGAACTTTGAGGACCCATTACCCATGTCTTATTCAAAAATAAATATAGGTAATTGTTCGAGGGACCATGTAGGCTATGATTTGCTGGGGATTAAACAAAATATATCTTGCTTTAATTCGCTGAAGATGGAGAAGAATAGATCATGTTTAAATATAATACTTCTTGAGGAATTTGTCGTTGATAGGCATCATTATCATATCTCTAATATCTTTATCATCTGGGAAAGTTGACAATAAATTTACAGAGAAAGTATGTTTCAATATGTCACCTATTCTTTCGTCAGAATTCCACAATGATGAGTCAGAGGAATGAGGATGTGTCTTTCTTTTGATTCTAAATTTTCAGGACTTATTGGTGGTGTAACATATCCTAAACCACGACCAGTCCATTGTAGTATGTTTCTGTCTTACCTTTAGGAGAGAGGTGACATATAGGAGTCCATCTGCATTTTTCATTATTTAGTCACAAGCCAGATTTTAAGTTGTAGCACATTCTTTGTATGATGTTCTTGGCTGGTTGGCTGTAACAATACGGTTGTATCTTCCCCATATCCACGTCAGAACCATTAGTCTGTGCGACTCTTTTGTTTCTAGATTTGCCAAAAAATTATATGACGTTGCTTGTCCTGTCTCGCTGGGAGTATGAATTATGCCTCATCATATGGTTCATATGACGAACCATATTGGAATGGAGATGCCATAGGTATGGACAGAGGTTCGTAGAGGTGAAGAGCCTCTAAGATTTTTTTTAGCAAAGGGTTAAATATCAATGTAGTGTGAATTAGTGTCTTTCTTATTCATGAAATATAAAATTTCTTCATCTTCCACATAGTCGACAGAATATTCAGCCTTGACAGGTGGTTTAGCAAGATTGATGATTAGGGGTTGATTCACTGATGTTGATGGCTTGTTAAGATAAATGTTGATAACAAGTGACTCTCTCTCCAGTGTTGGTTGTTCATTGAATCGAAGGTTGATGAACAATGGAGATAACTTGTGAGGTCGATGTCGAGAGGCTTTGAAGGAGTTGGAGGAGTAGTACATCCTTTGACTCTGATTATCAGAGGCTCTTCTTTTGGAGTATTTTTAGCTTCCTCACTAGCTTGATTAGATTCATCTTTTATATACTCTGGTGTATAGAGTGCAGAGTCAGCGAAATAGGCTTCAACACCTTTAAAAGGGTTGAGGTCAGCTACTTCTATTTTAACCTCTCCTCTACTATTCACGTACTTGAAGCATTGATGTAGGGTGGCGGGTACAATTTTATGCTCGTGTATCCCTGGCTAACCCAGCAAAACATTGTAAGATATATTAGAGTCAATCACATAGCATGTGACTTCAGTACGTACATCGCCTATCTGAATTTTTAGGTGTATCTTTTCCAGTAGTTTACTTCTTTCAGCATTGAAGCCTAGAATGGTAGTACTGGTAGCAGATAGGTTGTGCATCGGTATCTTCAATCCTCTCATTATACTTTTAGGGATGATGTTCAGTGAAGAACCATGGTTGATGTGAATCCGGTTCAACTTAATAGATCCAATGTAACCGGTATAATATAAAGGCATGTCATGCTGATTATCTTTGAGTAGCATGTCATCTTGCGTGAAGGTGATGTTAGGAATCTTATCAACCATGCTATGGCATTGAGGATATGCTAATGGCTTTTCATCAAGAATCTTGAGTTGAGCTAAGCATGAGTTTGCATGTATCAGAGCTTCGCTCAAAGCTTCACGAGTCTCCTTCGACAAATGAAGCAACTCAAATTTGGAGAGTCAGGCTAGGATATTGGCCAGTTGTGCCAATATGTCAAAATTGTAGGATTTTTCAAGTCCTAGGGTACATTCTTCTACAAATTTTTTTGAAGTGTACTTTCTTTTGCTTTTCTTTCTCTGTCGTAGTAGCCTTTGAATGACCAGGTTCGGTTGTGACCAGAATCGCATGAGTTGGCAAAGTAGGAAGAGTTTCAGGAATATCTTCTGGGACAGATTCATATATTTTATGATAATCTTTGTCGGACCTAGTACCATTCATGACTTCTTCTTCGGACATCGGAGAAAGAAGTACTATATTACAGGACTTAAGTTTCTTTTTATCATGCCCTTTCTTGGAGTGAGTCTATAGGCTGGTCTCATCGTAGCCTAATCCACTACGAGATTTATTGGACTATCCTCGGAGTTGTAGAGGAATACGTCGCCTCTTGCCAAAGTTCAAACCTTCACCTTTCTGAAAATTATACCCCATTTTTTGTATCAAGTGTATAGATTGTTGGCTGTACCGATGAAATTGAGGGCGATCCTCCTCAAGCACCTGAATTGAGGTCGATGCTCTAATGGTTGCATATGGAGGAGAAGGAATTTATGTAGGAACACCTTCACAAGTACTGAAGATTTGTTGTGCCCTATATAGTGAAATACTACCAATCATGGACCATTATTGGTGCGTCAAGTGAAGCTTGCAAATAGAGCTTGATGGGGCAATATTCAGATTTTAAAATCGGACATCAAGAGATACATCTTCCTAATCTTGGTCCTAATCTCTGTCTAAATGAGGATCCAAAGAAATCATGTTGCATAATTTATACTTCTTACCCTTCTTAGATTTTGAATTGAAAGATGCAGCTCCTGGTTTCAATCTGACAGTAGATCGGGATGAATCCACATAATCTCGCCATAATTTATGGTAAGAGGCATAAATTCCCCTGTTTGACTTCTAAGCGACAGAAGATTTACTACTTCCAGCGTAGCTTGAGGTATTGGGATGCCGTCGTTCGAGACCTCTTGTGCTGGAAAGTCACCGAATTAAAGAGATACTATATTGGCAGTGATTGTCTTTTCTTTGTTGTGAAGGGTGATAGCTTTAGCATTTATCAACTGCTATATCTTTCTTTTCAAGACATAACAAGCCTTAGTAGGGTGATTTATGCATCGGTGGTAAAAGCTGTACCACGGATCGTCTATTTTTTAGTCTCATTTAGTCGCCTGACTTCATACAACTGCAACTTGTTGCTTTTTTTCAAGCATTCAAAAATATTGGGGATATCGCTCTCGTCAAAAGAAAATTCTTTCTTAGGCCTGGAGGACTCTATAGGTTTTTGTGTTGGATGAGAGGTGGGTCGCTTTGACAGATTTATTACCAAGGCCTTCTTTCCTATGTAGTTATGATTATTTACACTATTGGAGGGACGCTTTCCTTTCGCATTGATCATTTGTAACCCCTAAATTGTGTGCCATTTTTGCATTGCCTTCAGCAGCTTTGGCCCTGATGATGAACGTCATCCAGTCTTGAAATTGAGTTTGACCTGTCTAGAGCCCTACTATAGGCAGTAGGTTATTTTTGTAGGTATCAATGAACGCAGAGTCCAGAATATCAGGCGGTAACTTCAGAGTTTTCTGCCTGAAACGCTCAACGAATTCATGAGCGAATTCCTTCTACTTCTATTTGATATTAATGAGGGAAGACATAGTCATATACATGCCTCCCTCATAGAATTATGAGAGAAAAGATACTTCATGTCATCAAACGAGGATATATAGTTATCAGGTAAACTATGATACCAATCGTAGGCTATGCCTACCAAGTATCCCACGAATAATCTGGTAAGGAGAGCATCATATTTCTGCAAATAATCCATCATCATATTGAAGTAATTGATATATTGGCTCGGTGATATCCTGCCTTCAAACAAAACTATCGATTATGATTTATATTTAGGAGAAAATGAAACATTATCCTAATGTGGAGGATAAGGCAGTTTTACCCCCAACATGCGGAGTTGGTCTTTGTTCTTTAAAATATCGACTTGTGCGTGCAACTCTTATATAGCTTCGAGAGGATCTTCTGATCAGAGTGGTACGGCTGATTGATTGGATCCTGGTTGAACATGAATCATCAACGACGGAGATCCACCCCCAATGTTGAGAGGATTAAGAGTTGGTGTTACTAACTCTTGGTTTATGACCGCTTCTGGACGTGTTATCCTGCAGAGGTATTATTCCAGAAATAGGATGCGCAGGTATGAATGATGCCACTTGGACGGGTGCTGGTGTAGAAAAATATTGGATTATCGTTATTTTATACATATCGTTGAGAACGGCCTCTAGTGAGTTAAAGCGTTGTTCAGTGGCTTCTGATGGAGAAGCGTCTTGTTCATCACCGAAGTCATA
Source organism: Iris macrosiphon (assembly GCA_036927795.1). Lineage (NCBI taxonomy): Eukaryota > Viridiplantae > Streptophyta > Magnoliopsida > Asparagales > Iridaceae > Iris > Iris macrosiphon. The sequence continues at coordinate 84,197,026 of JAYESA010000014.1, read as the reverse complement.
AATGCTAACATCCCTGTGTACGACAGAGGGATTGATAGAAAGAACCGTGTAGTTGGAGTCAACACTATCAGTTTTAGAATCGAGGGGATTGCTACCCCCAGCCTCGGATTCTGAGAAATGGGGATTCTCGTGATGAACGAGCTTCCATCGTCAAGAACGAGTATTTTGGTATAATCCTTCAAAGGATTCGACGAGTTGATAAACTAGCTTCCATCGTCGAGAACGAGTATTTTGGTATACTCCTTCAAAGGAGTCGACGAGTTGGTCAAATCTCCTCTGGCTGGGTGTTCTTGAAGAACTTATTCTTGATTGTCTCCTACTACGGGAAAGATGCGAAGCCATATATGCTGAAGCTAAAAGCGGTTCATCATCGTGCTCCTGGTTGTCAACTTGATTTTTATGTTAAGGCTTAGTAGACATAGTGTAACTCAACCGGTCAACCACAGACCATTTTACTGATGCACAGCAATATTCGATTACAAGTTTATGACAATTGCAACAATGTTCATTAGGAAACATCGTTGAAATGTCAGAGGGTCCTTTCTCTTTACATTTTTGTATAATAAGCTCACGTAAATCAAAAAAGGGAAGAAAAGAGGAGGAAGAGGGCATACTCTACCTTTTTACATGAGATATATTGAATCTTCTGTGCACATTTTTGGTCCCTTGTATATAGAGTGATGTGATGGCTTGATTGGAAAGTAATTCGTCATATCTGAATTTTTTGCTCTTCAAGGAGAAGAAGAAGTTGTCTCTAACAGTCCTTTTATGCACACACGCACAATCAGCATATTGTATAGAGATTTTTTCTGTTTGGCACAAATTTTATAGTGCAGACAAAGTTGGCGCATTTTGTCTATACGCATTTAATTTTGTACGGAGGACTAGACTTGGCGCACGAGTTGAACATAATTTTTCTCCATTGGGTGCATAATCAAGATATTAGGAGAATGATTCTCCTAGAACAACACTTCATTTGTGCGCTGGTTGGTTTTGACAGCGGTGTATATGCCTTGCTTGCCTTATATATTATGACGAATATGCGCGGGCTGATAAGCTTGGGTGTGGATTGCCCTTTGCTCGCAAGAATTATTTCCCTTGTTTAACGCAAGGGATTCAGAATCTTTGGTGTGGATCACCCTCTGCTTGAAATTGCGTGAGTTGCGTGAATTGTATCCCTTTTTTAACGGAAGAGAATTGTCTACTAAGTCATTGATCTGAACAAAATTAACAGGGGAACTCTCATCAATCAGGATGCTCTTTCTCTTGTTGGCAGCAACTTCAGGATATGCATGATGAGGTTTGGGCACCCACACGTTGTAAGTTTTCCTTGATTTGAGTATGGATAACGGATGAACACTACCCCTAGAATGGAGTATTTCTTCATATGCCTGTTGGTCGAACTTCACGACCAAGGTCTTCTACATTGAGCCGACAGAAGCAGTGTCAAGTTGAACTATCGCCTTCTCGTCAGAGGAGAAGGAAGTCCCCAGCAGAGTCGTCATCTTTGTTTGCGAGGAAATATTTTTTAATACAAAAATTTTGTGTTACAAACTGTTAAAAAGTACAAAGGAAGATCCTAAACAGAAATCTAAGTACAATTGATTCTAGAAAAATATAGCTATAGAGATCTGATCCGTAAACGATCACTTTACTCCTTGGATCACTCGATGATGAAGAAATGCACACGACGACAGAGAAACACAGGGAATGCTATGAACAACTTGGAAAGTTGAACAATAAGAAAGCTCTGGCACAACGATACAAGAAGCTTCTATTTCTCTCGCTCTGCTCTTGAATTTCAAAGACTTGAAGATTATTGCAAACAACTCAGAGATTTGAACAATAAGAAAGCTTTGGCACAATGGCACGAGAAGCTTCAATTTCTTTCGCTCTGCTCTTGAATTTCAAAGACCTGAGAATCCTTGCCCCTTTTTTCCCTCTATCTGTCTGTGTCTGTCCCCACTTATAGGGTTTATTAGCGGTTAAGAGAGTGTGCGCGTACTATGGACAGTCAATAATATTTTACCATTATGCGCGCACTTTTAGTGGATTAACACCCCACATTCTGCATGAGTGGGTGCACAACTTGCTACCTGCTTGACACGTAGCTTCCTATACGAGAAAATCATAGGTCATGGGAGACAGTTATTTGTATACCTTTCACAAGAAGTACGATATGTAACGCAATCGTAACTGTTCACTGTCGGTTAGGATAGTATACGCACTTTAGAAGTCATCTGGAGACTGGGCGCATTTTTAGTAAGAAAATGTTACTACGGCGTGCTTTTGAAGGAAATGGCACTGAGACGCACTTTTGAAGAGAATGACACTATGACATACTTTTGAGAAAAATGGCACTAAGAGACACTTTTGAAGGAAACGGCACTGCGGCGCACTTTTTAGGAAAATGACACTGCGGCTGGGTCGCTAAACAACAACCTAGGTCTGTGTGCCATAGCTCCGCTGTAATGATGACCTCTGACTCTTCGGTTTCTGCCTTTGTCGGCTTTCAGTTTGCTGTATTAAATATTGAGAGAGAGAATATTTTTTATGTGCCATGTTTCATAATATTAAGAAAGTGTGCCACTTTTCTACTCTCTGAATAGTGCACCATCCTCTGAAATTAATGAAAAGTGCGCCAAAGTAGGAGAATGCGTGTCTTTCTTATGGAACAAGTAGAAAGTGTGCCATTCTTCTACTTGTTGGGGTTGTTTGTAGAAAACTACGCCATCTATTTGAGGCACATTTTTTATGCTTCTACAGATATGAATTCTAAATTGCACCTTAACACCAACCATGGTACAACCTATGATACTCTCCCTACACCAAATACACTATGACACCACATACCAAATCCAATGAGACACCAATATATATATATATATATATATATATATATATATATATATATATATATATATATATAAAGTAATAGAGAAATTGACACAAAGATGCTCCAATATACACAAATTACCAAATCTACCTATTCGTATCATGGTGTACCATGATAGTATGGAATTAGTATTGGATTTTGTAATTAAAGGAGGGGTGATGGAGGTGAGATGGAGTTGCATTAAGGCATTAACTTAGATTGTTTGTGAGTTAGAAATAAAAAAAATTCATCACTCTCCGAAATCCCACACACACGCACCGAGTTTGGATAATAAAGTCTGTCGAACCCAACTTTATAATTTCCAAACTTTGTTACCAAAAAATAAATCTTCTTTCTCTGGTGCATAATAATGAAGGGATCGCCTCTTTATTTGTTACTTAGTAACTAAATAGCACTCGAATCTACTTAAATTAGACTACCCAAAACCATCTCAAACCCAACTCAAACTAGCCTAAAATCTGAACCCAACATTCTGGAAAATGACCAACAGAACTAGGAACAAACTCAGGACAAAATCGGTCAAGGTAAAACCTAATTTCTTGATTCGACTCAGTCTTCCTGAAGACCAGGCTCCAACGTTCATATTTTTGAATGATTGGAAACCAAACTTTGCCCAAAATCGGTTAAAAAAACTATAAATAGTATTGAAATCAATATCATTCTCACTCTCTCATTCTAACTTTCATATATTTATTTGAGAATACAATCTGAGCTTCAATCTTCTCCATCCCCAAGTTTATAACTCCCAAGCCTTCTAATTGCTAGTACAGTTTTGATTGTTTTTCGAGTTGTACTAGCTTGGAAAATTCCAAATTTGTCTTAGTATCCAATTATGGACACTAGGACACAAGCACAAACCAAAATAGACACCAAATTTCTCAAGATAACAACACACAAACACTCCGTAGACACAAATTTGTAATTCCACCAAATGTTCTATAAAAACATATGGATCTACTAGGAAAAGGCTCTCTAACACCTAATTTACCTCCTATGAGGTTGGGTCTAACTATTGGTAGGTTTCTATAGGTACAATTTGGATTTTTAACATAGAAATTGGAAGAAAAAGGGAATTTACCTATTAGGAGTTGTCTCCCAATGAAGCTCCACCAAATTAGACAAAATAAGGGTGAATTGGACACTATCCTCCTAGCTTGGCTCCTCTCCAATCATCCTCCTTGTGCTCTAATGTCTAGGCCTCCATGGAAAGGGAATTTGAGTGGAAATTAAGTGGTTGGGAGTGAAAATTGGTTGGAATTGGAAGTGGCTTGGGGAGAAGAAGCTTGGGGAAGAAGAAAAATAATTTTATGGGAGAAGTGAAATAAAATGAAGACTAGTGGACGACCAGCCACTATAGTTTTGTTGGAGTATGGTTTAATTACAAGTTTTCCACTCCACTCTCTAATTTGAATTCTAGATCTAGTATGAATGTAATCTTTTGGTTATGGAAGGAATCTAATTAGTTATGGGAGGGTATCTAATTAACTCATAGGGAATATTCTATCCAAGAAAACTAAGTGCTAATTAATTCTAACTAGCTAATATGATTAACAACCACAAGTAAAATTATGATTAACAACCACAAGTGAAATGACAAAAATATCCCTAGTCCTAATTTTAGGTGGTTATAGTGATGGCAAGAGAGACAGCGCATCCACTTTGGAGATTCATCTATTTGGACACGAGAAATAAGATTATGTTAGAATATGATCAAATTGGATTCAATCAAGCAATCAAATAAGAGTTCGAAGTGAACTCAAGAAAGATGGTCAAGAAGATTTTGAGATCCATAATTTAAACCTATATTCAAGCTTGTTTAGTAGAGTAACGTAACCAAAATAATATTCTCATGACCTGCATGGGCCACAACAGAAATATGTCAGGCCCCGGTTATAAATACATAGGAACCAGAATGGAACGATGCCAACTAGCATGCACTCATAGGTTAATCCAATATATGGAACCTAAGAATGATGCCTAAGCTGTCTATGAACTCCAACTCACAGTAGTAACCATGGTCACAATATCAATCTAAATCGCATCTAACATAATAAAGATAAGTCTAGAAGCAATGAGATAAGTCTAGAAGTATCCATCAAGAAAAGAAGATAGTTGGGTGGAGACAAATCTACTACAAACGACTAAAATAAACTAAAGTGCATAAAAGTAATCCAGTCTCATGAAATAAAATAAAGGTCCAAGTATGAGTCACTCCTGAAATGATAAGCAATAAAATATGATCAAAGAAACTCAGAAGGATCAACCTCCTCTTCCACAAATAAAGTCTCAAGTCCAGCTCCATACACCTAGGGTACTTCTGATGATCGTATTCACCTGGAAGGGAACCAGGTCCTCAAGGGACATAGCAAGATACAAAAGGTACAAGCTGTGTAAACTGAAATAACTCCTACTAAATGCAAGGGTAATTCTAACCTCCTAACGTGCAATTTATAGGACAACTTTTGTATGCATGGGTGGAATTCAAGCTAACTCCACTAATCCACTTAGCTCAAGGCTAGTGGTGTACATATATTGTCAATAGTCATATGTATCCGTCTGTAACATTCCAAGAACGCTTGTAGACATCTGCATAACTCATAAAATCTCATAGGTCCTCATGAAGAACCTATGATATACCAATGTGGCTGTCTCGTATGCATAGTAATTGTCCTAACCCAAAATCCCTACTAACCAAGTCATGTCCATAACATGCCCAATTTTGTAACTGCTTGAGTCACTAATACCCCAAACATAGCAGTCATATTTTCTATCTGTCATACTTCTCTTACTAAATGATAGCTAGTCAAATACGCAGTTTGTACCCCTAAAAAGATGTCACAACCATGTAGTGTGGGTGTTTTGGACAAAGGAGATATAAGGATATCCCCTATCATAAGGTAGTCCCCTAAAACTAGGTCGACATGCATAAAATAAATATAAGTCACAAGAACGACTAATCCAGTCGCTTGCACCCAAGTATAGCTTGGATGCATAGCCATATAATCTTGATATGTATCAATAAAGAAATATATGATTAAATGTTGTATATAAATAATAGATACGGTGAATACAGCAAGGTATACTTTTCTGGATCCTGAATGCTGGTATGACGACGTCCAACTAGCGAACTGATTAAGTCAACAGCCACCGAAAAGATAGGATGTAACTAAATACCTCCAGATGCTGAAAATAATATCACCAAATTTCAATAAAATAGTCAAAATTGACGATCCATAAGTCTAATTTGGACACATGAATAAAAACGGTAATTTTGGGTCAAAACAGGGTCTACATGTGGCCCGTTTTATACCGAAAAATATGCCTGGAGTAAAGTTTTCCAAATTAAAAAAACTTAATATTTAACAAGACCAGAACGACGACACAAAATTAACAGAATGTCCAGAATTGGATTCCGATGAGCTGGTCACAAAATTGCCTATTAAGTCAAACCGTGGGCCTTGTAAAATGGTTTCATCAACTTTCTCAGAATCGAACTAAACATGAGTTACAGGACCAGCGTAACAATGCGAGTCTAATTGCACAGATTTGTTTTTAAATGACAAACATGCATAAAGTAACTGAGAAATTTTGGGAAGGGCCGATACACTGCTTTTCGACGGATATGGGTTAATTTTGCCACGTACATGCGACCAAATCAAGTTCTGTCAAATCCCACATGTCCGCATTTACTGTATGCATATTTTGATGCAAACATTACACAACAAGAATGTCCGGTTTGATGGAACAAACCCCGTATCGAGAAATTTTTGGTTTTAAAAATAGGTTTTTTGTCATTTTCAAACAGAAATAATTAGAAGATAAAATTAAAATAATTAAAACTAATTAAAAATAATAATCTTGGATATATTGTCTACATGTCTGTTAAAATAGAATTTTAAAATAATAAATATTTTGGGAGAAAATAGGCTACAAACATGGGCATTTGGACTGATTTTATCCACTATTCTAAAGTAGTTTTTCGTCGACTTTGAGTCAATTTTTCATACAATTTAAAAAAATAATCTAAATGAAAGAGTTTGCAGATGGTTATATTGTGAATCAAATAAAACAAATAATTCGTAAAAAGAAAGATTGAAGAGGGAGAAAACTTACCCGTAAGTAGGGGGTTGGGTTGGACTGTTGTTGTGCGCGGGGATTACGGATGGCCGTGGGGCGGTGCTCCAGCGGCCTGCAATAGCTGCGGCAGTCAGGAAACGATTGCCGGGGATAGGTGGAGGTGTAAGGATGGTTTGGTGTAAACCCCCTCACCCAAAATTAGGCCTACTTGGCTTAGATAGAGAGACTAGGGTTAGCTTGAATCCAATTAGAAATAGAACACGGTATTTTATTTAATTATACAATATCCATATCACAATGCGCACCTTACCGTTGCTTCGATAATTGGAGCACTACGCTAGCTACTGCCTTCCTACAAACTTCATACCCTTGTCCTAGACATGCCCGCCTTCTATTCTAATATTTGTGTAACTTATAATTATGTACGCTTGTGCTACATTTTTAGTCGCACAATATTCGTCGCAGACGTTTATATTTAAATTCTAAATAAATTCAGCTTTGTATCCTCGTGCGTTCCAATCAAAATTGGAGATACAATCTTGACCCATTTTGTGTAACCCAATTTATGATAATAATCTACTCCGAGCCCTCTATGTCCATGATACTTGTGTTCCACCTAATTTTATCCCCATGTACCTCTAATTAATTCCAGAATACCTTGCGCATTAATTTTAATTAATTTAATCTAATTTCCATCTTCGTGCAATTTTTCCAATTGTTCGGCGCTTTTATGCAAAAGTGCATTGGATATTACATAAAGAAAACCAATTTTTCCTACATTATTTGGTTATGTGAATTTTTCTCCATGAATTTTCGGAATGTGCAACGCGCAACATCGCCCCCTCATTAAATCGTATCCTTGCATTTTAAACAATGTAATTTATAGCCCTCCAAACATCCCCATGTAAGGCCAAGCCCATACCAAGAAGAGTTGACCAAGCCCAAATTTTTTAGGTCAAACCCAAACCTAAACATACATATATATATACAATTTTTCCTTTTCTTTTCTTTTCTATTTTATCACACCAACCTAGATCTAGCTGACCCTTCCCCAAGCTCCTGTTCATCATCATCTCCCCCTCTCTGGCTTCGCCACGACCCTCCACCGGAGTCTCGCCGGAGTAGCACCCACGTCCGCATGTACCATGCCTCCAGCAGCCGTTGTTCCCGCTGACCCGCCTCGCCGTGCACCCCGCTGACCCGACTGCTCCCTTAACTCGACTCCTCCTCCACGACACCCCGGACCACCCGCCGCTCGCTTGAAGACCCGAGCTCGACAACCCGCTGCTATCTTCCTCTCCATCCTCCTGCCTCACCGGACTTCTCCCTTCTCCACCATTCTTCCCCTCCGGTTGACTGAACGTCGAAGAATCCCACTGTCCCCGCCATTGCCAGCACCACCATTAACCTCCAGCCATCCTGTCTCCTTCCCCTTCTCCTCTGGTCCCCATTCACCAGACTAGCCCTGGCCAGAAATCGTCGAGCCTCGCCCGCTGGTCATCTTCCTCCTCACCATCGACTGAATCCCGATCACCACCATCACCTGCACCGTTCTCTGCTGCACGTCGACAACCACCGCCACCCGACCTCTTCTCTCTTCCCTGTCCTCCTTCCTCCGCCGAAGTCGACAGCAACCACCCGCTGAACTCCTCCTTTTTCCTGTCCGTTCCCCTCCTCGCCTGAAGCTGTCGGACTCCGGCAGTAAGCCATCGGCCATCCTCATTATCATCCCTATTATCATCATCATTACACTCATCCCCTTCACCACCATACATCATCACCCTATCACCACCAATATCATCATCATCATCTCCAAATCATTATGATTATCATCACACTCATCCCCATCACCACCATACATCATCACCCCATCATCATCATCATCATCATCATCTCCAATTATTAACATCATCATCATCTAATCACCAACATCCACATCATCACCATCATCCCAATCACCATCCAAATCATCGCCATCATCAGCAACCTTATTATCATCATCATCTCATCATCATCACCCTAATCATTATAATCTTCCCCATCATTATTACCCTCGTCATCATCATTAGCATCGACCTCATTGTCGTCATCATGGACTCGTCACCCTCGCCAAAGACAACCTGCAGCAGTCACCCCCGATTCCCGTACCTGTCCACGCTAACCCCGAGGTTCGAACCTGTCCCTCTTCTCCTTTTTATGTGTGCTTGTGTATGCTATTAGTATTTCTTTATGATAGTTAGTTGATTTCAGACCGCATCGGTGAACCCAATGACTTATACGCGTATATGTAAGCATATTATAATTAAAGTGATATATATATATATATATAAATGGATGTATTATACAAGTAATTATATGCTAGTAATAGCTATGACATATGTATATATATATATATACTTCATGACCCTAGTATACTTACGGATATCCCGTATTGACCATGTGACCCTGAGGATTGCAAGTTGACCGCCTTGTGTACATTAACGTACTGGCTTAGACACATGCTAGTTGACTTTCTGATCTTGATACAACATTTAATATGGGACACCTGCGTAATTAGACGTATATTTGACCATGTTAGGTGGCCTGTGTCACCCCTAGCGTACCCTCTGAGACCAGTATTTTATGGTTGTGTATGTAATAGTGTAATGACTGATGATTTTATTATATTATACTATATTTATTTAGGACATATCAGATTATTCTGCGAGACTTCATGAGCAGGCTATTGGCAGTACGCAGCTTTCTTGCCAGGCAAGTATACCTTGCCTTGTTGTATTATTTAAATTCAGTTATTATTTTAGTTGCATGTTTATTATTTTTATATTATATAACTGTGCGCGTCCGAGAAAGACTCGGGTGCAGTCAACGAAGGCGTTGACGTTAGGACTTGTGTCTGACCTAATGTCTAGTGGACCCACCTAAAGTCTTGGAGTTATCAGTATGACTCCCCTGGCCTTGACACATTTCTTACACTAGTTGTGAGTCTCATGTAGGGCACGGACTTGTGTATTCGGTTGGCCACCTATACGTGTAGGTCGTACGACGGATAGGGAATAACTGCTATTAGTGATGCATGTTAAAAAACTTAGCAGTTATTAGTAGTTAGAGCATAGACTATTGTAGTACGGTGGTCCCATCCTTGTCCTTATTTGGTTGTAAGGTTGGGCTATTATTCTAACGATAGACTATGAGTACGACGTCGATACTTGCACTCTGTCTCGGCGTAATAGCTAAAGCATATTGTGGATACAACATGCATAGATCATTGGACGGGGAGGACGACTAGTAGGCATATGGGACACCCACCTTCTTTATACAGATACTGCGTTCTTCGGAGTGATACGGACGTATATATATTGATGCAGATACCACATTCTTTAGAGTGTTGGACGTTACTTGTGGTTTTGAAAATACCACACTCTAGAGGACGTTGGACGTTATTATTCATACTGATACCATGCTCCTCGGAGCTGGACGTTATTATATTGTAGAGTGCCCTTGTTATGGGGGCATATATGGCATATACTAGCCAGTCATCATAATTTGGTGAATTACGTTAGCATATGTCTAGCCTACACTTTCTCATATGCACAAAGTTGTCCTCAAATTGCATTCACTTAGATGGTTAGCACACCCCCTTTATTTATTCAGTATTTACTTTATGGCATGCTTCTATGTATCTTGTTATGTCCCTCTGAGGACCTGGTCCCTTTTCAGGTGTAGATATTCATGAGTATTCGCAGGAGCGCAGATCCGGACTAGCTACTTATATTTCGAGAAGGTCTTTTCTTCGAGCCTCATGATTATTAGTTATTGTACATTATTTTATTTATTTTTTATTCTAGTTTGGCAGTGGATTTGTTTCCACCGGACTATCATCCTTAGATACTTCATATTAAGATTTAGTTACTTGGTTATGGGTTATTTATTTCTATTTAATTTTTGTAGATGAGATTTAGTTATGCTGTGACTTATGATAGTTTATACCACTTGTGAATTATTGTTCATAATACATCGTACGCATGTATTATAGTTTCCATATATTGGAGTTGCCATATACCAGTAGCTGGCATGCTTACGTGTTCCTAGTCCTACGTATTTTGGGATTGGGGCATGACATTTGGTTAGGAGATTCCTTGGAAAGTTTTCAAAAAAATAGAAAAGAATAGGGGTCAAATTTTGCTATCAATATTGTGTTCTTGATTTTTGGTAAGTATTGATTAGGCCAATTAAGGAGGGAATCAATTGGGAAGGTTATGGGATATTTTTGAATTCAATTAAGATTCAAATTTTTGAAAAAAAAATTAAACAATCGAATGGGGGGTGGTTTCTTCCGCGCAGGTTCACTTGAGTCAGGTTTGGGTAGATTTTTGTTTTGTTATTATTATTTTTATCACTCAAAACCTAATTATAACTATATATATACTGTAATGCTCCAGTCCCAAAATATGCAGGACCAGAGTACGTGGCAATGGTCATCTACGTATCAAGTGGACTCCAGCCCAACTCGTATACGTATAGGCTATCTAGAGGGCAAGTATATCTATCTAAAATGTCAAGTCCACTATATCTCAATCCAAAAAACATAATATCACGTGGAAACCAAGTGCATTAATACTGATCAGACAATTATACACTGATACCATATGAATATAAATACCAAGAAAGATAATATGTAATAAAGTTGGCCAAACCTTAATACAATTGTCTGAACAAACTCATGATAGAAAATAAGCTTACAAAATGAGGCTATACTGCATTATCATCATAAATTATAAAATACGAAAAAATGATAATACTGCCACTAGAGAAACCTAAATCCTGTATGAATAAGCCATTGCACAATCCTACGTCTCAGTGGAGCTCAACAACAACCTGGAAAGGAACTAGGTCCTCAGTGAGACGTAATAAGATACATAAAAATATGCCTAATGTACAGTAATGAACATGCAAGAGAGACAAGAAAGTAAACACAAAGGAAACAACGTAAAACACAAGAATACTAAGATGTTGGCATGCCATAGAGAAGCATGGTACTAGACGTGGCTAACAAATAAATCGAATGACTGCAGTTCTGAGTGGTGCTAACGGTCCTATAGAGAATAGTCCAGTGAGGGATTCCCTTCCCATAGAAAGTTCTTATCGTGTGTCACGACCCGCACCCGGTATAGGGGCACGAGAGCGTGGGTACGTCCAGCCTACGCCGCAGTATCGGGGGTAGAATACTGTCTAGGTCACAATAATTACTAATATAACTAAAAACCTGTCAATGATATCAATCTCCATAAGGAGACACAAATATCACAATATAATATGGAATATACTCAATCACATAAGCTAAAGCACGAGGAGATATCGAAGCAACAATGAAATACAAGACAAGTCTAAACACAATAAATAGTCTAACCTGCAATCAATAACATCCAATCTCCAAGTATGCCAAAAAAAAGTCCTCTATGTCACAGTCTGGATAAAATATCCAGTCAGGATTGGAACGAAGTGCAAGGACTAACAGTAGTTTTATGTATATTAATAAAAACTATAATACTGTGTAAAGAAATACAAGATGGATATATGTACTAAAAACAGGAAATAGTGGTGAGCATGATTATACTAGAAATAGAAATACTAGAATAATGAAGTACTCGAATAAAGGAATACTGGAGCACATATGTCATATCAATGGTACAACTAGCAATAAACAAGAATACAAGTGCACGCTAGAACAATGAACTGGTATATATAAGTGAATGCTAGAACCATGACTAGAACATAAGGAATGCTAGATCAATATATTAGAGATACATGTCAATAATATCTAGCTTAGTGTGTGAAATATCAGCATAACATGTGATCGGCTTGGGACTGATCAGGCTCGTGACATTGGTTAGCTATCATCCTTGAGGTCAGGCTAACCATCCAGATAGCTATAATGCGAGTAATAGTCAGGCTAACCACATGTAACAACTATGAGGCATGTAATGGTCAGGCTATACCGAGGTCAGGTATGGGTGAACTATGATGCATGTAAAGTTAGGTATGATCACATAAGCTACTAATATTTCCCCGTTTCCCCAGCTAGCACGATGGATTACAAATCATGACTCCTCGTGACAGGTCTCGATGATGCCAACTTGTGTAAGTAACAGTGTCAGAGTCATGTACGCTATACAACAAGAGTTATAGAGATAATCAACATAATGGAAACTGTCAGAGAATGTACTCGCCTGTGGTCTCACAGCTGGCAATACCAATGTCTGTTTCCGAATCTTGTCTGAAAATCCAATAGTCCTAAAGATAGCATATAATACAATATTGTATCAGATATTACTCTAATATATAATAAAAATATACTGAACTCAGGGCTACGCTAGGTATGACATTGGTCAACTAGGGTCAAGTGTGCGTTAAATTATACGGGTGTCGCGTTTGTAATTGCTGTGAAATCAGACAGTCAATGATACGGGTCTTGCCAGTACGTCAGTGTAGATATGGCAGTCAACTTACAATTCACATGGTCATAGGTCAATGTAACTATGGGTATCCGTGGTTACACTCGGGTCACCTAGTACATATACACATATACATATTATCTTAACTATCATATACATTAGTACTTACAATATACCTACAATATATATATATCAATTATATACATACTAAACATATACTAAATAAATACATATACTATATATATGTATATATATACCAATATTAATATTAACATATACTAATACTAATACACTAATTGAATTTATACTATATATATATGTATACATATACATACCAATTATATACTATACACATACTAATAGATATACATACTACATCATGAAGGAGGGTAGGAACGAACCTGTGCACGGGCACGACGACGATGACGGCGATGTTAACGATGACGACTGTTACGACTACGGCGATGATGATGATGGTGAAGGTGATGGTGGAGACGAGGTTGTCCGACGAGGTGGTTGTTCAACGGGGTGCTGCCGTCGATGGGTCTTGTGGTGTAGAGTATTCAGGTGAAGGGAAAGGAGAGGCTGAGGTGGATGGGAGGTGGAAGAGATGGTCGTGCTCAGGGTGTCGAGGGGCTGACAGTAGGCGGTCTCCTCGCTATTACGGTCGACGAGGTGGAAGACGATGATGTAGGGTGCAACGGGTTCTGGAGGGGTCTCCGGTCGATTTTTGGCGTATTAGATCGAGTGTAGTCGGGGTCGAGCTAGCCGGTTTTTGGCAGAGTCATCGGAGAAGAAGGAAAGAGGAGGACGAAGTGGTCAGGATGGGCAGCGATGGCCGGACCTGGTGGACTGGAGGGTGTAGCGGGATGGTCGGGGTCGTGATCCGGTCGGTGAAGGAAAGGTGGGGGTGTAGACGAGCGGGTTCGGTTGTTTGCTGTGGAGTCGACGAGCAGTCAGCGGATCGTGCAGCGGGCTCCGGCGTCAGGCGGAGAAGGCCGGCGAGATCAGGGTTCCGGTCGGGTGAGTTCAGGGAGGTGGCAGGGTAGTATCGGGGAAGAAGATGCATAGGTCGGCTGGGGTATGGGTTAGTTTTAGGAAAAAGAGGAAAGGAAAAGAATTGAAAAAAATCATTTATATACATGTAGGGGTTTGATTTAACCTAGAAAAGTTTGACTGGTCAACCCCTCTTGGAATTGGACTTGGGTTGGATATTTCAAGGGCCATGATTTCAAATGGATTCAAACGAATGGCTAAGATTGCATTGGGTTCAAAGTTCGGAGGGCCATGGTTTAAGAAGGTTGATGTCGAATTACACACTCCCAAAAATTATAGAAAAATACACATGAATGAGAAATTGGTTTATTTATGTGTCGTGTCCAACGGGATGGACAACTTAATGCACTTTTGCACAAAAGTGCCCAACAATTGGAAAATTGTACAAGGTTGGGTTTTGGTTTATTTTAATTAAAAATAAATGCAATTGGTGTTCTAAAATTTATTAGAAGTACATGGGGGTCAAAATTAAGTGGGACACAAGTGTCATAAATGAAGAAGACTCAGAATAGAATATTGCCCTAATTTGGGTTGCTCAAAATGGGTCGAGATTGTGTCTCCAATTTCGATTGGAATGCACAAGGATACAAAATTAAATTTATTTAGATTTAAAATAAACGCCTGCGATGAATATTGTGCGGCTAAAATGAAGCACAAGAGAACATAATTATAAGTTACACAAAGGTCAGAAAAGAAGGCAGGCATGTCTAGGACAAAGTTATGGAATTTGTTGGAAGGCAATGGCTATGGTAGCGCTCCAAATATCGATGCAACGGTAAGGCACAACAATGAAATAAAATTACGGCAATTTAAATATAATTAAATATCATGCAATATTTTTACACATTAAATTATGAAAAGACGAAAATACCCCTAATCTGAAATGTGGGGTGACAAGTCTACCCTCCTTAAAAGAATTTTGTTCTCAAATTTAAGATCCTCAATAGTCATATTTATCTATATATTTATTTTACCATCAAAATTTAAATTCATCAAACCATATAATCATGAAGCAATCCATATTGTTATTTCATAAAACTCTCAAAATTCTATAATATCATATTCCTGAAGATCTTCAAGTTTTTAAAATTAAATTTCATTCTTATCACAATCTTCTTAAAAAATTTAAGCCAATTACTAAATACAAAACTTAATATCCAATCCTCTAATTTTAAATCCACTCAATGTATATTTATAAAATTAAGAAATCTCATCCGAAAAGTTTAAATTTTATATACTAATCCATTAATCATCTTACTCCTCTAATTTAAGTCCAATGATGCGTATTTATAAAATTTAAATCCTTATCCCAAAAATTTAAATTCAAACACTAATCCATTAATGATCTTACTCCTCTAATTTAAATCCAATTGATGCATGTTTATAAAATTTAAATCCTCATCCCAAAATTTGAAATCAAACACTAATTCATTAATTATCTTATTTCTCTATTTCTTTTTCCACACAATAATCAAATAATATATTACTCGCAAATCTTCAAATATAACTTTCAAATATAAATTTTAAATTTATATCCTGCAGTCAAATAAATATAATGATAATCTTCTTAAATTTCTCAAATTTTTTTGACAAATTCAATCTTATCATAATCTTCATAAAAATCAATAATTTAACAAAATCGTCAATTCTGCCATATTAAGTTCTCAACTCTTTATTTAAATTAATATTTATCCTCAAAATTTAAGGCACCTTGTCTCTTTCTGTTCAGTCATAACTTCTTCATTAATCTTCACTACGGTCAAACTTCCAACGATCAAGTCTAAGAAAATCCTACCTACAGTCATAAAACATGCAATCTAAGGAAAATATGTATGGTTATGGTCTCTTTTGTCATGGTATTATAGTCTCTGTCAGGGTGTACTACTAACTATATTCTAGCAAAAAGATCATTGATACAAGCTATGGTACTAGGAAATTAATCAATCAATCAAATAGACAAAAGAACAGAAAGAAAGAACAAAACATAGCCTTCTAACACAACCATAGTTTAATGATGCATCTAAGTTTAATACATCTATCCCTTGGTACTACTGTTTCTACTATAAGCACAATCACTGCTAGCTCTCTTACCTACTACAACTGCTTATATTAGTTGTTCTTATCACTCAAGTGCACACCAAGTACAACACACCATACTAAGTACTTCTCTCTCTAATACAACTTTAGATGGATACCCAAGTCAGTTTGCAGTGCCATCTCGAGCATGCTCAAGCCAACAGATCCTTACACATGCACTTCATCTACTTCTATACTGTTATATATTTCTTACACACCATAAAATTTTATCCTCAAAATAAAATTATTAAAATTTAACTTCTCGAATGATTTAAAATAAGATGCATATACTTTCCTCAAAAGTCAAATACTCAAATATCGAAATAAAATTTTAATCACTTCCAAAAATCTTTATAGCTTTGACTATATTTATTGAATTGAATTTGAATCCTCAAAATTTTAATAACATAAAATCTTAACTCCTCAAAATTCTTAAAAACTAAAATTTATTTCCAATCTTCAAATTATAAATTTAAATCCACAAGTATACATATAAATACTCACAGTCTCAATACTTCAAGGTGCACACAAATACATCAATTATCTTCAACTCTCAACTGTGTACTGAGTATTGCACTGCCTGGATTACTTGCACTATTAATTCCAATAATCAAAGTTATCATCACGCATATTTTCTCCAATAATTTTCTATCTATATTAATTGTTACACCAATCTAATTATTATCACACGAAGTACTTAATGTTACTAGCACAATTCTCAAGAAATCCTTGATATAAAAATATTAGTACTCTTGGTATGGTAACACTAGCTTTATTATTTGATCACCTTATCACACTCACTAGAATCCACGATCACTTGCACTTTCTATAACACCCATATTTCACTTTACTCTCAAAGATAGGCATATGGTTCTATATCTCGATTGATGTATACATATTTTTCTTCAATCTTTTACAGCCTGTTACACTAGTCTGTGATACACTTCATACCTTGCATGATCTATCTTAATATTTTCCTACCCATGGCACACTCATTAACACCCTTTATGCATATATATTTCTTTACTCTTGACACACCCAAGTATCAATCATCAATTGAATATTATGCTCCATTAATTTGTAATACTATTTCCTCGATACTTAATTGTTTACATAGATCATTCAATTACATAAATTTATGACTACCCAGGACTGGCATACTGACTCTGATACTTACTCTTGGAACCATCACTGATACTCTTTTCTTCTATCTATAGTGCCAATACTAACTATAATAATGCCTATCATAGAACTATTGCTACAAGGTACTATGCTATGGGTATCTCTAGATTAATGCCTATAGCTCACATGTCCAACTAAGAAACACTTACAAACTCACAAGTCACACTTAGTCAATACTAATACAAGACACAGACATAATTGCAAGTCACTAATCATCACACAAACAAGGAACCCTAATGGAAAGAAGCTCAAGAAGGAACTGGACTGAGGAACTGAAGGTATTTCTACTGCTAGTAAGAAAAAAGAAGCGATGGAACAAACTCCTGGAATAACAAAAGTAGATAAGCATTAAGATAATAGTTAAGAAATAATTTAAGATACAACCTGATAATCATACACGTCTGTCCAAAATTATGACACTCAGAATCCTTGCCACGCCAGTAAGCATAGCTGCGATAAACGATAGGTTCCGTAACTAAGGTATGCAACTCTATAATCACGTCATCTAGAATCCTTGCCATGCCAACCGGTATAGCTGCAAGAAACTCTAAATTTATAACTAAGACATGTACATCCAAAGTCAGGTTCCTCCATTTCCGCTACGACAGCTAATGTGGCTGCGATAAACTCTAGCCTCCATAACCAAAGTAGACGTTTTACCTTTCTCACTGTCCTCATTAATATATGTCATCAAATGATACCGTAAATTTTAGCCCGTAAAATTCATCTCGATATGAAATTAACTCAACAACTATACCAAGAATTAAATTTAATAACTGATCAACAAGAATCAAGTTTAATAACAACAAGAGAGCGGACGAAAACTGTCACCCCCACTTTTTGGATTAAGGGTATTTTCGTCTTTTCGTAATTAATGAGTAAATGATTGCATGGTAATTAATTTTATTTAATTTACAGTAACCTTAATTGATTGTTGCACTTTATCGCTATTCGATAACTAGGACGCTACGCTAGCTTGTCTTCCAACAGATTCACACCCTTGTCCTAGACACGCCAGACCGTTAATTAATGCTCGTGTCCCACATAAATCCAGCCCTTTGTACTTCTATTTAATTGTAGAACACCTCCTTGCATTAATTTTAATTAAGCAAACAATAAACCCATTTTTTTCCCTTCATCATTATTTTCCATAAATTTTGGGAATGTGTAATTTAACATCAAAACCTTGGAACCATAGGCCTCCAAACCCTTAGATCATGCAATTTCCATAAATTCATTAAACCCATTCGAACCCTAGCCCATTGAAATATCTCCATAATAATCCAAGGCCTTTTTCTAGTATTGACCAAAGTCAACATATTCTAGGTCAAACCCACACCCTTGTATATATATATATATATATATTCCTCTTATTCCTTCTCTTTAAAACCTAAAACCTAATACCCCAGCCAAACCCTTCTTCCCATCTTCCTGTTCATCCTCTCCCCAACGTATTCTGACCGAAACTACTTCGACCCTCGGTCCGGAGCAGTCCCCAACCGACTGCACGACTCGAGCACCCCGCTGCGCTCAAGCCCGAGTCTTCCTCCGTTCAACCGGCACGCTGCCCGCGGCCAACCTTGCTGCACCGACTGCAGACCGGATGACTCGACTGCACAGAGCTGCGTTGAACTGCATACGCTGAACCGAGCCCGACTGCACAGAGCTGCGTCGAACTCGCCCACGCTGAACAGAGCCCGACTGCACAGAGCCGAGCGACTTGCCCGCCCCGACTGCACGCCGCTGTCGACCGGCCACTACTTGCCTGCACGATCCGAAGACCACTGACCTCGCTGTACCCGACCGGAGCACCCCTTCGACTCGACGCCGCCGCGACACTCACGTCTCATTTCCGCGTCCAGGTTCGAGTCCCCTCTCGCGTACGTGTACGCGTACATGCACACGCATATTCTTCCTTGTATACATACGTATAATTAGCTATGATAATATACACGTATCGTATGATGGTAGATTGGTGTGTTTGTATGTACATATTATATATCTATATATATATAAACCAAATTGGTATATGTACTAGTATATGTTTAAATGTATTTTGGCATATATATATGGTATATCGCAATTAGTATAAATACATCTATATATGTATTGTATACATCTCCCTAGTATATGTTAAATATATATAAGATATAAATTTTATTAAAGTATATGTATATACAAATATCTAATATAATGGTAACTAATAGACATTTATGTATGTTAGATCATATTATAGATGACTTGAATGTAATCAGGGATATCCTGTAGTTACATCGACCTGACCCTGTAGCATGATAACAGACTGCCAAATGTACACTGACGTACTGGCGAGACCATACTATTGACTGTCGATTATGCACAACAACGACAGATGTGACCCCCTAGCGTAGCCTGTTGAGACCATTATGTTGATTGTGAGCTAGAGTATTGTCTGATGAAGTATTATATGGTATATCTATAGGACTGTTGGATCATCCAGACGACACCTTGGAACCCGGACAGTGGTATTGCCAGCTAAGGACCACAGGCGAGTACATTTTCTGACAGTTTCTATTATGTTGATTATCTCTATAATTCTTGTTGTATAGCGTACATGACTCTGACACTGTTCTTTACACGAGTTGGCATCATTGAGACCTGTCACGAGGAGTCGTGATTGGAATCCATCGTGCTAGCAGAGGAAACAGGAAATTATTAGTAGTTTATGTGATCATACCTAACTTTACATGCAGTATTAGCTCACCCACATTTTACGTCAGTGCAGCCTTACCCTTACATGCCTCATCGCTGTTACATCTGGTTAGCCTGACTTGTTGGGGATGATCGCTAATCAATGTAATGAGTCATATAGTCCCAAGCCGATCACATGATATACTGATATTTCACACACTTAGATAGATGATTTCTTGACATGTATCTTGATAGATTGATCTTGTATTTCCATATGTTCTAGTTGTTGTTCTTATACACACTTACATACCAGTTCTTTGTACTTGCATACACTTGTAGTTCTATTCCTTGTTAGATGCATATTGATGATGATGTTCCAGTACTTCGTTCCATTATTTCTCATTGCCAGTATTTTATTCTGTCTTGTATTTCTTTACACTGTATTATAGTTTTTGTCAATATATGTAAAACTGCTGTTAGAGGTGTATTTTCGTTCCAATCCTGACTGGATATTTTTTCCAGAGAATCTTGAGAATTTTTGTACCACGCACTACGGACCAGGTATAGATGCAGACTATGTACCAGAGATCCTAGAGAAGACTATGCTTCTAGATGAGACATTGCCTACAGCTATATAGATAGTATTTATTTATGCTTGAGACTTATGGAGGTTATTTTAGTTTATGTTTAGACTTATGTTAAGTTTAATTGGAGACTTATGTTGGACAGCTAGACTGCGAGTTATCTTTATGTTTGAGACATGGTGTTCAACTATGTCATTTTCTTTTATCTTTATCGTGCCTTATAGTTGTTGTGATTGAGTTACATTGTGAGATTATTGTGAGATGTATATTGACCTCCTTATGGAGATGGATATCATTGACAGGTGTTTAGTTATATAGTATTACTGTGACCTAGACAGCGTTCTACCGCCGATGCAGCGGCGTAGGCTGGACGTACCCACGCTCTCGTGCCCCTATACCGGGTGCGGCTCGTGACACATTTTTAGTGGTGGCCCATGTAGGTCTAGTTTCGCAAGTTATGCGATATCGTGGTAGTGCGACAACTTAGTTGTACTGCTGCGAGCCTGTGTTAGGATATAGGAAATAGGATCTAGGATGAGAATATGCTCAATCACACTAGGAAATTCTGAACTTCATATTGCTATTCTAATGGATTGCTTCCTTTAGCACTTTAGTGTCCTTCCTTGATAATATCACATCTATTACCTTAATTGATTCTTTGATCTGTATTCAGGATGTCGCCAAATACTAGATCCATGAGAATGGGAGCAGCCAATTCATAGAGGACTGCCACCTCTCAACCTGACGAACAGATACCTGGAGATCCTCCTACATCTCCTGTTTGTGTGGGAGTGTCTACAGCTAACGGGATTCCTCCTCCACCTTTACAGAGGATTTCCCCAGCTATAACAGACAACCTTCCACCACCACCGACACCGATTTTTGGAGGAGTGCCCGCTGACGGGGAACAGATGTTCGCACTGATGCAGGGCATGCTAGAGGCCCAGAGAGTAACAGCAGAGGCTCAACGTGTTCAAGCTTAGGCTCAGAGAATGCAAGCAGAAGCACACCAGGCACAGACCGAACTGATGAGAGAGAGCATGGAGAATGCTCATCAAGTGACTCTCCAAGCTGTGGAGAGGGTAGCACGACAACCGCAACATCAAAGGCAACAACAACAGAGGCCCGGTACCATAGTAGACTTTAAGAGGATGATGCCTCGAGAGTTCAAAGGCTCATAAGGAATACTATATGCTGACGAATGGTTAGAAGACATAGAGAGGAATCTGCGCTTATCACAGATTCCAGAGATTCTTCATATAGAGGCCGCTGGCAGCCAGATGTTTGATATCGCACTGACGTGGTATCGTACAGAGCCGAGACTCGCCGCTGAAGGACTTACTTGGAAGGACTTTAAGGAACTCTTCAAAGAGAAATTCTTTCCTGACATAGCCTTGGGAGCATTAGAAAGTCAGTTCCATGACTTAGTCCAAGGAGGTATGTCAGTCGACGAATATGCTGCAGAGTTTTGTCGATTGAGTCGATTTGCACCATCGATGGTTCGAGACCCAGGAGACAGAGCACAAAAATTTAGGAAGGGATTAAATAGGGAGATCAAGTCTCGTACTTCGGGACGACGTACTGCTACATTTGAGAGTATTCTGATGGATGCCCAGATTGCCGAAGATGACTTGGACCTCAGGCCCAAGAGAGGACGCGATACATCTGGAGTAACAGGAGGTAACACAGGACCAGCCAAGCGCCCACACTTTCAACAACAACATAGGCCATACTAGCAACAACACCAGCAACAATACCAGTAGCAATACCAGCAACAGGCACCAGTTCGAGGACATGCTCAACAACAGCAACCACAAAGACATAATCAACTCGTTGCCCCATGTTCGTATTGCGAAAAGATGGGACATACAAGAGACATCTGCAGGAAAAGGTTGGGCACTTGCTTATCGTGTGGATCAGCAGCACATCAGCTGAGGGACTGCCCAACTATTCAGACTCGCCAAGGAGGAGGAGCAACTCAGAGAGGACCAGCCAGAGCACCTATTGTACCAGAAGGCCAGCAGAGAGGACCTCCACTTCCATCACAGCAGGAGAGGTTTGCTTAGCAACAGCAGCAACAGAGAGGAGCACCACAAGGACGAGCTTACGCCATGACCACTGCGGAGGTCGAGCCAGCTGGAGACGTGATTTCAGGTTCAGTTTTACTCGATTCTATTCCAGCACTTGCATTATTTGATTCTGACACTTCCCATAGTTTCGTATCTGTATCTTATGCCCTTAAGCATCATTTAGAAACGAAACCATTAGATAGGACTTGCAAGATCACGATCGGAGGAGGCATTATCCTAGTCCGTGATTGTTACAAGGATCGGAGAGTGTCATTAGAAGGCCGAGAGTTGAGCGTAATTTTACTCGTCATGCCACTTCCGGAATACGATATTTTACAAGGTATGGACTGCTTAGGTAAACACCATGCTTCTATAGATTATCACGGAGGTAGAGTAGTATTTTGACCATAAGGAGAGCCAGAGTTTGAGATTGCCAGAGGAGCAGAGGAGCGGAGCAGAGGCACTTTTTGTGGAGCCAGGGTGGAAGAAGAAGAGTTACCACATCCACTTATAGCGGAGTTCCTGGATGTATTTCCAGAGGAGTTGCCAGGTTTGCCACCAGACAGAGATGTTGAGTTCTCTATAGACTTGATACCAGGAGCAGAGCCTATTTCACAACATGTCTATAGAGTTAACAACAACGAATTGGTAGAACTAAAGAAACAAGTTGAGGAGCTGCAAGACAAAGGTTTTATTAGATCAAGTTCATCGCCATGGGGAGCACCGGTATTATTTGTACCAAAGAAGGATGGCACGATACATAATTATAGAGCTTTGAATAACCTCACTATCAAAAACAAATACCCGCTGCCGAGGATAGATGATCTTTTCGATCAATTGAACTGAGCGAAGGTGTTTTCAAAAATAGACTTGAGGTCTGGCTATCACCAGGTTAAAGTAAAGAAAGAAGACATACCGAAGACCGCATTTCAAACCAGATATGGCCAGTTTGAATTTACAGTAATGCCGTTTGGTTTAACCAATGCACCAGCAATATTTATGAACTTGATGAACAAGGTGTTCCACCAATACCTTGACAAGTTCGTAATAGTGTTTATTGACAACATTCTAGTATATTCAAAAACACCAGAAGAACATGAAGAGCACCTGAGAATAGTCTTGGAAACACTCAGGAGAGAGAAATTATACGGAAAGCTTTCAAAGTGTGAGTTCTTTCTTGAAAAGGTTGAATTTCTTGGACATATGGTAACGGGTGACGAAATTTCAGTTAACCCAAAGAAGATAGAGGCAGTGAAGTCATGGGCTACCCCCGGTACGGTAGCTGAAATCAGGAGCTTTCTCGAACTAGCAGGATACTACAGAAGATTTATACAAGACTTCTCCAAGATTGTAGAGCCAATGACTAGGCTGACCAAGAAGGATGTAGAATTTGTCTGGACAGAAGAATGTCAAGCCGCATTCGATGAGCTGAAGAGGAGATTGACGACAGCACCAGTTTTGACATTGCCCTCAGGGACAGGTGGATTCACTATCTACAGTGATGCTTCAGAAAAAGGGTTGGGATGCATTCTTCAACAATACGGGAAAGTAATTGCCTATGCTTTAAGACAATTATGCCCTCATGAAAAGAACTACCCCACTCACGATCTAGAGTTAGCGGCAGTTATCTTTGTCCTAAAGCTGTGGAAGCACTATCTGCACGAAGAGCGTGTGGAAATCTTCACAGACCTCAAGAGCTTAAAATACGTGTTTACATAGAAGGGGCTGAATATGAAACAGAGAAGGTGGTTAGAATTGATGAAATACTTTGATATCTCATTACAGTATCATCCAGGAAAAGCCAACGTAGTCGCGGATGCCTTGAGCAGGTACCCAATGGCTATGTGCTTGACTTCGGATAGACACTTATTAGCTGATCTTGAGAGCTTGGAAATTGAGGTATTAGTTCCAGGAGCAGAGATTCAGATATGGGGACTGCAGATTCAATCAGAGATGATAGACAGAATTAGAGCTGCGTAGTACGATGATGAGACCCTAAGGAATATTAGGGCACAAGTTCAGGCAGGATTGATAGACGATTTCACTATTGCGGATGATGGATCCTTACGACATGGCACGAGGATGTGTGTGCCAAGCGGAGAGCTGCGCAAAGAAGATTTACAGGAGGCACACCGCTCTCAGTACTCGATGCATCCCAGAGCCAACAAGATGTATCGAGATTTGAGGAGGCATGTATGGTGGTATGGTATGAAGCGCGAAGTAGCATGCTTCGTATCCCGATGTTTAGTGTGCCAACAGGTGAAAGCAGATCGACAGAGGCCAGGGGGATTGCTTCAACCTTTACCCAATCCAGAATGGAAGTGGGAGCACGTGACTATGGACTTCGTTTCAGGACTTCCTCGTTCTCCAGGAGAAAAATACGCAATTTGGGTCATCGTGGATAGGTTGACCAAATCAGCCCACTTCTTACCTTTTAAAGTAGGTACTTCGACGGAGAAACTAGCAGAGATGTACGTACAGCAGATTATCAGATTACATGGAGTTTCTGTGAGTATTGTCTCAGACCGGGATAGTCGTTTCACTTCCCATTTCTGGAGGAGCCTGCAGTCTAGCTTGGGCACTCAGCTCAAGTTCAGTACCGCATATCACCCTCAGACAGATGGGCAGTCTGAAAGAACTATTCAGACTCTTGAAGATATGCTACACACTTGCGTATTAGATCTCGAAGGTTCTTGGGAGGATCATCTACACTTGGTAGAGTTTGCTTACAACAACAGCTACCAGGCCAGCAATGAGATGTCACCATTCGAGGCTTTATATGGACGGAGGTGTCGTACCCCTTTATCTTGGGATGATGTTGGAGAAAGAGCCTTGTTAGGACCAGAAATGATCGTGGATGCAGTAGAAAAGGTAAAACTTATCAGAGACAGACTGCGAGTGGCGTAGGACAGACAGCGGCATTGGGCAGATAGTCACCGTAGACCCCTAGAGTTTCAGGTATTGTTTTGATTTGTTTTGTTTGGTTTATGATTTCTTTGTTTAGGTTGCATGTTAAGATCGTTGTTCTAGGTTGGAGATTTGGTGTTCCTACGGATTTCTCTGACACGAGGCACGATTCGTTTCGGCAAAGGAGGAAAGCTTAGTCCACGATACATCAGGCCCTTCAGTGTTCTTGCAAGGGTCGGTGCAGTGGCCTATAGACTAGACTTGCCGCCTGCTCTAGATGGAGTACATAACGTGTTCCATGTGTCGCAGCTGAGACGGTACGTGGCAGATCCTAGTCACGTATTAGATCACTCGGAGATCGAAGTTGGACCGACGCTCAGCTATCCTGAACAACCGGTGGAGATCTTGGATCGTAGAGAGAAGATATTGCGGAACCAGACTATTCCCTTGGTTCGTGTTGCATGGAGAATTCACTCTCCAGGAGAATCAACTTGGGAGAGAGAGGACGAAATACGCGAGTGGTATCCATATCTCTTCGAGACTTGAGGTATAATTCATTAATTGATTGCTTGTTCTTGTGATAGTTATTTTAAATTTCGAGGACAAAATTCTTTAAGGAGGGTAGACTTGTCACTCTCACTTTTTGGATTAAGGGTATTTTCGTCTTTTCGTAATTAATGAGTAAATGATTGCATGGTAATCAATTTTATTTAATTTACAGTAACCTTAATTGATTGTTGCACTTTATCGCTATTCGATAACTAGGACGCTACGCTAGCTTGTCTTCCAACAGATTCGCACCCTTGTCCTAGACACGCCAGACCGTTAATTAATGCTCATGTCCCACGTAAATCCAGCCCTTTGTACTTCTATTTAATTGTAGAACACCTCCTTGCATTAATTTTAATTAAGAAAACAATAAACCTATTTTTTCTCCTTCATCATTATTTTCCATAAATTTTGGGAATGTGTAATTTAACATCAAAACCTTGGAACCATAGGCCTCCAAACCCTTAGACCATGCAATTTCCATAAATTCATTAAACCCATTCGAACCCTAGCCCATTGGAATATCTCCGTAATAAGCCAAGGCCTTTTTCTAGTATTGACCAAAGTCAACATATTCTAGGTCAAACCCACACCCTTGTATATATATATATATATATATATATATATATATATATATATATTCCTCTTATTCCTTCTCTTTAAAACCTAAAACCTAATACCCCTGCCGAACCCTTCTTCCCATCTTTCTGTTCATCCCCTCCCCAACGTATTCTGACCGGAACCCCGTCGACCCTCGGTCCGGAGCAGTCCCCAACCGACTGCATTAATCGAGCACCCCACTGCGCTTAAGCCCGAGTCTTCCTCCGTTCAACCGGCACGCTGCCCACCGGATCGGCTGCCCCTGAGCCGTCTGGATCTCGTCAACCGGAGCTCGACTCGCGGCCAAACTTGCTGCACCGACTGTAGACCGGACGACTCGACTGCACAGAGTCGCGTCGAACTGCACACGCTGAACCAAGCCCGACTGCACAGAGCCGCGTTGAACTCGCCCACACTGAACCAAGCCCGACTGCACAGAGCCGCGCGACTTGCCCGCCCCGACTGCACGTCGCTGTCGACCGGCCACTACTTGCCTGCACGATCCGAAGACCACTGACCTCGCTGTACCCGACCGGAGCACCCCTTCGACTCGACGATGCCGCGACACGCACATCTCATTTCCGCACCCAGGTTCGAGTCCCCTCTCGCGTACATGTACGCGTACATGCACACGTGTATTCTTTCTTGTATGCATACGTATAATTAGCTATGATAATATACACGTATTATATGATGGTAGATTGGTGTGTTTGTATTTACATATTATATATCTATATGTATATAAACCTAATTGGTATATGTACTAGTATATGTTTAAATATATTTTGGCATATATATATGGTATATCGCAATTAGTATAAATACATCTATATATGTATTGTATACATCTCCCTAGTATATGTTAAATATATATAAGATATATATTCTATTAGAGTATATGTATATACAAATATCTAATATAATGGTAACTAATAGACATTTATGTATGTTAGATCATATTATAGATGACTTGAATGTAATCAGGGATATCCTGTAGTTACATCGACCTGACCCTGTAGCATGATAACAGACTGCCAAATGTACACTGACGTACTGGCGAGACCATACTATTGACTGTCGGTTATGCACAACAACGACAGACGTGGTCCCCTAGCGTAGCCTGTTGAGACCATTATGTTGATTGTGAGCTAGAGTATTGTCTGATAAAGTATTGTATTATATGGTATGTCTATAGGACTGTTGGATCATCCAGATGACACCTTGGAACCCGGACTGTGGTATTGCCAGCTAAGGACCACAGGCGAGTATATTTTCTGACAGTTTCCATTATGTTGATTATCTCTATAATTCTTATTGTATAGCGTACATGACTCTGACACTATTCTTTACACGAGTTGGCATCATTGAGACCTGTCACGAGGAGTCGTGATTGGAATCCATCATACTAGCAGGGGAAACGGGGAAGTATTAGTAGTTTATGTGATCATACCCAACTTTACATGCAGCATTAGCTCACCCACATTTCACGTCGGTACAGCCTTACCCTTACATGCCTCATCGCTGTTATATCTGGTTAGCCTGACTTGTTGGGGATGATCGCTAATCAATGTAATGAGTCATATAGTCCCAAGCCGATCACATGATATACTGATGTTTCACACACTTAGATAGATGATTTTTTGACATGTATCTTGATAGATGCATATTGATGATGATGTTATAGTACTTTGTTCCAGTATTTCTTATTGTCAGTATTTCATTCTGTCTTGTATTTCTTTACACTGTATTATAGTTTTTGTCAATATATGTGGAACTGTTGTTAGAGGTGTATTTTCGTTCCAATCCTGACTGGATATTTTTTCCAGAGAATCTTGAGGATTTCTGTACCACGCACTACGGACCAGGTATAGATGCAGACTATGTACCAGAAATCCTAGAGGAGACTATGCTTCTAGATGAGACATTGCCTACAGCTATCTAGATAGTATTTATTTATGCTTGAGACTTATGGAGGTTATTTCAGTTTATGTTCAGACTTATGTTAAGTTTAATTGGAGACTTATGTTGGACAGCTAGACTGCGAGTTATCTTTATGTTTGAGACATGGTGTTCAACTATGTCATTTCCTTTTATCTTTATCGTGCCTTATAGTTGTTGTGATTGAGTTACATTGTGAGATTATTGTGAGATGTATATTGACCTACTTATGGAGATGGATATCATTGACAGGTGTTTAGTTATATAGTATTACTGTGACCTAGGCAGCGTTCTACAACCGATGCTGCGGCGTAGGCTGGACGTACCCACGCTCTCGTACCCCTATACCGGGTGCGGGTCGTGACAAAAACAAGGAAAATGATTTAAATTGGAAATTATAATAAGATCCTCAAGGGTCGTCCCAGGAATCTCTCAAAAATTTTGTGATTGAGTATCCTCTCTCATCCTAGTATCCTATGTCCTATATCCTATCACAGGCATGTAGTAGTACAACTAAGACGTCGTACTACCACGACATCGCACAACTTGTGAAGTCTAACCTGCATGGGCCACCACTAAAAATGTGTCACGATCCGCTACCGGTATGGGGGCACGAGAGCGTGGGTACGTCCAGCCTACGCCGCAGTATCGACAGTAGAACGCTGTCTCGGTCACAATAATTACTAATATAACTAAAAACCTGTCAATGATATCAATCTCCATAAGGAGACACATATATCACAATATAATATGGAATATACTCAATCACATAAGCTAAAGTACGATGAGATATCGAAGCAACAATGAAATACAAGACAAGTCTAAACACAATAAATAGTCTAACCTGCAACCAATAACATCCAAGTATGCCGAAAATAAGTCCTCTATGTCACAGTCTAGAAAAAATATCCAGTCAGGATTGGAACGAAGTACAAGCACTAACAGCAATTCCATGTATATTGATAAAAAC
Organism: Iris macrosiphon; assembly: GCA_036927795.1. NCBI lineage: Eukaryota > Viridiplantae > Streptophyta > Magnoliopsida > Asparagales > Iridaceae > Iris > Iris macrosiphon. The sequence continues at coordinate 84,167,000 of JAYESA010000014.1, read as the reverse complement.
TATAATACAGTGTAAAGAAATACAAGATGGATATATGTACTAGAAACAAGAAATACTGGTGAGCATGAATATACTAGAAATAGAAATACTGGAATAATGAAGTACTAGAATAAAGGAATACTGGAGCACATATGTCATATCAATGGTACAACTAACAATAAACAAGAATACAAGTGCACGCTAGAATAATGAACTGGTATATATAAGTGAATGCTAGAACCATGAATAGAACATAAGGAATGCTATATCAATATACTAGAGATATATGTCAAGAACATCTAGCTAAGTGTGTAAAATATCAACATATCATGTGATCGACTTGGGACTGATCAGGCTCATGTCATTGGTTAGCTATCATGATAGCTATGATGTGAGTAATAGTTAGGCTAACCACATGTAACAGATATGAGGCATGTAATGGTCAGGCTCCACCGACGTGAGGTATGGGTGAGCTACGATGCATGTAAAGTTGGGTATGATCACATAAGCTACTAATATTTCCCCGTTTCCCCATCTAACACGATGGATTCCAAATCATGACTCCTCGTGACAGGTCTCGATGATTCCAACTCGTGTAAATAATAGTGTCAGAGTCATGTACACTATACAACAAGAGTTATAGAGATAATCAACATAATGAAAACTGTTAGAGAATGTACTCGCCTGTGGTCCTGCTGCTGGCAATACCAATGTCTGTTTTTGAATCTTGTCTCAAAATCCAACAGTCCTAAAGATAGCATATAATACAATATTGCATCAGACATTACTCTAACATACAATAAAAATATACTGAACTCAGGGCTACGCTAGGTATGGCACTGGTCAACTAGGGTCAAGTGTGCATCAAATTGTACGGATGTCGTGTTTGTAATTGCTGTGAAATCAGACAGTCAATGATACGGGTCTTGCCAGTACGTCAGTGTACATATGGCAGTCAACTTATAATTCATATGGTCACATGTCAATATAACTATGGGTATCCGTGGTTACACTCGGGTCACCTAGTACATATACACATATACATATTATCTTAACTATCACATACAGTAGTACTTACAATATACCTACAATATATATATATATATATATTAATTATATACATACTAAACATATACTAAATAAATACATATACTATATATATATATGTATATATATATACCAATATTAATATTAACATATACTAATACTAATACACTAATTAAATTTATACTATATATATATGTATACATATACATACCAATTATATACTATACACATACTAATAGATATACATACTACATCATGAAGGAGGGCAGGAAGGAACCTGCGCACGGGCACGACGACGATGACGACGATGTTGACAATGACGACGGTTACGACAACGACGACGATGATGATGGTGAAGGTGATGGTGAAGAGGAGGCTGTCCGGCGAGGTGGTAGTTCAACGGGATGCTGTCGTCGATGGGGCTGGTGGTGTAGAGTGTTCAGGTGAAGGGAAATAAGAGGCTAAGGTGGATGAGAGGTGGAAGAGATGGTCGTGCTCAGGGTGTCGAGTGGCTGACAACAGGCGGTCTCCTCGCTGTTACGATCGACAGGGTAGAAGACGATGATGGAGGGTGCAGCGGGTTCTGGCGGGGTCGCCGGTCGGTTTTTGGCGTGTTGGATCGAGTGCGGTCGGGGTCGAGCTGGCCGGTTTCCGGTGGAGTCATCGGAGAAGAAGAAAAGAGGAGGAGGAAGCGGTCGGGATGGGCAGCGGTGGCCGGACCTGGTGGACTGGAGGGTGTAGCGGGATGGTCGGGGTCGTGATCCGGTCGGTGAAGGAAAGGCGGGGGTGTAGACGAGCGGGTCCGGTTGTTTGCTGTGGAGTCGACGAGCAGTCAGTGGCTCATGCAGCGGGCTTCGGCCTTCGGCAGAGAAGGCCGGGGTGATCAGGGTTCTGGTCGGGTGAATTCGAGGAGGAGGCAGGGAAGTATCGGGGAAGAAGATGCATAGGTCGACTGGGGTGTGGGTTAGTTTTAGGAAAAAGAGGAAAGGAAAAAAACGGGAAAAAGATTATTTATATACATGTAGGGTTTGATTTGACCTAGAAAAGTTTGACTAGTCAACCCCTCTTGGAATTGGGCTTGGGTTGGATATTTCAAGGGCCATGATTTCAGATGGATTCAAACGAATGGCTAGGATTGCATTAGGTTCAAAGTTCGGAGGGCCATGGTTTAAAGAGGTTGATGTCGAATTACACAGTCCCAAAAATTCTGGGAAAATACACATGAAGGAGAAATTGGTTTATTTACATGTCGTTTCCAACAGGATGGACACCTTAATGCACTTTTACACAAAAGTGCCAAACAATTAGAAAATTGTACAAGGTTGGGTTTTGGTTTTATTTTAATTAAAACTAAATACAATTGGTGTTCTAAAATTAATTAGAAGTACATGGGGTCAAAATCAAGTGGGACACAAGTATCATGAATGAAGAAGACTCCGAATAGAATATTGCCCTAATTTGGGTTGCTCAAAATGGGTCGAGATTGTGTCTCCAATTTCGATTGGAACGCACAAGGATACAAAATTGAATTTATTCAGATTTAAAATAAACGTTCACGACGAATATTGTGCGTCTAAAATAAAGCACAAGAGAACATAATTATAAGTTACACAAAGGTCAGAAAAGAAGACAGGCATGTCTAGGACAAGGTTGTGGAATTTGTTGGAAGGCAATGGCTAGGGTAGCGCTCCAAATATCGAAGCAACGGTAAGGCGCAACAATAAAATAAAATTACGCAATTTAAATATAATTAAATATCATGAAATATTTTCACACATTAAATTATGAAAAGACGAAAATACCCCTAATCTGAAATGTGGGGGTGACATCGTGGCCTAGTAAAGGACTCCCGAGTCGAGAGTGTCAAGGTAGCCAATCCTAGTATCAGTCTTCTCTCCTAAAAATACAAGGGTCTAGTCAAGTCGATTTCATATCAAGTCAAGTTAAGTCCAAGTCAAGTACAAGTAATATGGTCAAGTCGTGTATATAAGGATACGAGAATCTAGACAAGTATGGTGAACCATGGAATCAAGTACTTGACAGAAAAATAGAGACAAGTAACATACATCGAACAATAAAGAAACATTATGAATCATTTATAAGAAACATGTGATAGTCAAGAAAGAAATATGCATGGACAAAAATGAGTAAAAATAAGCATGTATAATACTATACAAGAGTTGGCAAGGTATCTTGCCTGAAGCTTGTCCCAATGTTGTGTTGAAGCTTAGGGGGTATCATAGTCGAGTCCAGCCTACTAATCGTAAAAGATTATTTAGATTGTAGAACCATTTAGTAATAACATTAAATTATGTTATCCATCTAACTTATGGTTAGATATTTCATATGTCATAAATCTGATCTATCTATTTATTATTTGCTAACCTTAGTTTATATACTTAATATAATTCTATTATCAATTTGCTAACTTTATTTACATTGTTAAGTTATATATATTCTATAGGTCGATCACATTTATTACTATTATTATTTAGGTTATTTATGTATACGTTCATTAACATAGTTAGTATGCATACTACTGCATCTATTTTTTTTAGGTTGTTTACATATACACCAATATTATGTTAGAAAAGATTATATATGCAAATTATTCTAATTTTAATATTTATAATAATATGACCAATTAGGACTATATAAATATTTATATAAAACTTTAAAGGTAATTTCTGCAATTGTTAATGTTTGGGGGCTTTTGCACAATCTTCTTATAAAGTAGTTGGAAACTGTGTCTTCTTCTTTCTTTATTACTTTTCTAAAGTAGTTGTTATATATTAATTTAGGGCTAGTGGTTATGTGGTTTCACCTAGGTGTTGTAAGCATATTTCTTATATTATAGATTTATTTTATTGATATTATATAATAATAGGAATGTATCATGAGGGAAAGGTACCAACTTAGGATTAAGTTATTTAAGAAAAATATATAAATTACTATATATTTTTCTATTTATATTGTCATGTTTTAGTACCAAAATACAGAGACGGACATGGCCAGCTATCCCGTACAAGATATATGAACGTCGTATGGCGATCACAGCTATAGCTAGACAAGGGGGTGCACACTACAAGCAAGTCACTTAGGGACACACAGAACATCTATTGTCTCAATCAGTCAAGTAAAGACAGTAAACACATAACATATATGATAAAGAAGTAAGGCGTCACAAACGCTCTGTCAACATATTCTGGAAACCAATAATACAAAATAAGAAGCTGGTGAAGTAGCAAAAGTATATGACCATGATCAACTGCAGTCTGATTAATTACAATCATGTAAGGAAACTAAATATCCAGGTTTACGGCTAGCAAGTGTTGGTGGCTAAACGACCAAAAGAGTAAAATACACAATAACCAACAGGGAAGAAGAAACTCACTCGTGTCCCTCAGCGGTCATCCGTCTGGTGTACGCCATTGTTTAGGGATAAGTAAGCTGGATCCTAGGGTGCCACCTCTAAATCCGGCTATGCAAAACCAGTGGGGTTAGACCCCAAATAGAAAGTACTACAAAGGAAGCACGAATAATGAAACAAAACCAGCGATATATATATATATATATATATATATATATATATATATATATATATATATATATATATATATATATATATATATATAGTTTTGTCTCGTAGTTTCGGTCCATATCCTATCATGATACAACAATGTAACCCGACAACCAAACAAGGACAAAGGTTAGACCATCGCACCATGATAGTCCATGTCCCTAAACTATTTAACAGAAGATACAACCACAAATAAGTTCAATTACAGTATTGGCCAATTATTTATATGGCTTGCTAGGTGGAGTCTGGGTTATCCAAGAGGTATTATGCATATAATAGGAATCCTCAGATCGAACCATATGCTAGAAGGGGCTAGCCGAGCTATGATAATCGCCGTGTAGCACGTAGTATTTAAGCATCGGTCCCTCGCAAGACCACCGTGCTAAGATCGCATAAAAAATATAGTACACTATAATAATTGGATATTGCCATCCATTAATGAGGATTTAAAGAATATCCATGGGGCCCAGCTTGCACTCCCAGATAAATATTTGAGGGTGGCTCGTTAAGCACGATCTCGAAATTTCGTCCATCCCAATGCTCTATATATTTTAGTTGCCTAGTTAACCCTATGGTTAGCTGGAATCACATGGTGTGGTCACATATTAATTCTTTATATGTCGTACCATAGTACGGGCACTCTAGATACGAATCCACTTTGTCACTTGATAGTTTAATTTGAATTCATCCGAGCTTGATACAACAATCAAACAACTTCTAGCCATGCTTGGTTTTTGACCAACTATCATGTCCATGCTGGAGAAAAATCGTATCATATCACATATCGCATATCACGTAGGTATACCTCGATGTAAAACATGTACCATATCATGTAGGAACACTTAGCATGTCGGAAAACATAGCACGTAGTAAGTGTATCAGCACGGATACCAATAGCCGAGTCAAGTTACCAATTATTGGTAGATCACATAATTTCTAGCACATGGCAACATATAGGCTAAGTCAGGCATATAAGTAGTCATAGTCACTTGGCGCATGGTCTATTTCTGTCATGCCCCAGTCCTAAAATACGTAGGACTAGGAATACGTAAGCATGTCAGCCGTATATACATGGCAACTCCAATATATAGAAACCATACACATACATACGATGTTTTATGAATAATAATAATTCACAAGTGGTATATAACTTCATAAGTCATAGGCAATATTAATCTCATCCACAGAATAAAACAGAAATATATAACCCAATATGGCAATGTACCAAGTAGGAAATAGTCAAGAAGAACTAGTAGTCGGGTGGAGACAAATCCACTACCAACTACGATATGAGAGACAATAAAATAAGTACATTATCTAGTGATCAAGAAGCTTTATGGGAAGACATCCTCGAAAGAGAAAGAAGTAGCCAGTCCTAATTGTTCTCCTGCAAATAATCATGATCTTCTATACCTGGAAAGGGTGCCAGGTCCTTAGAGGGATATAACAAGTACACAAGAAATCGACATGCATGAAAGTAAAGCAGTAAACAATAAATAGGATAACTAAATCACCTATGTGATATGCACTCGAGACATCTCTAATGGAACATGAGGGGTAAGAAATAGAAGAACAGTCGTCCTACCAGGCATTTCGTAGAACTCGAAGGTTACACAATTGTACCATTTTTACAGTACAGTAACAAACAAAAATCTCATACGCTCACTAGCAGATTCTACCCTCCCAATGAATTATCTGAACCGTATACGCGGTGCATACATAATGCAGTGACATCAAATAATATCTAGAAAACTAAACCAATACCAACTACTAACACACAATTTAAACTCTCGTACTGATGATCAGTCGACATGCTAGTCCATGCACTCACTCATTCAGACAGTGATCGTATTTGAAACAGTGTCAGGTTAGAAGATACCACATATCTTTACAATATACCAGGTAAGTCAACTACTTCTAAGATGTATGCACATAACTAAACAAATAAAAACTAGGCATAATATAAACGGAACAATACAATCAAGCAAGGTTTACTTGCCTTCCAAGCTAAGATACGAGCACAACAATTCTGGTCCGGTGCTCCCTACAGGGATGTCTCGAACACCTACCAATTAATTATTAATTATACTCTTATTCTTCTAGTTTAATTAGGTTAATATCTACATATTAATCTTACGTTGGTTGCACATACAAGTAACTGCACGCCAAAATATTACTAACCATTAACATTGCCAAAAACTATTTCTCAAATATTATTTAATAAACAATATTAATTTTAAAATTTATTGGAAAAATAAATTTTTTAGTGATAGGATCGTCTCCTATAAATTCTATGAGTCCAAAACCAAGTAGAAACCAAAACTAGGTCATAACAGGTTACTTACTCGTCAATAAAAATTAATTTTTGACAAATAAGTAAATCTGAAATAATACTTAAAAATTCAGAATTAAAATATAATAATGTAATTTTAAATGCTAAAAATATGGATTTTTCGTCGGGCTTTAACTCTAAAACTGTCGGGGTCAAGTTTTGTTAAAACTAGGTCAACTAGCTATATAAAACACCTAGAATTCTAATTTTTATAAATAGAAATAAAATTTGAATAAATATGGTAAGATCAGTAATAAATACAATAAATACTAATTCTTTTATCCATACAAAAATAATTAGGATTTTACTATCTACAAGTTGATCCTATTAGGGTTGGCAACCAAACTTTGCTAGTATGCATGCCAAAGGGTGGTACATGGGTGTTGTGACAATATAATCATTAAATAATATAATTTTAATATAATTTTAGAATATATAATTTTGGAAAAATAATACTTCATGAATAAAATTTTACGGTTATATATTTATGATCAAGTCCTAACAAGGTCCAAGGGTCTCCAACATGCATACATCAAAACTTGGTCAAAACTACTCATAAAATAAGGTTAAAACTCTAATTTAATACAAATTAATAAATCTAAAATTATTTATAAAACTGAATATATTCATATTATTAACATCTATATAAATATATTAACAAGAATTAAAGAGGGTTTTGAAGAAGGTTTCATGCATGTATAAAAAATTTGGATTGAACCTCAAAATTAGGGTTCATGAATTGCATATGTTATTCAGTCATAAATTAATAGAGTTTACAAAACATCCCACATATATATAAAAATCTATATAATTATATAACAAGAAGATATTAAGGAGAGAAGGATTAAAGAACTTACTAGAAGTAGAATGAAAGAATTGCTAGGGTTCTTGGATGGAAGAAGTGGTGTGGCCACGTGAGGAGGGGGGTCGGCTTAGTGATGGCGGTGGCAGCTTGGAGGAAGGAGATGAAGAAGAAAATTAGTGTTTTGTAGAGGAGAATTTAAGTTAGCATTTTTAGAAGATAGAAGGGGTATATATATATATGGAGAGAAGAGAGGGGGAGAGATTCGGCCACGGGAGGGGGATTCGGCCAAGTGGGGAGCCGTAGTTTTGGGTAGAATTAGGATTGGGATGAGTAGTTAGTTTGTTAGGATATTTCCTAATTAGGTTGTTAGTTATTTAGAAATCAAAAACTAACAAAATAATTAATTTATGACAAGGATTTGATTTGATTCCATGAGATTAAAATAGTAATAAATAAATAAATCCTACAAAAGAGAAAAGTTGCCTAATTTGGCATGGAGGAATTATGGGTTGCTTATTGAAGAAGGTTGGGATGAGAAATAACCATAAATGGATTATTTATATAAAAATATCTAAATATTAAATACAATAAACTATGGTTGTTACACTAGTGTCATACTAATATTGAATGGTCAAATTTTGAGTCACGAAAAGATTCTACAAGTTGTGTCTCCCGTGTAGGCTACTTCCTACGAAGGGCGATGTAGATTTTGGATGTGTCCTATATCATTAATGTCTAAACTATGGTAAAGTGTACTAATAAAATAATTAGATTTTAATTGATTTAAAAATAACCTAAAATAAATACAATAAATTAAAATACACACAAAATACCTATCTTGGGTGAGTGGTTTTACAATTTACACACATAGTCGGGTCAGGCACATAATCAGATCCATTACATAGTGATTTAGTTCTCATACACTTACAATTATTAAGATCACTCATGAAATCACAAAATCCAATAAAATATCCAAACCAAGCAAATCAATAGTACGTGTACATAGGGCCCATAAAGGTTTGGGGCATATAGGGATCAAGGACGCATAGGGTCAGAGGTGCATGGGATCAGGGACGCATAGGTTCAGAGGCAAAGTTCACTCATCGGGACAAGTGCTGAGTGATGGAAAAAAATGCAAGTCAAAGAAGTGAATTATGTGACAAACCAAAAAGTGTCAAAGAAAAGACAACCATAAAAAATCGTGCAGAGTCACGAAAGTCGAGCAGAGCCCTTTGTCAAAAGAAGAGACGCATGACACTATGTCGTATAGATTTTGGGCGTATAAACTCTTAGTCACACATGAAAGTCGAGCCCTTTGTTAAAAGAAGAGACGTATGGCACTATGTCGTATAGATTATGGGCGCATAAACTCTTAACCGCATAGATTCTTGGCCTTAGTGATATTTTATGCATTCAGTGTTCTATGTGTCCCACTTTTGAACACATGCACAGAGCAGGCATGCACCCAACAAGATAGGCATATACTAAAATATGCCGCATAGAGTTGTGCCACATGAGACTCCTTCGTCCCCAAACAATACGAACTCCATGAAAAAAGTTTCAAAATTCGAAAAAAAAATTTCTTCATAAAAACATCATTTTAACTCCAAATTAAGTGAACCAAAATCTGAAATGCCTGAAATTGAATGCTCTACCTAGAAAAACTAGTTTTCTAAAATATCATATTTTAATAGATCAAAACCAAAAAACTTATGGAACCCATGAAAACCCTAATCTTAAAATGTAGATCTACACATATCCATCCATCAAAACCATAAACTCCAAGTATTAAAAGTGCTTAGAATCATAATGTATACATATTAGACTAATAAAATACAACAAAAGAGCAAAAATTAAAATATAAGGGTTTCTCTATATCATGGAAGGTATACTTGCCTAAAATGAAAGAATAAGGAAAATGAGAGAATGAGAAAAGAGGGAGAAAGAAGTTAGCTGAAATGTATTAGTGTACGTGTCCAATAATACATATGCCATGAACAAGCTTAATAAAGGATGAGCTTGCAAAACTAGGCTGTAACAGCAACATAAGTCGAGGTAGTACAAAAATATAAGCATGCTAGATTATGATGAGAGAAATTACAAAATAATTCAAGTTCACAAAACCAAACAAGATACAAAATTAAGATTCTACAATCTCTATAGTTGTCATACTCACTCCTTGTCTAAGTCGCTAGTCAACCAAATAGGGGTATGGACCTTTAATTTCTACCGTCTAAATAAACACTATCTCCTTATGTAAGTCTAAAGTTGTGTCATCCTATTATACTTTATCAGTGGGTCAATAGGGCTAGGTGATACTGTATTGTAAGGCATACTATCCAACAAAAAAAATAATAAACTAGTACTGTGACAGTCTAGAGGGGATCCTACAAATTAATAAGCTTCTTGTAAATAAAGTACAAATTTTTATTGGGCTATATGAGGAACAGATCTCAGTACTTATTTGGGTCTCCTATGGTATCACCTAGGTCACGGTCATCTTAAATCTTAATCATATAGCTCATAGAATACAAATGTCAATAGTAAGAATGGAAGAGTTACTGGTCTTCAAGGGAAAGAGGATATAATCAATATTGAAGTGTGGTACACATTACGTGATTTAAACTAAGAATAATCAGATCATAATCTAAAGAAACAACTCAAACTATACAATTCTAACTATCATGCACAAAATTCAAAGTTCAAGATTACACTTTTTATCCTAGTAAACTATATATCCTAACATAGAATAAGATCACTTGGCTTATAATCGGAGGAGTCGAGTGGCACGAGTTAAAAGATGGAGAAAAGAAGAATCATAATTTAATTATCGCAAAATTAGCGAACGCTAAGGTTGCAGGGGGACAAGATATAAAATTAAAATAGAGGGGCTCAAGATAATATCATGGTTTCCTAAGGGGAAGGTGGCGAGCAATTCTCCGTATTTGAGGTATGACCAAGGGGAATGTCATACTCGTTGCTCTGGGCTTCCTGAGGTACTGTCTGCTAATATCAAGACAAGGATCTATATCCTAACATTATCTCACTATGCAAATTAGGTTCAGTCCCTACATTCGATCTCGGATTTCCTATTGGTTCCTCAATACTAGGGTAAAACATTAGGGTCAAATCTCTAACTAGCTCTAGCAGTGCCTATACTACTCTTTGGTCATTCATAATTACGTCAAGGAATAAGAGTAAGCCATTCTTAAGATAAGGATACTAGGCTTTACTTAAATATTCTAAACTTAGTGACGTGTCAGGGTTCTAGTAACTCTTACTAGGAAGGTTATCCTACTTATTATTTAATAATAGGGACTTCTATATTCTAGGAGAAGGCTACACTCAAGGAACTATCAGGGATGCACATGAATCAAGCAGGATATAATTATTCAAATAGAATAGATTAGAAGGAAGATGAGTCATAGTCAGATATGGATGAGATCCTATATTCTAATCCTATTTGCAGGCTTGCTCGGTACAGTAACGTAACCGAGACAATATACTTTTGACCTGTATGGGCCACCACTAAAAATATGTCATGCCCCAGTCCCAAAAATACATAGGACTAGGACACGTGAGCATGCCAGCCGTATGAATATGGCCCTCCAATATATGGAAACCATAACACACGTACGCTGTAATATGAATAACAATTCACAAGTGGTAAACATATATATCACCGGACATAACTAAATCTCATCCACAAAAATCATAAATAATTGAATAACCAATATCTATAATTAGAACTCAAAATAAGCATCTAATGATGATAGTCGGATGGAGACAAATCCACTACCGAACTAAAATATAGAATAGTCAAGATACATACACGTAAGAATATCAACTACCAATCATGGGCTCGACGAGAAAACCTCATCGCAAAAGCGTAGCAAGTCCGGATCTGCGCTCCTGCAAATACTCATGAACAATACACCTGGAAAGGGACCAGGTCTTCAGAGGGACGTAACAAGATACATAAAAGCATGCTATAAAGTAAATACTGAATAAATAACTCCGGAGTGACCTAACCATCTAAGTGAAATGCAATTTGAGGACAATTATAAGTATATGGGAAGGTATAGGCTAGACATATGCTGACGTAATTCACCAGTCGTGACAACCGGCTAGTATAGGCCACACATGCCCCCTATAACACGGGCGCAAGAATACAGTAACGTCCAACATTCTATAGAGTGTGGTATATGTAATATCATCAAGTAACGTCCAACACTCTACAGAACGTGGTATTAGTAATATATATATATATATGTCTGTATCACTCCGTCGAGTGCGGTGCTAGTGTAAAGGAGTGGGGTGTCCCATATGCCTACTAGTTGCCCTCCCCGCCCAATGATCTAAGCATATTGTATCCACAACACGCGTCAACTACTACGTCTTGGCATCGTAACTCTGGCTCATGGACTAGCGTTAGAGCAAGGGTCCATCCTTACAACCCAATAAGGATAGGGATGGGACCATCGTACCGCGCTAGTCTATGCTCCGCCTATCAATAACTGTTAAGTCTTCTAACATGCATCACTATTAGCAGTTATACCCTATCTGTCGTACGCCTACACGTACAGGTGGCCAACCACATACGCAGGACCGTGCCCTATATGAGACTCACAGCACGTGTAAGAAATATGTCAAGGCCTGGGAAGTTATATTGATAACTCCTCAACTCTAGGTGGGTCCGCTAGACACTAGATCAGACACAAGTCCTAATGTCAACGTCTTCGTTGACTGTACCCGAGTCTTCTCGGATGTGCACAGTTATAATAGCTAAAACAATAAACATGCAGCTAAATAATAACTGAGATTTAAATAGTACAACAAGGGCAAGGTATACTTGCCTGGCAAGTGGCTGCGTAGAAGCAATAATCTACTCCTGAAGTTGTGCAGATAAATCCAACAGGTCTCTGGGGTCAGCGTGCACAGGTACGAAAATCGGGGGTGACTGCTGCGGGTTATCACGCAAGAGTTTCGGTCTACAATAAACACGATGACGGGGTTTATGATGATGGTTGAAGTTGCCAAGGGTGATGGTTAAGGGTAGCAGTATTTAATGATGATGATGACAACAAGGATGAGATAATGATGATGACAGTGATGAGATTATGACTAGGGTGATGGTGTGGATGATAATGTGTAAGATGGTGGTGACGAGGGCGATGATGTGGAGGATGGTGATGACCAGGAGGACGATGTGGGCGATTAGGGTTAAGGTATCGGTGACGATGATGGTGATTATAATGGTAGTGATAGTGATGATGTTGGAGATGATAATTGCGATAGAGTGGTAAAGATGATACGACGATGATGAGGTCGTCAATGGCTATGATGATGGTTAGGGTAATGATGATAACGACGATGACGATGATGATGGTGAAAGTGATGACGACGATGACGATGGCGACGGTAATGGTGAAGGTGATGGTAATGACTATGGTGATGGTGAAGGTGATGATATTATTGGCAAGGGTGTTGGTGATGATATTTCGGCTAGTGGGGGAGGGAGGTTCGACCAGGGAGGGGATGTCCGGCCCAGGAGGTTGAGGAGAGGCCAGGGAGGGGAAGGCTGTGGTGTGGCCGGAGTTGTGTGGGTGGTGGTGATGAGGAGCCGGCGGGGAGCTCCGGGCATCGTTCAGGCGAGGGGGTCGCTCCGGCCAGTCAAAGGAGGAGGAGGGGAGGATGACAATGGTGGTGGTGGTGCTGTCGACTCCGGCGGCGGGGAGTCATCTGCTAGACCGCCGGGGTCGGTTGCTCCGGCGTCGATGTCGGAAAAATGAGGTCGAGGAAGAGGGACGGGGAGGTCCGGTGGAGGGGTGCAGGCGGAGGAGATAAAGAAGATGACGAGGGGCGGAGAATGGGGGCAATAGGGGTATACTGGTGGCGTCGTGGTCAGCTCCGGCTTGTCATCGAGGAGTACAGCGGTCGGGGGAGGGGATTCGGTCGACGGGATGAGCGGATCTGGAGGAAAGCGGCGGCCTCGATGAACCACCATCCACTTCCCTCCTCCACCACTCCATCACCCCTGAAGCCGGGGCTGATCCGGAGGTCCGACGAGTCTCCGGCGAGACTGGACAGGGACTCGGGGGAGGAGAGATGAACAGTGTTGGCTGAGAGTTTATATGTGTTTTAGGTTTTGTTTTTCTCATTTAATAAAATGAAAAGTTTGTATTTATAACCATGTGAACTAGGATTTTGTTGACCTAGGAGTGGGCTTGGTCAACACCCTTGAGCTTGGGCCTTGGGCTCTCATGGGGATGTTGGGGGAGGGGAAAGAAATCACATTTAATTAAATACAAGGCTAGAATTTAAATGGGGGACGATGTGCGCGCGTTGCACATCCCAAAAATTATGAAAAAATCTACGTGAAGGGAAAATTGGATTTCTTTACATATTGTCCAATGGTGGGGATATCTCAACATATTTTTGCATAAAAGCCCCCAACAATTGGAAAATTTGTACAAAGACAGAAATTAAATTTAATTAATTTAATTGAATGCGCATGATGTTCTGGAATTAATTAGGAGTATATGGGTTTAAAATTTGGTCTGATACCAGTGTCAGGGACGTAGAGGGTGCAGTATAAAATATTAATAAAATTTGGGTTGTATAAAATAGTCAAGGTTGTGTCTCTAATTTCGAATGGGTTGCACATGGGTACAAAGTCGTATTATAAATAGAATTAAGAAATAATGTCCGCGACGTTTATTGTGCGGCTAAAATGTAGCACCAGAGAGATTGATTGTAAGTTATACAAAGGTCAGAAAGGTAGGCGGGCACGTCTAGGACAAGGTTGTGAAATTTACAGATAGGCAGTGTCTAGCGTAGTGTTCCAATTAACGAAGCAACGGTAAGGTGCACTACGCGATAAAATAATATACAGTTAAATCAAATAACGTGTTCTAATTTCTAATTAGGTTCAAACTAGCCCTAATTTTACTATATATTCCATGTAAACCTAATTTTGGGAGAGGGGGTTTATAATAGCATCATCTGTTATTGTTTTATAGTCCTTATCAATTAAATAGAACTGTTATTTGAGATATACTTTGCTCCTTCCTGACTGAAAATATTTTTCCAGACTATGCCTTATAGGACTGGTGTCCGACATTCTATGGACCACAAGATGAGTAGCTGCAGACTTAGACTTGGTAGTTCAACTGTGATTCCGAAAGGTCTAGCCGGAATCACTAGTTATCTAGTTAGTTCTTTTAGCAGATTATTTTGGTACCAGATTTGTCTCCGGCATACTCTTTGAGACTTGGATTATATTATTGATTTAGACTATTTCTATTTAGACTCGTGTTGCATCTTACTTGTTTCTTCGAGATCTTATCATGCTGTAATTGTGATTGAGTATGTTGTTCATATTATATTGTGGTATCCGTGTCTCCTTATGGAGTTGGATGCTCGTATGAGATTGTTTAGATAGCATCATGACCTAGACAATATTCTACCGTCGATGCTGCGGCGTAGGCTGGACGTACCTACGTACTCGTGTCCCAATTTCGGGTGCGGGTCATGACACGTTTTAGTGATGGCCCATGCAGGTCAGACTTCGTAAGTTGTACGATATCGTGGTAGTACGACGTATTAGTTGTACTACTGCGTGCCTGCTATAGAATATAGGACATAGGATACTAGTATGAGAGAGGATACTCAATCATGAATTACTTGAGAGATTCCTGGGATGACCCCTGAGAGTCTCATTATGAATTCCAATTTAATTCCTTTCCCCTTGTTTTCGTCTGTTCTCGCTTGTTGATATTGAGTTTGATTCTTGTTGACCAGTTGTTAAATTTAATTCTTGGTATCGTTGTTGAGTTGATTTCTTATCGAGATGAATTTTACAGACTAAACTTTACGGTATCATCTGATGACATATATTGATGAGAATAGTGAGAAAGGTAAAACGTCTACTTTGGTTATGGAACCTAGAGTTTATCGCAACCATACTAGCTGTCGTGACGAGAACGTAGGAACCTGACTTGGATGTACATACTATAGTTATGAAACTTAGAGTCTCTCGCAGCCATACCGGTTGGCGTGGCAAGGATTGTAGATGACATGATTATAGAGTTGCAAACCTTAGTTATGGAAACTGTCGTTATCGCACCTATGCTTACTGGAGTGGCGAGGATTCTGAGTGTCATGATTTCGGACAGACGTGTATGATTATCAGGTTGTATCTTAAATTGGTTCTTAAAGTATCATCTCAATACTTATCTATTTTCGTTATTACATGACTTTGTTCCATCATTTCCTTTGCTAGCGGTAGCAATACCTTCAGTCCTCAATCCAGTTCCTTTTTGAGCTTCTATTCTTTGAGGATTCTTTGTTAAGTATGATAATTAGTGACTTATAATTATGTCTGTGTCTTGTATAAGTGTTGACTGAGTGTGACATATTCGTTGTAAGTGTTTCTTAGTTGGACATGTGAACAGTAGGCATTAATATAGAGTTAACCCATAACATAGTACCTTGTAGCAATAGTTCTATGATAGGCGTTATTATAGTTAGTATTGGCTCTATAGATAGAAGGAGAAAAGAGTATCAGTGATGGTTCCAAGAGTTAGTTTCAGAGCCAGCATACCCGTCCTGGATAATCATGATTATGTAATTGGATGATCTATGTAAACAATTAAGTATCAAGGAATTGTGTTAAGGATTAATGGAGCATGATGTTCAATTTGATAATTGATATCGGGTGTGTTAAAAGTAAAGAAATGTATATGCATAAAGGGTTTTAATGAGATGTCATGAGTAGAGAAATATCAGGATTGGTAATGAAAGTTGTGAAGCGTATCACAGATTAGTTTACCAGGCTGTAAAAGATTAAAGGGAAATACATATACATCAATCGAGAAGAGGAACCATATACTAGCCCATGAGAGTAAAGTGAAACCTGGGTGTTATAGAAGGTGCAAGTAATCATGAGTTCTAATAAGTTTGATGAGATAATCCAATAATGAAGCTAGTGTTATCATACCAAGGGTATTAATGATTCTATATCGAGTATTAGTTTAGCAAGGTGCTAATAGTAAGTGCCTTGTATGATAATATTAAATTAGTATATCAGTTAATATAGATAGAAACTCATTGGAGAAAATACGTGTGATGATAACTTTGATCATTTGGAAGTAATAGTGCAAGTAATTCGAACAGTACAAATTTTAGTACACAGTTGAGAGTTGTAGACAATGGGTGTATTTGGGTACACCTTGAGTATTAGAGACTGTGAGCATTTATACGTATACTTGTGGATTTAAAATTGAAGAGTGGAAATGAAATTCAATTTTTAAGAATTTTGAGGAGTTGAGATCCTATGTTATTAAATTTTTGAGGATTCAAATTTGATTCAATAAACATAGTCAAAGCTGTAAAAGATTTTAGAAGTGATTAAAATTTTATTTCGATATTGAGTATTTGACTTTTGAGGAAGTATATGCATTTTATTCTAAATAGTTCGAGAAGTAAAATTTTGATGATTTTATTTGGAGGATTAAATTTTATGGTGGGTAAGAAATATATATTAGTATATGAGTGGATGAAGTGCATACGTAAGGATCTGTTGACTTGGGCATGATTGAGATGGCACTGCAAACAGACTTGGGTATCCATCTAGAGTTGTATTAGAGAGAATAGTACTTAGTGTGGTGTGTTGCACTTGGTGTGCACTTGAGTGATAAGAACAACTAGTATGAACAATTGTAGTAGGAAAGAGAGCTAGCAGTGAGTGTGCTTGTAGCAGAAACTGTGGTACCTAAAGGGATAGAGGTATCAAACTTTGAATGCATCATTGACCTATGATTGTGTTAGAGGTCCTTGGTATCGGATTTGGTATTAATAGACAGGTGTGTGCAATGAGGATATATTCATGGATGTTGTGGACTAATGATTAGTTGATATGGGTACCAGTGTACAAGGATAGGAATTAGTTAGTGAATGTGCCAGAGTTAAGTGTATGTTAGAAATAGAAGATACTGCAGGTGACGTGTTAGCAGGTTTTGTTCTTTTCTTTCCTTCTGTCCTTTTTTGTTTGATTGATTGACTGATTTCTTAGTATCGTAGCTTGTATTCATGATTTTCTTGTTAGAATGTAGTTAGTAGTACACCCTGACAGAGACTATGACCATGTATGTTTCACCTAGATTGCATACTTTATCTAGAGTGCGTGTTGTATTGCATGTTGTATGACTGTAGGTAGGATTCTCTTAGACTTTGATTTTTGGGGTTTTGACTGTAGTAAAGGATTAATGAAAAGGTTATGATTTGACAAGGAGAGACAAGGTGCCTTAAATTTCGAGGATAAAATATTAAATTAAATAAAGAGTAAGAATTAATATGGCAGAATTGCCGATTTGTTAAATCATAAATTTTTATGAAGATTGTGGTATGATTGAATGTCGCTAACATTTGAGAAAATTAAGAAAATTATCATTATATTCATTGGCCTGCAAGTTATGAACTTATATCGAATGTGGTATTGAAGATTTTATAACTATTATATTATTTGTTTTGTGTGGAAAAACAAATCAAGGATTGAGATCACTAATGGATTAGTGTTCAATTTTAAATTTTAGGATGAGGATTTAAATTTTATAAATATGCATCGACTGGATTTCAATTAAAGGATTGGATAGTAAATTTTGTTCAAAATTTGAGGGTAAGATGATTAATAGGTTAGTGTTCGAATTCAAACTTTTCGGATGATATTTCAAATTTTATAAATATACGTTGATTGGAATTAAATTGAAGGATTGGATTTATAGATTAGTATTTTTAGATGGGATTTCTTAATGTGCATTGAGTGAATTTAAATTAGAAGATTGGATGTTAAATTTTGAGTATTTAATTATTAACTTAAAACTTTGGAGGAAATTGTCATAAAAATGCAATTTGATTTTATTTCGAGGATTTTCAAGAATACAATAATTTTAGAATTTGAAAATTATGAAATAACAAGGTGGATTATTTCATGATTATGTGGGTTGATGAATTTAACTTTTGATGGAAAATAATATAACGAGTAAATACTATTATGAGGATTTTAAATTTTGAGGACAAAATTCTTTTAAGAAGGGTAGACTTGTCACTACCACATTCTAAAAATAGGGGTATTTTTGAATTTTTATATATTATTAATATTGTGGTAGTTATTTTAAATAATTTCATGATATGTGTATTTTAATTTAAATAATTGTACGAGATGTGTATTTAAATATATTATATATATACAGTGTTCATTAATGTTTGAGCTGGTAGACTTGACCTAGAAGCCCACTAGATGAACACCTGACCGATATGTAGGGTTATGGAATTAATTTGTATTATTTAGAACTTAATTATTTGAGGTTGTAATTATTACCGTAATTTTCTTTAATTGTTGCGACTTACCGTTGCTTCGATATTTGGAGCGCTACCCTAGCTTTTGTCTTCCAACAAATTTCATAACCTTGCCCTAGACGTGCCCGCCTTCTATTTTAACCTTTTTGTAACTCATAATTATGCTCTCTTGTGCTTTATTTTAGTCGCACAATATTCGTCACGAACGTTTATTTAATTTCTAAATAAAATCTGACTTTGTAGCGTTGTACGTTCCAATCGAAATTGGAGACAATCTCGACCAATTTTTGTGCAACCCAAATTAGGGTAATATTCTGCTCTGAGTCTTCTTCACTAATGATATTTGTGTCACAACCTAATTTTGGCCCTATGTACTCCTAATTATTTTTAGAACAGCGCTTGCATTATTCTTTAATTAAATTGAGGATACCAACTTTGACTAATCCCGTTTAATCCCAATTTAATCCAAATACCCCATTCCTTAAGCCCATACAAAACACCCAACACCCCCCTCACCCTACAAAATACCAAACACCAATTCTCCTACAATTTTTTCCATCATTCATGTGTTTGTGCAATTACCCAAACTTAAGGGGCTAAATTACAAATATTGCAACATGTGGCACCTCCTCATTGGTCAAGGCCAAATGGAGAGGCCACCCTCTTCTTTGATCGTAGTCAACTTTTCTCCTCTCCTTCCTTTGCATGAAGAAACCCATCTCTTCATGTAAAATCCTCACCCCTCATTTGAAATGGAAATATCACCACCCTCCATTCAACACACCCCTTCCTATAAAATGTCACATCACCTCACTCTTCCCAACCATACCCTAATCCCCAAACCTAGAAAAGCCCCCACCTCCTTCTTCTCCCAACGTAGGGAATTTTTCCTTTTCTCTTCTTCTTCTCTTTTTCTTCTTCTTCTTCTTCTTTCTTCCTCTTCTTCCTCTTCACCTATTTTTAGGTTTAAGAAAACTTCCTCCACTGTTCACCCGGGCACCCCGGCCCCCCAGCTCCGGCCGACCCACCGGAGATCACCCTCTTCTCCACAGCAGCTCACCCGTTCCTCCTCAACCCCGAGCTCTTCTCTTCGGCCACTCCCCTTTTCAGCCCGGCCTGAGTTCCCGAGTCTCCACCACCCTCCGTCGAGGCCAACTCCCCCTTGCCATCACTCCCTTCCCCAACCCCGCTCTAAGTCTCCCCGCAGACCTCGATAGCCGTCGCCACCAACCCACTGTTCTCCAACCCCATAGTCCAGCACAGCCACGAGCAGTTTGCCTCCCTCGACTCCGGCGGCTGGGCCCCTTCGGCCACGAGCTCCAGCGGCTCCGGTCTGCTGTCCCTATAACGATCACCTCCGGTCAACCGAGCCACTACAGCCTCCCTTCCCTGGCTGTGCTGCACCCCGAGTTCCCTTCCGACATTCGAGCACCCCTGTATCCCATCCTTCCCTCCGGCCAACCTCCATCACCACTATTAGAACCACCACCACCACCATTAGAACCACCATCACCACCATTAGAACCACTACCACCACCATTAGAGCTGCCACCACCATCATCAGTTCTGCTCCTCCCCACTCGACCGGCCATAGCTCCACAGCCACCTCCGGCCAGGCCCCTCAATCGAGCTCCCCGTATGAAGCTTCCCGACCCCGCAGCATCATCCACCTCCGGCCAGTCTCCTCCCTCTTCCCTCCGGCCACGATCACCACTATCATCGTCACTGTGAGCCTCCCTCTCCCTCCTTCCCTCCTTCATTGTTTGAGGAATTGATTCTATATAGTGTATATATGTATGTATTAGTATGTACGTAATAGTATATATGTATTCAATATATACATATGTATATTGGTTTATTTTCATATAGTATATATTTAATAAAATATATACTGGTATAAATTTAATTATTGTATTAGTATTTGTATATGTTAATATTAATGATGGTATAATATATATATATATATATATATATATATATATATATATATATATATGATATATTTCTCAAATTACTATATATATACTTATGTATATGTATTGTAGACGTATGCCCTAGTATACGCTTAAAACGAATACAATTGATTGGTATGTTTAATATATATACATAGTGTAAATTCATTAGGGTATATACATATATTAATATATGTAATTAATTGGTATACGTATATATTGTATATGTATTTAATTTAGTGTATATATATATTGTAAGTATTAATGCTAGTTAGTAATAATATGTATATTGTATATGTATTTAATTTGGTGTATATATATATTGTAAGTATTAATGCTAGTTATTAATAATATATATATTGTATATGTACTAGGTGACCCGTAGTTACATTGACCTGTGCCCATGTAGTATGGTAGCAGACTGCCATATGTACATCGACGTACTGGCAAGACCCGTATCATAGACTGTCTGATTGTACAGCAATTACAAACGCGACGCCCGTGCAACTTGACGCACACTGACCCTAGTTGACCAGTATCATACCTAGCGTAGTCCCGAGTTCAGTGTATTTTGATTGTGTGATTAGTGTAATGTCTGATACAATATTGTATTATTTTATGATATGTCTATAGGACTGTTGGATCATCCAGACGATACTCTGGAACAGGACATTGGTGTTACCAGCTAAGGACCCAAGGCGAGTACATTCTCTGATAATCTCCAATTATTTGATAATATCTATAATTCCAGTATCTAGAAATATTACATCTGATTCTTGACACTGTGCTACACGGACTAGTATATAGATTGGATCTGCAGTCATGAGATGTTACATTGATTATCGTATTGACATTGTACACGACATTGATATTTAGACCTTGTACATGATATATTGGATATTGCTCGTGTATCGTGACGTATCGTGATTGGATCCACTGTACTAGTTGGGGGCGGGGAAAATGTTAGTAAATTATGTGATCATACCCAACTCTACATGCATCATAGCTTACCACACACCTCACGTCGGGTGTGGCCTGACTATTACATGCCTCATAGCTGTTATATATGATTAGCCTGAACACTACTTGCATTATAGCTAACCAAATGGTTAGCCTGACCTTACATGAATCATAGCTAATCATATGTAACCAGCCTGATCTTGTCCCAAGCCGATCACATGATAGACTGATATTTCAAACACTTAGAATAGTTACAGTTCTCTATTTTAGATTATATACTACATCACCCGTATATGATATTGTACCTCATTCTTTTTATTTCATATATGCACTGACTTTATCATATTGCCTGTCTCTTTATATTGCATGTCTCTTTATTATGCCATTGCACTTATTCATTATCTTCTCTCAGTATATAACATCATCTGTTATTGTTTTATAGTCCTTATCAATTAAATGGAACTGTTATTTGAGATGTACTTTGCTCCTTCCTGACTGGAAATATTTTTCCAGACTATGCCTTAGAGGACTGGTGTCCGACATTCTATGGACCACAGGGTGAGTAGCTGCAGACTTGGACTTGGTAGTTTAGCTGTAATTCTGGAAGATCTAGCCGGAATCACTAGTTATCTAGTTAGTTCTTTTAGCAGATTATTTTGGTACCGGATTTGTCTCCGGCATACTCTTTGAGACTTGGATTATATTGTTGAGTTAGACTATTTTTATTTAGACTTGTGTTGCATCTTACTTGTTTCTTCGAGATCTTATCGTGCTGTAGTTGTGATTGAGTATGTTGTTCATATTATATTATGGTATCTTTGTCTCCTTATGGAGTTGAATGCTCGTGTGAGATTGTTTAGATAGCATCATGACCTAGACAGCGTACTACCGCCGATGCTGCGGCATAGGCTGGACGTACCAACGTACTCGTGCCCCAATTCCGGGTGTGGGTCGTAACACCATCATCATCATCATCCCGTCGATCACCCCGATGCCATAATGCCTTCATGATCCCGTCAACCTCGTGCACAGCCGAATCACCCTAGCCGAGATGACCCACAGCAGCGTTACCCCCTCGTGCACGTGCACGCCAAGGCCAAGGTTCGAATTGCCTTCTCTTGTGATTTTATGTGCATGTGTGAATAGTATTAGGGATTAGCATATTGCTTCATGGTAAGTTCAGTTTAGTTGATTTCAAGACCCTGTGTTTGTGAACCTAGTAACCAGTTGCGTGTGCGTGTGTGAATAACAACTAATTGGTATATATATATATATATATATATATATATATATATATATATATATTTTTTATGGAAATTAAATGCTAGTAATATGTATAACTGTATTATAGATGTTGAATGGCCATAAGTGTTAGTAGTAGGTATCCCGTATTTACATTTGAATGTATGACCCTGAGTATTAGTGAACTGCCTGCCTTGTGTTCACTAACATGCCAGCTTAGACATGTGTTGGTGTTACACGGGATTTAGATCTTTGGACATGTGTTAGTGAGTTGACTGTCTGGTTATGCACAGTATTTGAGGACATGACACCCGTGCATTTAGACGCACATTTGACCCTGCTAGTTGACCAGTATCACCCATAGCATAGTCTCTGAGTTCAGTGTAATTATGTTTGTGTGTATGCTAGTATAACGACTGATGCTGTATTATTATGAAATAATGTCTATAGGACTGTTGGATTATTCAGACAAGACTTCGGAAACAGGATATTGGTATTGCCAACAGAGGACCACAAACGAGTACATTATCTGAGAGTTTTTATTATATTGATCATCTCTATGATTCTAGTTGTATAGCATACATGATTCTGACACTATGGATACACGGGTTAGCATCATCGATACCTGTTACGAGGAGTCATGATTGGGATCCATCGTGCTAGCTGGGGATGGGAAAATATTAGTAGATTATGTGATCATACCCTACTCTACATGAATCATAGCTCACCCCACACCTCACGTCGGGTGTAGCCTGACCAGTACATGCCTCATAGCCTTTTATGTATGATTAGCCTGACTATTGCTCGCATCATAGCTAACTGGATGGTTTGTCTGACCTTACATGAATCATAGCTAATCATATATAGCAAGCCTGATATGTCCTAAGCCGATCACATGATATACTGATATTTCGCACACTTAGCTAGATATTGTTCCTGTATTTCTAGTTCATTGTTCTAGCATGCACTTGTATTTCTGTTCATTGCTAGTAGTACTATTGATGATGATATATTCTCCAGCATCTCTTATTTCCAGTATTTCATACTCACCAGTATCTCTTATTTCTAGTATTATATCCATCTTGTATTTTTTTACACTGTATTATAGTTTTTGTCAATATACATGGAACTGTTGTTAGTGCTTATACTTCACTCCATCCTGTTATTAAATTACATTCTTATATAATCATATTTATAAAATTATATTCCAGTAGAAACATATATAACTAATTATTTGTACCGGTATACATACTTAGAGCATCCACAGTGGGAGTACTTTCAAGTGCTATATTTTGACTTTTGTCAAATTTTATAGCACTTGAGGGCTACAATGGACTCTTGTCCACACTTGAAAAATTGTAGAAAGCCAAGAGACACTCCAAATTTGGAGAGTCCCGTAGCTGGTCTATAGTAATCGATGGGCCCACCAAAAACCTGTTATTTATTTTCCTTCCTCCCCTTCCGCTCTCTCTCTCCTCTCCAATTTTTTTTAGAGAGAAACTTTTGAGACCCTTTTTTTTCTTCTTCTTCTTATTATTATTATTATTATTTTTTTTCCATGAATCTCATTTCAAAAGGCCAAGGCAAAAAATCTGCAAAAAAAAATTAAAAATTATGCAAAAAAAAATAATATTTTTTATGTACAATCAATGGTTCCAAATCAAGGAGAGACTCGAAGAAGTTTTCAGAAAAAAAATCAAACGAAAATGAGATAAAAATATTTATGCACAGTCTCATTTTCGTTTGATTGTAGAACTAAGTATTATACGGAAATTCTTTTTGTTGTAGAACTATGTATCATACTTTCCTTCATTTTGCTTAGTTTGTAACCGAAAAAAATGAACTATTCAAGAAATTATGCTTAGTTTGTGGATTTTTTTTATCTCATTTTGTTTGATTTGTTTAACTAAAATGAGAAAAATTATCCATACAAAATTTCAAGAAATGAGATAAAAAAATTCAAACAAAAATGAGAGAAAAAAATTACCAGACATCTTTGTAATCAGTATTGGTTAATGGTTCTGAAGGGAAATGAGGGAAAGCTTTAATAGTTATGAATGAATGAAAATGAGGGAAAATATGGAGGGAAAAGGAAACGAAAATGAAGAGGGAAAATAGGGAGGAAAAAGAGGGAGGGAAAGGGAGAAGTTAATTTGGAGTGTCTATTTTGGAGTGTACCATTGTGTGCAAATATCAATGTGACACTCTAAAAATAGTTTGGAGTGTGATTTGGAGTATGATTTGGAGTATGGTTTGGAGTGTCCCCACTGGAGATGCTCTTATAATATGGTGTATATAGGACATATAAATATACAAATAACAGAAATATATATATATATCACCTATATATGGGTAAATAATAACCAAGGGGTATAATGAAATCAAAACTATGGAGGGGTTTTTTGAATATTACCAAAGTTACCTTTCCTTACGTGGGAAGAATGTGACAGCACATTCTCTTATTCTCCCAACCTCGTTTTACTTTTCCCTTCTGTTTCCATCCTTTCTTCTTCACCAACATTCCATTCGAGAAATGAAAAACTTCGGAGGCTCCTCCGAAGTGAGGGAATCGGCATGGGACGTCGGTGTACGGAGCATCTGGAGGGAATAGGCAGTGTGTCGTCGGCGAGGATGTCGGTTTTGGCGATCATTCGGTTTGGGGTCCTCCGGTCGGACGGTTACGTGATCTGCGATGGACTCGCAGAGGAGGACGGCAGCGTGCAGGGGAGTTCTCATCTTCCTCCCGCACAGGGTCAAGAGGGGATCGATAAGGTGGTGCGTACGACAAACTCGGAGGCAGTACAAAGGAGCATGAAGGCTCCGAAAAGTGGTGGTTGGGCACGGGTATGCTCGGCGTCTGGGTGGCCCGCCGAGGGGACTGCATGGCTGCATGTGTCTCCGATCAACTGGAGCAGTACGCCCGGCAGGGGAGTCCGGACTTGACGAAGCTCGACGCTGGAGCCAGTCGACGCGACAAGCTGCTCTCAAAGGCGAGCCTTGGCATCGTCGAAGGACGCAGCCACGCACTCGAGAAGGGTCATTGGGTGTCTTCCGGTGTTGTCGGGTTGGTCCGGTGACGCGTGGCTGTGCTCGTGGTCAATAGAAGACTGGTGATTTGTTGGCGCGTCTAGTGGCATTGAGCGTTCGGAGATGGGTGGTTGGTTACGGAAACACAATGCGTCGCTTGACTGGGTCGGCCTTGGCCATACGGGTGATGGAAGAATCGACAGATGGGAAGAGATTCATGGAAAGTTCCATGTTCAAGCATATGTTGTATGCATATGGGGATAGAGATGGCTTCATAATTGAAAGACGAGAGAACGTATATATTATAGCTACATATATAGCTCCTACGGATGTTATGGAGAGATTTCAATATGAATTAATTAGATTAGGCAGGTTTAGACTAGGAAGAATTTTGATTAAACATAAATTATGAAAGGATTATTAGGATTGAATTGGGAAATGACTTGGGGTTTGAAATTCAAAATTAAGCCTAACATATCTATCTACTAAAATTAGTACAAATACCAATTTACTTATATAAAAAAATTTATTAACTATTATATATATTAGTACACATACCAACTCAAAAATGCATTTGTGTGTGTATCCTTTCAACGGTTTGGGAGCCCGTGGCCGAAGCCACCCAGCCGACTCCAAAATCTCCCCACGGGGACCCGCTGGTGTAACCGGTGTGTATATATATATACGGGGCTTTACATTCTACCAAAATGTATATACATATACATTTGCACATAAAAATGTTATATATAGAAAAAAATTAAATAAAATTACGGGGCTTTACATTCTACCAAAATTATAAAAAAATTGTCCTCAAAATTAAACTAAAACACGGTATAAAAGAATAAGAGAACTAATCTTGGAAGAAAGTCAAATAAAACTAGTCATAATGAATTTCTTAGGGAGAGTGTGATTACTGGATCTTTGTTGACGTCACATTTTAAGATCTAGAGTACACTTAGTTCAAGACACTACCCAACCTATAGAAGTTATGTTAGCAGTGAAATGTGTGGTCATGATCTCATTTACCAGATTTCTGGAAAATGTCTATTTCTAAGAAAAAATACAAGAATATTAGGTATTTCTGACCATAGTCAAGGACTCTCTGAATAAACCTAGATACTACCATCGTGATGTTGGATCAATAACTCTAAAAAAAATTATTACCAATCTGCATTGCTCCTATATAGGTTCTATCTTTAACAAGACAGAAGAAAATTACTTCGTCTGATATAACTAGGGGGAGGTGGTACAGAGAAATCTGATCATCGCATTTCATGGGTGATGGAGAGACATGTTTGAGGGAATCACGAAAAAGAAGAATTTGCAAACCAAGGTAGGGGGAATGTCACACCATGTTACTAATTTACGTATTTTAATAATTGTTCTGCCTACTTTTATTCTTTGGACCAGTATTTTGTTCATGATTCATGGCATGACTAGAACTCCCCTCTATTTCTTCTCATGTATATATATAGTAACTTTTCTCTCTCCTCTCGTTCACGTTTTTATTTCCTTTCTCTTTCTTTCCTTCTTCTCCCCAAAACACACAAGCCTCCAAACCCTATATCTAGCCTAGGAGTTTTAGTTTTTCTTCTCTTTGGAAGAGACTAGAGCTATGATTATCTATCACTAAGGCAAGTACATCTTGCACAAAGTGGAGAAACCATGATTATCCCTTGTTGTAGGGAATTCAATTTTAAGTGATTTGGGCTTTTGAAACGTCAAAATTCGAGTTAAAACAAAGTTTTTTTGGGCCAAAACAAGTTCTTAATTGTTTTTTATGTCGTCTGAGAAAGAGAACAGTTCGGCATAAAAGTGCACAGAGGTACATCCCTTGCAAAAGTGCACAAGGGCCCCTCCTGTGTAAAACTGCACAAAAGCCCCTCCTTCCTAAAACTGCACGAAAAGGCCATTTTTGGACCCAAAAGTGCAAGGATGAGCCAGATTTTACCCAAAAGTACCCGAATAGGCCATTTTTGAGCCAAAAGTGTGCAAGTGAACCATTTTTAGCCAAAAGTGTGAATGAGTCATTTTGACCCAAAAGTGCGTGAATAGACAATTTTTGAGCCAAAACTGCACGGTAAGCCATTTTAGGTTGTTTTGTGTGCGAATTTACTTTTGACTATTTTGTACGCAGAAAAGCTATTTTAGCCTATTTTAAATCATTTTTGACTAATTTATGCGGGAAAAAGTTGTTTTGTCTATTTTTTACTATGTTTACCTATTTTTGGCTAATTTTGTATGTTTTTGTCATTTTCTTCAATTAGTTTGATTTCTTATCAAATCTTGTGATCTTGTATGTGATAGTGAATTAAGAATTTATATTTTTCCTTATTATCTGAATGATGACAATTGCTTGATGTAACATATGATAGAATTATAGGCCCAACTAGAACTTTATAATAGAAGCACTGGCCATATACCTGACCCGATATCCATGCTACGATGTAAGCAGAGATATTTTACTTGAATAATTATTTAACCATATATCCTGACTTGACTACTTGTATCCGTACTGATACTCCTCGGTATCGCACCAAGGAACTACAAAGTGTATTACGCACTAAGTGTGCTATCTTGCTCGTAAACTGAGGTGCTACATATTTACTGCGATGTTATGTTATAGGTATATTCTTGTTACATGCTTGTTAGTACTATAAAAATAAAAATTGTACGAAAAATCATGTAGCTAGTCAGAATAGCGTGGTTAGATTACTTGATTGATTGTTGTATTACACTCAGGATGAGTCCAGATTAGAACCGTAAGAACCAATACGGATTCATCCCTAGCGTACCCGTACCAAGGTACAACATCTAGGAGGATAATCGTATGACCATGACACAAGATTCTAGATAAATGTAGGGTTAATTAGGTAACTAAAAGTTGTAGCAACATTGGAAGGGAACGGATCCCGAGATCGTGCATGTCAGACACATCATAGATATTAAATCATGGGATGCAAGGCTGGACACCAAGATACTGTATATCATATCACTACCACATTCCGAAAACAGGGGTATTTTTGACTTTTTATAATATTTAATATTGTTGTAGTTACAATTAAGTAATTGCATGATAAGTATTTAATTTAAATAATTGTGAGATGTGTAATTAAATATATAATTATATACAGTGTTCATTTGTGTTTGTGCTGGTAGACTTGACCTAGAAGCCAGTAGATGAAGACCTGTCCGAATTGGGGAATTATGTATTTAATTGTTTTATCTAGAATTTATTTATTGGAGATTTTAATTAATTACCGTATTTTTAATTAATTATTGCGCATTGCCTTTGCTTCGATATTTGGAGCGCTACCCTGACTTTTTCCTTCCAACAAATTTCACAATCTTGCCCTAGACATGCCCGCCTTCCAATCTGCTATTTTTTTAACTCATAATTATGCTCTCTGTACATTAATTCTAGCCGCACAAAAATCATCGCAGACGTTATTTAATAAATCCTTATTTTGTATCGTTGTGCGTTTTAATTGAAATTGGAGGCAATCTTGACCTATTTTTTGTGCGGTCCAAATTAGGGTAATATCCTGTTCTGAGTCTACTTCATTATTGGTATTGATGACCTGACCTGATTTTGGCCCCATGTACTCCTAATTAATTTTAGAACACAACTTGTATTTATTTCTAATTAAATTGAGGATACTATTTTAACCGATTCTGAAAATCCCAATTTAATTCCAATGCCCTGCTATTTGAGCCCATACCAAACTTACAGCGCCCCCTGACCCTACAAAATATCGGACACCGAATCGCCCGCCAAATTTTTGTCATTTCATGCCTCTGTGCAAATATCCAAATTTAAAGGGGCTAATTTACAAAATTGCATTTTTGGTGTCAACAACCATTTGTTTAAACCAATGAGGAATCCCTAATATTTTAACTAAACCTCACCCTCATTCCTACATGAATTATTTTTCCCTCATGACAAATCTGGACCACACATTTAATGGGCCAATCCTAACCCTTGATTTCACACTCTCTCTCTCCCTATTTAATATCATGTCCCATCAAACCCTAATCCCCAAAAACTTAGGTTTCCCCACCTCCTCACAAGCCCCCATCTCCCTCAACCAAACCGTAGCTCCTATTCTTCTTCTCTTCTTCTTCTCTTTTCCTTTCTTCTTCTTCTTCTTTTCATTACTTTGATATTTCAAATTGAAAAGAAGGGGGGGGGGGGAACTTGAAGCTACTGTTCAGCCACCCCGACTTCCCTTGTACTCCGGCCACCTGGCCAACTCCGGCGGCCGAGCCCCGAGCGGCCGAGCTCCGACCCCTCGCTGCACCTCCAGTCGAGCGCTCCTCTTCGCAAGCCCCTTTCCCGGCGGCCACAGTTCCGGTCGGTGGACCCATCCCCATCTACTATACTCCGGCCATCCGGCCGAGTACCGACCCCGCAGCCCGATCCTCCGGTGGCCCGCTGGTAGCCACCCCGACCTGCTCAGCCCCCCGCTGCTCCCATCACCACCACTGCTCCTCCCATATTCCTCCCTGCTGTTAACTCCGGCCGGCGGCTCTCCCTTCGTCTCCTCCTACATCACCCGACCCAACAGCCGACTCCCTTCCCCTGCTGTGTGCTCCGGCCCCCTGCTGCTCGACAACCCGGCTGCTTTTTCTCCCCCCGCCACCCGCGGTTCTTCTCCCCCTCCTGCCGTACTCCGGCGGCTAGCCAGCCCCCGCTGTAAGCTTCTTCTCATCTCCCTCTTCCTTCTTCCTACTTATATATATGTGTATATATATATATATATATATATATAAATACGTATTTGTATGGTATGTATAATTAATTGCATATGTAATTATGTATTTAAGTTAATGTTTAACAGTATATGTATGTGTATACATATTAAATAATATTTTTTATATGAATTTTTGGTATATATATATATATATAAGTAGTTTATATATATATGTGTTATATTGATATGTAAGTATATATACATATATATAAATTTATTTTGGTATAGGTAAACATGTATTATATGTGTTTTAGTATTTAATGTTATATATATATAATGTATTGGTATATATATATATATGTATATATATACATTGGTTTACTTTTATAATATCTAGTTTATAAAAAGTATATATTATTGTATTTTTAATTGGTACATGTGAGTATATATATATATAATTAGTCTATGTATGTATTCGTTAATTCGTATGTGTATATATATATATATATTTTTGTATAAACCCTTAGCATATTTTTAATAATATATACATATATATATTTTGTATATGTATTTAATTTGATATATATATATATTGTAAGTACATATGCTTGTTAAGATATGTATATTTATATCTACTAGATGATCCTAGATGACCATTATCGTACCTAGCGTAGCCCTAAGGCCAGTATTTTGACTGTGTTAGTGTAGCACCTGATACAAGTGTTATTATGATATGTTTATAGGACTGTTGCTTCGTCCAGGGGATATTCTGGAACAGGACACTAGTGGTTACCAGCTAAGGACCCAAGGCAAGTACATTCTCTGATAATTTCCAATTCCTTGATAATTTCTATAAGTTCAATAATCTAGAAATATTACATCTGAATCCTTGACACTGGGCTACACGAACTAGTATAGCTTGGATCTGCAGTCATGAGATGTTACATTGATTATCGTATTGACATTGTACACGACATGTATATTAGACATCGTACATGATAGATTGGACTTGCTCGTGTATCATGACGTGTCATGGTTGGATCCACAGTACTAGTTGGGGGCGGGGAAGTAGTTAGTAAGAAATGTGAGCATACCCTTTATACAAGTATAGAACAATATAAGTGTTAATCATGCTCTTCACATATGATTAGCCAGGCCCTATAGCTATCGTACATGTTCCCAAGCAGATCACATTTTGAAACTACTATTTTAAACACATAGAATAGATTACAATTTTCTATTTTAAATCATATACTACATCACCCGTATATGATACTGTACCTTGTTCTTTTCATTTTCATACATGCACTGACTGTATCATATTGCCTATTGCCTGTCTCTTTACATTGCCTGTCTTTCTTTAATTGCCATTGCATTATTTCACTGTCTTCTCAGTATCTAGCATCATCTATTTATTGCTTTATAGTCCTTATCAATTAAATGGAACTGTTATTTGAGATTTGTACTTTGCTCCTTCCTGACTGAAAATATTTTTCCAGACTATGCCTTAGAGGACCGGTGTCCGACACTTTATGGACCATATAGTGAGTAGCTGCAACTTGGGCTTGGCAGTTTAGTTGTGATTCCGAGAGGTCTAGCCGGAATCACTAATCTTCTAGTTAGTTCTTTTAGTAGACTATTTGGTACCGGATTTATCTCCGGCGTTTTTGTTGAGACTTGGATATTTGTTGAGTTAGATTATACTTTAGACTTGTGTTGTATTTAATTTGTGTTCGATATCTTATCGTGCTGTAGTCCTGTGATTGAGTATATGTTCATTTTATTGGTGTCATCCGTGCCTCCTTATAGAGATTGGATGCTTGTGTGAGATTGGCTAGATAGTATCAAGACCTTGACAGCGTTCTACCGCCGATGCTGCGACGTAGGCTAGACGTACCCGCTTACTCGTGCCCTAATTCCGGGTGCGGGTCGTGACACGTTTTTAGTGGTGGCCCATGCAGGTCTGACTTCGCGAGTTGTGCGATGTCGTAGTAGTGTGGCATCTTTGTTACACTATTGCGTGCCTGCGATAGAATCTAGGACATAGGATACTAGGATGAGAGCGAATACTCAATCACAATTTTTTGAGAGATTCCTGGGATGACCCCTAAGAATCTTGTTATAATTTCCAATTTAAAATCATTCCCTTGTTCCGTCCATTCTCACTTTTTGATTGTTGATCAGGTATTAAATTAGGATTTTTGCTTCATTGTAGGGTTTGATTTCATATCAAGATAAAATTTACAGACTAATTTATGGTATTATCTGATGAGGCACGTCGATGAGGACAATGAGAAAAGATGACACTAGGGCTCTTGGACTACTAGATATGGATTTAAATTATAATTTGAAGATTGAAAATGAATTATATTTTTGAATTTTGAGAAGTTGAGATATTATGTTATTAAAATTTTATTTTTGAGGATCCAGATTCAATTCAATGAACCTAGACAAGTCTGTAAGAATTTTTGTGATTAAGTTTTTCACTTCAGTATTTAGATAATTGGTCTTGAGGAAAGGTATATGCATTTTACTTTCAAATTTATTCGAGGAGTTATTTTGAGGAATTTTATTTGAGGATAAGATTTTATAGTGAGAGAGATATATTAGTATATAATAGATAAGGTGCATATGTAAGGATATGTTGGCTTGAGCATGATTGAGATTTCACTGCCAACTGGCTTAGGTGTTCATCTAGGATTGTATTGGAGAGAGCAGTACTTAGTATGGTGTGTTGTATTTGATATGCACTTGAGTGATAAGAATAACTAGTATCAGCGATTGCCGTAGGTAAGGAAGCTAGCAGTGAGTATGTTTCTACTAGAACTATGGTACCTTAGAGGGATAGAGGTATCAGACCATAGATGTATCTTTGACCTGTGCAATCACAACTAGGAATGTTATTCCAATCTATTGATCTTGAATATTGCTTCTTTAGAACTGTACTGTCCTTCCTTGATGATATCGCATTTTTGCCT
Organism: Iris macrosiphon; assembly: GCA_036927795.1. Lineage (NCBI taxonomy): Eukaryota > Viridiplantae > Streptophyta > Magnoliopsida > Asparagales > Iridaceae > Iris > Iris macrosiphon. The sequence continues at coordinate 84,133,046 of JAYESA010000014.1, read as the reverse complement.
TAATTAATTCTTTTGGATCTGTCTTTAGGATGTCGCCGAAGACACGATCTATGAGAGCGGGAATATCAGCTTTAGAGGGGACTGCCACCTCTCCACCTGATGGACAGACATCCGTGGTTCCTCTTACATCTCCGATGCATGTAGGAGTGTCTGCACTTTTCGGGGATCCTCCTCCTCCACCTGTTAAGAAGATTGCCGCAGCTATGACGGACAACCTTCCTCCTCCACCGACTCCGATTCCTGGAGGTTTGCCCATTGACGGGACGCAGATGTTTACCTTGATCCATGGCATAGTAGATGCCCAGAGAGTGACGGCAGACGCTCAGCGAGTTCAAGCCGAGGCTCAGAGGGTGCAAGCAGAAGCGCACCAGGCACAAACCGAGCTGATAAGAGAAAACATGGAGAATGCTCATCAGGTGACTCTCCAAGCTTTGGAGAGAGTAGCACAGTACCAGCAGTTTCCTGGCCAGCAGCAACAGAGATTAGGCACTATAGTGGACTTTAAAAGGATGATGCCTTGAGAGTTCAAAGGCACCGAAGGGATACTCTACGCTGACGACTGGCTAGAGGATATAGAGAGGAGCTTGCGATTGACCCAGATTTCGGAGAACTTGCAGATAGAAGCCGCTGGCAGTCAGATGTTCGATATCGCACTCACATGGTATCGTACGGAGCCGAGAATTACTGCACAAGGACTTACTTGGGAGACCTTCAAGGAACTCTTCAAGGAGAAGTTCTTTCCCGATGTGGCATTGGGAACCTTGGAAAGTCAGTTTTATGACTTAGTTCAAGAAAATATGTCGGTCGACGAGTACGCTGCAAAATTCTGTAGATTGAGCCATTTTGCATCGTCCATGATTCGAGACCCAGGAGATCGAGCCCGGAAATTTAGAAAGGGACTGACGAGAGAGATTAGGTCGCGTACTTCTGGTCGTCGTACCACTACCTTTGAGGCTATCTTGATGGATGCTCAGATTGCAGAAGAGGATCTGGATCTCAGGCCTAAGAGGAGTCACAATACTTTTGGAGATACGAATGGTAGCACAGGACCAGCCAAGCATCCCCTTATTCAGCACCAACAGCAGTACCAAGTACCTTTTCATATTCAGCAACAACCATGGATATTTCAGCATCCACCACAGTACCTAGCACCAGTTCCTATCCAGCAACATCCATGGGCGTATCAGTATCAACAACGGTACCAGGCACCAGTCCGTGTTCAGCAGAATCAGCAACAGCCTCCGAGAGAGACACAACAGACTTGTCATTTCTGTAAGAAGCCAGGTCACCTTTGGGAGAGCTGTAGAACGAGGCTAGGACTTTGTTTGCACTACGGCGCTGCGGGACATCGAGTAAGGGATTGTCTTCTAGCCCCTTATCTTCCCGGCCAGCGCGCAGCTTCAGATTATAGAGATCCAGTTAGGCTACCTGTGGAACCGTACATTGCTCAGCACCCGCGAAGGGAACCACCCCAGCAGGGCGGGGCATTTGCGATGACGGTCGAGGAGACCGATACTACAGGTAATGTGTTAGCAGGTTCTGTTCTCTCTTTCTTTTTCTAACTATTTGATTGATTGACTGATACCTTATTACCGTAGCTTGTATGCATGATTTCTTGTTATAATGTAGTTAGTAGTACACCCTGATACAGAGACTGCAATACCATGACAAAAGACACCATGACCGTACATATTCCCCTTAGGTTGCACGTTGCATGATTGTAGGAAAGATTTTTCTTGGACCATGATTATCGGGGTTTAACCATGACGAAGATTCATGAAGGGGTTATGACTTGACAAGAGAGAGACATGATGATTAAAATTCGAGGATAAGCATCGATTTAAATAAAGGGCCAAGAATTTAACATGACAGAATTTATGATGTATTAATTCCAGGAAGGATATGATATGATTGAGGTTATAATTAGAATTTGAAGAAATTAAGGAGATTGTCATTAAATTATTGGATTGCAAGTTATGAATTTTTAAAATGTTATATTTGGATATTGCATTTGGAGAATCCTTAAGTATCGCATTGTTGAGTATTTTGAGGAAAGAGGAAATCGAGGAATAAAATTTTGATGGATTAATGTTTGAATTCAATTTTTGGGACGAGATTTAAATTTTATATGTGCATTGATTAAAATCAAATTAGAGGAGTGGATATTAAATTCCGAGTATTGAATTATTAACTAAAAATTTTGGAGAATTTTTTTGATAAAAAATGGACTTTGATTTTATTTCGAGAATTTTTCAGGAATGCAATAACTTCAGAATTTTTGAAAATTGTGAAAAGGCATTGTGGATTATTACCTGATTTCGTGGTTGATGAATTTAAACTTTGAGGGAAAATAATAATGTGTATGAATAAACACTACTATGAGGATTTTAAATTTTGAGGACAAAATTCTTTTAAGGAGGGTAGACTTGTCACTACCACATTCCAAAAATAGGGGTATTTTTGACTTTTTATAATATTTAATATTGTTGTAGTTACAATTAAGTAATTGCATGATAAGTATTTAATTTAAATAATTATGAGATGTGTAATTAAATATATAATTATATACAGTGTTCATTTGTGTTTGTGCTGGTAGACTTGACCTAGAAGCCAGTAGATGAAGACCTGTCCGAATTGTGGAATTCTGTATTTAATTATTTTATCTAGAATTTATTTATTGGAGATTTTAATTAATTACCGTATTTTTAATTAATTATTGCGCATTGCCTTTGCTTCGATATTTGGAGCGCTACCCTGACTTTTGCCTTCCAACAAATTTCACAATCTTGCCCTTGACATGCCCGCCTTCCATTCTGCTATTTTTGCAACTCATAATTATGCTCTCTGTACATTAATTCTAGCCGCACAAAAATCGTCGCGGACGTTATTTAATAAATCCCTATTTTGTATCGTTGTGCGTTCCAATTGAAATTGGAGGCAATCTTGACCTATTTTTTGTGCGGCCTAAATTAGGGTAATATCCTGTTCTGAGTCTACTTCATTATTGGTATTGATGACCTGACCTGATTTTGGCCCCATGTACTCCTAATTAATTTTAGAACACAACTTACATTTATTTCTAATTAAATTGAGGATACTATTTTAACCGATTCTAAAAATTCCAATTTAATTCCAATGCCCTGCTATTTGAGCCCATACCAAACTTACAGCGCCCCCTGACCCTACAAAACACCGGACACCGAATCGCCCGCCAAATTTTTGTCATTTCATGCGTCTGTGCAAATACCCAAATTTAAGGGGGCTAATTTGCAAATTTATATTTTTGGTGTCAACACCCATTTGTTTAAACCAATGAGGAATCCCTAATATTTTAACTAAACCTCACCCTCATTCCTACATGAATTATTTTTCCCTCATGACAAATCTGGACCACACATTTAATGGGCGAATCCTAACCCTTGATTTCACACTCTCTCTCTCCCTATTTAATGTCATGTCCCATCAAACCCTAATCCCCAAAAACCTAGGTTTCCCCACCTCCTCACAAGCCCCCATCTCCCTCAACCAAACCGTAGCTCCTATTCTTCTTCTCTTCTTCTTCTTCTCTTTTCCTTTCTTCTTCTTCTTCTTCTTCTTCTTCTTCTTCTTCTTCTTCTTCTTCTTCTTCTTCTTCTTTTCATTACTTTGATATTTCAAATTGAAAAGAAGGGGGGGAACTTGAAGCTACTGTTCAGCCACCCCGACTTCCCTTGTACTCCGGCTACCCGGCCAACTCCGGCGGCCGAGCCCCGAGCGGCCGAGCTCCGACCCCTCGCTGCACCTCCAGTCGAGCGCTCCTCTTCCCAAGCCCCTTTCCCGGCGGCCACAGTTCCGGTCGGTGGACCCATCCCCATCTCCTCTACTCCGGCCATCCGGCCGAGTACCGACCCTGCAGCCCGATCCTCCGGCGGCCCGCTGGTAGCCACCCCGACCTGCTCAGCCCCCCGCTGCTCCCATCACCACCACTGCTCCTCCCATATTCCTCCCTGCTGTTAACTCTGGCCGGCTGCTCTCCCTTCGTCTCCTCCTACATCACCCGACCCAGCAGCCGACTCCCTTCCCCTGCTGTGTGCTCCGGCCCCCTGCTGCTCGACAACCCGGCTGCTCTTCCTCCCCCCGCCACCCACGGTTCTTCTCCCCCTCCTGCCGTACTCCGACGGCCAGCCAGCCCCCACTGTAAGCTTCTTCTCATCTCCCTCTTCCTTCTTCCTACTTATATATATGTATATATATATATAAATACGTATTTGTATGGTATGTATAATTAATTGTATATGTAATTATGTATTTAAATTAATGTTTAACAGTATATGTATGTGTATACATATTAAATAATATTTTTTATATGAATTTTTGGTATATATATATAAGTAGTTTATATATATGTGTTATATTGATATGTAAGTATATATACATATATATAAATTTATTTTGGTATAGGTAAACATGTATTATATGTGTTTTAGTATTTAATGTTATATATATATAATGTATTGGTATATATATATATGTATATATATATACATTGGTTTACTTTTATAATATCTAGTTAATAAAAAGTATATATTATTGTATTTTTAATTGGTACATGTGAGTATATATATATAATTAGTCTATGTATGTATTCGTTAATTCGTATGTGTATATATATATATATTTGTATAAACCCTTAGCATATTTTTAATAATATATACATATATATATTTTGTATATGTATTTAATTTGATATATATATATATTGTAAGTACATATGCTTGTTAAGATATGTATATTTATATCTACTAGATGATCCTAGATGACCATTATCGTACCTAGCGTAGCCCTAAGGCCAGTGTTTTGACTGTGTTAGTGTAGCACCTGATACAAGTGTTATTGTGATATGTTTATAGGACTGTTGCTTCGTCCAGGGGATATTCTGGAACAAGACACTAGTGGTTACCAGCTAAGGACCCAAGGCAAGTACATTCTCTGATAATTTCTAATTCCTTGATAATTTCTATAAGTTCAATAATCTAGAAATGTTACATCTGAATCCTTGACACTGGGCTACACGAACTAGTATAGCTTGGATCTGCAGTCATGAGATGTTACATTGATTATCGTATTGACATTATACACGACATGTATATTAGACATCGTACATGATAGATTGGACTTGCTCGTGTATCGTGACGTGTCATGGTTGGATCCACAATACTAGTTGGGGGCGGAGAAGTAGTTAGTAAGAAATATGATCATACCCTTTATACAAGTATAGAACAATGTAAGTGTTAATCATGCTCTTCACATATGATTAGCCAGGCCCTATAGCTATCGTACATGTTCCCAAGCCGATCACATTTCGAAACTACTATTTCAAACACATAGAATATATTACAGTTTCCTATTTTAAATCATATACTACATCACCCGTATATGATACTGTACCTTGTTCTTTTCATTTTCATACATGCACTGACTGTATCATATTGCCTATTGCCTGTCTCTTTATATTGCCTGTCTCTCTTTAATTACCATTGCATTATTTCACTGTCTTCTCAGTATCTAGCATCATCTATTTATTGCTTTATATTCTTTATCAATTAAATGGAACTGTTATTTGAGATTTGTACTTTGCTCCTTCCTGACTGAAAACATTTTTCCAGACTATGCCTTAGAGGACCGGTGTCCGACACTTTATGGACCATATGGTGAGTAGCTGCAACTTGGGCTTAGCAGTTTAGTTGTGATTCCGGGAGGTCTAGCCGGAATCACTAATCTTCTAGTTAGTTCTTTTAGCAGACTATTTGGTACCGGATTTTTCTCTGACGTTTTTGTTGAGACTTGGATATTTGTTGAGTTAGATTATACTTTAGACTTGTGTTGTATTTAATTTTTGTTCGATATCTTATCGTGCTGTAGTCCTGTGATTGAGTATGTGTTCATTTTATTGGTGTCATCCGTGCCTCCTTATGGAGATTGGATGCTTGTGTGAGATTGGCTAGATAGTATCAAGACCTTGACAACATTCTACCTCCGATGCTGCGGCGTAGGCTGGACGTACCCGCGTACTCGTGCCCCAATTCCGGGTACGGGTCGTGACATATCATCTGTACTAGTGCAGTGCAGTATCCGACTCGTAATATTTTTAAACCGAGCTAGTATCACACTATAAAGGAAGACTGGAACTGTTACTAATTATTTAGCACAGTAGCCTTGCGAATGACTGGTGTATTTTATTTATTTATTCATGTTGTATATTAGTGGTATAGCTAGCCATGCTCAAACATAGTACCATTTGAGGATCCAATTATATTGCATTACTAGGGTTACCTAGACATCACCTAGTAATCCGTAGGATTGATTGGTCATTTATTTTAATTGTTTGTTTGTGTATTACTTTCTGCTAAGTAGTTTAATGACATGGACTGTCGTGGCATGATGATCCAACCTGTCCTTGTTTGATTGTGGGGTTGGACCGTTGTGTTACGATAGGCTATAGACCTAAACTATCACGTATATATCTTTGGCTTAACCAAATCCGTGGATTGTACTCTGTCTTAGTATAGTTTGACATTGCTTGTCCTTATTTGGTTGTAGAGGTGTCCTACTATTTTGATGACAGAATGCATGCCTCTGATTTGGCACAGTCCTTGCTCTCTTTTATTGCATTTTATTCAGTTATTGGTTTTGGTTCTTCTCATGTGCTTTCTTGTGGTACTTGCTATTCGGGGCCTGACCCCTCTGGTTTTGTTTGGCCAGATTTTGTAGCGGAGCCCAAGGAATCTACTTTCTACCTGACTGATGGTGCATACGAGGAGCATGGTCGACGAGGGAATTGAGTGGGTTTTCTTCTTCCCCACTTTAGTATTTTGTATCATTTTGGGCTTTTATCAACCGACATTCTTTAGCCAACAAGTTCTTTACATATTTGTGTAAATTCAGACTGCAGTTGAAAATGATTACGTGCTATTGACCTTGTACTAGCTCGGTATTTGGTAGTAGCTAGTTTTTGACCATTTTGATAGAGTGTCCGGGATGTCTTACTGCTTTATTATATATGTTCATCTCTTATTGCTAATTGTTTGAACGATTTTGACAGATGTTCTGTGAGGCCCTCGGAAGGCTTTATTGTAGTATGCATCCAATTGTCTAGTTACAACCATGATTGTTGTACGACGTATTATACCTTCTATGGTGTAGATAGCCATATCCGTCTTCATATTTCGGTATTGTGGCATGACAAGGTTTTATTGGTAGCCCATGCAGGTCTGTTTTTCAGACTTTTGGGGTATTTTACTTATAGGAGTCTCAATCAATACTTGTCCTCCTTAATATTCTGAATGTTTTCTCTATGTCACCCTTGAACTGATAAGTTTCTTTCATCATTGTTCCTTCTCGTCCTCTCCTTGATACCTTACTTTTTTTCTCTAGGGGCACTTCGTCCTCAGTGATCAAAACAGGCTTGGCAGAGCAACCAGTAAGGCAGGGTTCCTTGGGGTATCAGCCAGAGGCGGCAATTCCACCTGGTCAGGTCAGAGTGGAGCCAGTTATAGTAGTAGAGCCAGTGGTTGAGCAGGATCAGGTGAAGGAGCTAGTGGTTAGGCAAGTAAGGCATCCATTATTGCAGATTCTAATACCTCCAGCAATGTTAGTAGTATCAGCAATAACGCTTGATACCCTTGTGTCATTGGAGATCATTAGGGGATAATGGCTACCCAGCAGCACCAGATGGCAGTCCAGCAGCACCAGATGGCAGTCCAACATCACCAACCGCTGCAGCAGCAAGAGCAGAACATCCTTTTGAATTAAGGACTGCAGGCATCCCTAGAGAGAGGTGGAAAGTCCAATTAGGGTGCGTCTATTTGATTTTGACGATTCAAACTAAGGTATTTTGATGGCACGAAGGATGCTATCACGGCGGATGCTTGGTTGTAGCATACCGAGGCAATCTTGACTGCAGCTAAGGTTCCAATAGAGGAGCAGGTGGACCATATCCGGTTGCAGCTTCAGGATCTTGCTCGTGACTGGGGGAGGGGCATCGATGGAGATTGATTTAAGGTATCTTATCTCTTTGGGTAGCTTCAGGACCAGGTTCAAGGCCAAGTACTTTGTCATAGTAGAATAGTATGAAATACAGCATTAGCTCATTAATCTCAAGAAGTCCAATAGGACAGTGGATGGTTATGTAGCAAAGGTCTGTAGATTAAGCAGGTTTGTTCCAATAATGGTGGCCACGGAGTCAGAGAGGGAGATGAGGTACCAGTATGGGCTTCACTTGGAGATCATGCAATAAGTGGGGGGGCATGACTACCCAACTTTTGATGATATGTTAATGGCAGCAAGAAGACATGAGCTAACTTTACAGAGATTGTCAGCAAGGACTGGGGGACAGAAGAGGTCGCATGCCTATATTGTAGATGGAAGGCCAATACCACGGACGTCGGTACCAGCACCTTGCATTCGCATTCTGGACTCAGACTTAGGAGGCTAATAGTAGAAAATATGGTGACTCTAATCCGGTAACAACAACCGTGCCCTAAGCAACAACAGCCGCTCTCAGGAATACAACTACGGTGCACTTATTGTGGCAAGAGAGGTCACACCCGAAATAAGTGTCGGGCAGCAAAGGGGCAGTATTTGAGGTATGAGAGCGTAGATCATAAGATAGCTACTTGACCACAGGTGCATAGGCTAGGGGGACCGGTTCAGCAGTTCATAGCTTTACCAGCTTTAGAAGCATCACACTACCGAGGGCCCTCATTGGCAGTTAGACCGTTAGCACAGTATTAATTGCCGACACAGGCTTAGATGTACAAGCATATTTAACAACAACAGCATGGTCAGCCAAAGCCACAGCAACATGTCCAACAAAGAAAAAAGTATGGGCAGCAAAGACCCCAGCAGGGTCAGAGGCAGCAACAACAACAGTGAACTCAACAGGGTCAGGGTCAAGAATTCACCCTATCTTTAGAAGAGGTGTTAGCATTGGGCAACGTAATATAAGGTACCATTTCAGTTGTATATTTTCCTGCTTTATCATTATTTGATTTGGGAGCTTTCCATTCTTTTGTATCGACATGATTCATAACACGTATTGGTATATAGTTTTGAAATATTGCCAGAGAGGTTGAATATACTCACTGGTAATGGGCTCATAGGAGTTAGTAGGGTTTGCTTAATGTGTTCGATCATGGTATGTGGGTATCATCTATCTAGACAGTTGATCAAGTTTCTTACGGGTAACTTCAATATTATCCTAGGCATGTACTGGCTCCGAGACAGTCATGCTACAATAAATTATCATGGAATGAGAGTATTGTTTAGTGTTCCATGCTTGGAAGAGTTTATCTTCGTTAGAACCATAGAAGACCAGCTAGAGGATGGGATTATAACAGCAGTAATAGTGGAATAGCAGATCCTTAAGGTGGTCGAGGAGTTCCTTGATATTTTTCCAAAAGAGCTTTCAGGGATTCCACCAGTGAGAGACGTTGAGTTTTGTATAAAGTTGAATCTCAAGGCAGAATCCATATCTTGTAAGGTTTATCTGATGGCACACCATCAGAGTTAGATAAGCTGTATCAACAATAGAGGAGTTGAAGACGAAGAAGTTTATTCGATCTAGTGTATCACCCTGGGGAGCACCAATGGTTTTAGTGAATAAGAAAATGGGTCAAAGTGGTTGTATATACAATTAAACACGGTGACGGTGAAGAAGAAATATCCACTACCAAGGATTAACGATATGTTTAACTACTTGAGATGAGCTAGGGTCTTCTCTAAGATTGACCTTCGATCAGGATACCATCTTTAGAAGCATGAAAAATTCTACATCCATGCGCTTGTACTATAGGCCGCATATAGACAAAGAGGTAAAGACGCTGATGCGTCATGAAGCTCATGCGGCAACAAACCAATGCGCATATGGACAGAGGTCCTAAAAGCATGCAACAAAGAGCCTAGGCGCATGCAAGCTTGCCGCATAGAGATCACTTATGTTAGTTGAACTAACAGGCTTTTATTGTTCTGAGCACTTCGTATTTGGTGCAGACAGCAAACGTCAGTGCGTACGTCAATATGGTAATTACATTGTCAGTCGTGCCACGTATTTTCTGACAGAAGGAATTTGTATGCAATAAAGCCCACATACGCCATTGTATGTTGTCACTCCCTATTCCCGATATACGTATTTGGAACATATTAGTTTTTCTGCTTATATTATTTGTTGCTTATATGGTAATTAGGTTGTATGTCATGGAGACTAAATCTATTTTTTGGTTCAATTAGAATCATGGTTTAATTATTGTGTTGGTTTATTCATGAGTGAACCCATGGTCTAAACCTCAAACCCTAGCATATATAAGTTAACTTATTTCTCTCTCTTCCCCATTTTCTTATTTTTCCCCTTCCTTCATTAGGCAAGTACAACTTGCACTATATAAAGAAATCTCATGATTTTTGATTCTTGCCCTTTCCTTACATTTATTAGTCTAATATGTGTACATTATGATTCTAAACACTTTTAATACTTAGAGTTTTCGGTTTTAATGGGTAGATTTGTGTAGATCTACATTTGAAATTTAGGGTTTTTATGGGTTCCTTGAATTTTTTATGGTTTTGATCTATTAAAATATGGTATTTTAGAAAACTAGTTTTTGGGGTTGATGGAGCACTTTATTTCGAGCATTTTGGCTTTTGTTTCACTTGATTCGGAGTTAAAATAAATTTTTTATGAAGAAAAGATTTTTTGGAATTTTGGAGATTTTTGCTATGGCCGAACCTGTTGTTTGGGGAAGATGAAGTCTTCATGCGGCCAGCGAGTTATGAGATCTTTGCCGCATACTGACCAGCATACGTCTATCTTGTTGGACATATGACTACCATTACACAAGTGTTCTGTAGCTAATCTGTAAACTCATTGTGTTTCACTCGCTGAATGAATGAGAAATTCGCTAAGTCCAAAAGAGCAATATACGGCCGTGTGACCTATGCGGCATGGAGAGTATGCGGCCACCATTCCTTGGACACATGACTCTGAACCGTAGGCATATAATTCTAAGAATTTTGTCTTTTCTCTCTGATACTTTATGGCTTGTCACATCCATCACTTTTGTGACTTCTTGACACATATTAAATGCACGTCACAACACTTGTCCCAAGGAGTGGACTTTGTCCTATCCTATGCGGCACTGATCCATATGTGGCTGAGACTTCCCATATGGTACTGAGCACATGTAGCATCGACTCATATAAGACCAACTTCCTATACGACACTTTTCCTATGCGGCACTGACTCTATGCTTCCATGATCCTCATGCGGCCTATGTGCATATTTCACTATTTTGCTTGGTTTGGATGCTTTATTGAATTTTGGAATTTTACGTACGATTTTAATAATTACTAATATATGTGAGCTACATGACCATGTGTTAGACTGACTATGTGCTAAAACTCATGTGATTTACCAAAGATTGGTAACTTGGCTCGACTATTGGTATTCGTGTTGATACACTTACTACGTGCTATATGTTTCTACGTGCTAAGTGTTTCTACGTGATTATGTTACATGTTTCATACTGAGGAGTGGCTACATGCTAAGCGACATGTGATATAATAATTTCTCCAGCATGGACATGATAGTTGGTCAATAACCAAGCGTGGCCCTACTACGGTAACATGTGACCATGCCATATGATTCCAGCTAATCGTAGGGTTAACGAGAAAATTAAAATATATAGAGCATTAGGAGGGACAAAATCTCGACATCGTGCTTAACTAGCCACCCTCAATCAGTATATGGGGAGTAAAGGCTACCCCTGGATATTATTTAAATCCTCAGTAGTGGATCACAATATCCGACTATTATATTACACTATGTGTTCTATGCGATATTAGCAAGGTGGCCTTACGAGGGACCGGTGCATACTACTATGTGCTATTCGACGATTCATGGCTCGGCTTGCCCCTGCTAGAACATGGTTTGATCTGAGGATTCCTATTATATGCATAATACCTTTGAGATAACCAGACTCTACCTAGTAAGCCGTACAAGTGATTGGCCAATTATGTAACTGAGTTTGATTATGATTGTATCTTCTGTTAAATTGTTTAGGGACGTGGGCTATCATGGTGCGATAGTCTAACCATTATCCTTGTTTGGTTGTAGGGTTAGATTATTGTATCACAATAGGCCGTAAACCGAAACTATGAGACATAACTATATATGTATATGTATCTATTTCATAACCTGGTTTATTTCTCCATTCGTGCTTCCTTTATGGTACTTGCTATTTGGGGTCTAACTCCACTGGTTTTGCATGGCCAGGTTTAGCGCTAGCACCCAAGGATCAAGCGTACTTTCCCATGAACCATGGCACACACCAGACGGATGGCCATTGAAGGAAACGAGTGGGTTTCTTCTTTCTTTCTTGTTATTGCATATTTTACTCATTTTGGACGTTTAGCCACCGACACTTGTTAGCATAAATTTGGACATTTAGTTTCCTTATATGATTGTAATTAATCAGACTACAGATGATCATGGTTATGTACTTTTGATACTCTGCTAGCTTTCATATTTTTCCAAAGCTGATTTCCAGAATATTGTGGCAGGGTGTTTGGGATGCCTTGCTTCCTTGTCATATATATTCTATGTTTACTGATATTACTTGACTTATTAAGAAATATATGTGTTGTGTGACCCTAAGTGACTTGCTTATAGTATGCACCCCCTTGTCCAGTTATAGCCATGATCGTCGTACGACATTCTATTCCTTGTACGGGGGAGCTGGCCATGTCCATCTCAGTAGTCCGGTACTGGAGCGTGTCAAGGTTTTAGTAGTGGCCCATGCAGGTCTGAATTTTTAGACTTATGGGGTGTTATGGTCTTAGGAGTCTCAATTAAACATGTGTCTATGAAATCCTGAATTTGTTCTCCTCGAAGCCTTGCTTGACTATCGAATCCATTGTTTCCTTGATCCTTCCCTTCATGTTCTTAATTTTTTTTCATTTTCTTTAGGACTTCTTCAGTTGCTGGTGCAGCACGCATGGCAGGACAAGGTTCCCCTGGGCAACAATGGAAGGTAGAACCTGTTCAGAGTCAAATTCAAATAGAGCCAATAATTGAACAAGCTGGCGTAGTAAAACCGGAAGTTGGACATGTTGAGTAACCAGCCCCTGAGATCCCTGTACCCCCAGTAGTACCGGCAGTACCAACGGTATTTGACACCCCAACATTAATGGAGATCCTTCGGGGAATGATGGCTACACAACAGCATCAGATGGCAGTGCAACAACATCATCCGTTTCAACAACAAGAGCAGAATATCTTGTTGAGTCAGGGTTTGCATACGGCCCTAGAAAGAGAAGGAAGGAATGATTTGGGGGCATCAGGTAGATTTTGTCGACTTAACCCGAGATACTTGGATGGCACGGAGGACGCTATCACATCAGATGCCTGGTTGCAAGATATTGAGGTTATTCTGGCAACAGTAAGGGTTCCGGCGGATGAACAAGTTGACCATGTCTGATTGTAACTTCAGGACCTTGCTCATGATTGGTGGACTTCTGTAGAGGTTGGCTTGAGGCATCCTATCACTTGGGACAATTTTAGGGCTCGATTCAGGGCTAAATTTTTGGAGTCGTAGCAAAGTATGAGCTCCAACAGAGATTTATCGGTCTCAAGCAGGCCGGTAGGACTGTGGATGGATATGTAGCCGAGTTTTGCAGGCTGAGTAGATTCTCTCTGACTTTGGTGGCTACGGAGTCGGAAATAGCAATAAGTTTACAAAAAGGACTTTATCTATAGATTCTATAACTTGTAGAGGGGCACAATTACCAGACTTATGAAGAAGTACAGATAGCAGCTCGGAGGTACGAGCTTACCATGCAGAGGTTATCGGCAATGACAGAAGGCCAGAAGAGGTCTCATGCTGTCATGACCCGCACCCGGTTTAGGGGCACGAATGCGTGGGTACGTCCAGCCTACGCTGCAGCATCGGCGGTAGAACGCTGTCTAGGTCATGTAACTATCTAATCAACTCACGTGAATACCCAACTCCATAAGGAGACGTGGATATCATAAAATAATGTTAGAAATACTCAATCACATAAACTAAAGCACGATGAGATATCAAGGCAAATAAGAAATACAAGACAAGTCTAACAACAAAATAATCATACCTGCAATCTTTAACTTCCAATCCTCAAGTGTGTCAGAAACCAGTCTACTAAGGTCACAGTCTGAAAAAATATTTTCCAGTCAGGAAGGAGCAAAGTACATCGCTAAACAGCAGTTCTATATTAATGATATAAACTATGTAGCAGTTCTAGATGGAAATATACCAGAAGCATGTATAGGTACGAGAAATAAAAGAAATACTGAAAATACTGTAAGTAAATGCAGGAGAAGAAATAATATGTCCATGAGCAAGAACCTATGACTAAGTGTATGAGTACTAGCTTTAACATGTGATCGGCTTGGGAACTTGATCAGGCTGGTTACATGTGATTAGTTATGATTCATGTAAGGTCAGGCTAACTGTTGGTTAGCTATGATGCATGTAGAGGTCAGGCTAATCACACGTAACAGCTATGAAGCATGGAGATGGTCAGGCCGCACCCGACGTGAGATGTGGGGTGAGCTATGATGCATGTAAGGTCAGGTATGATCACATATCTACACTAAAATACTCCCCACCCCCGACTGGTATAGTGGATCCAATCATGGTACGCTATGGCACGGGATTCCCTAGGGAGGTAACAAGTCTCCCCGAAAATCAGTGTCTGTACATGCACAAGATAACAAAGAAACAAGTCTTGTACAAGCTACACCATGAATAAGGAATAACATCTCATGACGAGATCCGTGTATACCAATCCGTGTAACCAACGTGTCAAGAGAATGGATATCTACACTAGATACAGTGAACATAGGAGATATCATAAATTAGAAACTAATCAGAGAATGTACTCGCCTTTGGTCCTTAGCTGATGAATACCGAGGTCCTGTTCCAGAGTGTCGCCTGGAGGAACCCACAGTCCTAATGACATATCAAAATAATACTTGTATCAGATGCTACGCTAACACACAATAGAAATACATTGGCCTCAGGGCTATGCCAGGCATGGCTCTAGTCAACTAGGGTCATCTAGTAGGGATACGTATATAAATACACATTTACACTCAGAGTATACACCAATAAAACGTATATAATTTATATATATAAGTGTATTAGTAATTTGTACAAAATACGTATACGTGTATATACACTAATAGATGTATATAAATATATTTTTATACCAAAATACATATTTGTATATATATATCAATCAAACATTTTATATATATATATAACTAATCAAAAAATGTATATAATGCCACCCTCCTCAAGGTGATCCCAAATGAAATAGTAGTTAGTTCCAATGGGTCTGGAGCAGTCCAAATAGCTAGAAACTATATAAAGGAGTCCAAGATCGGAGTTTGGCACAAAAATCGAGATAAGGATACCGAGTCCTCAATACATAGAGAAAATATGCGGGGGTTAACAAGTTTAGCTAAAAAGAGAAAGGGTCATTTGTTTGTTATTAAGGTAACACCTTAATTTAATGAAAATCATTTTGAAATTATTTTGAACAATAATTACAAATAAAAGTTTATTTATAGAAATCTAGAATTTTTGTAAAAGCCATCATATATTATTATATATGGTAAAAATCGGTCACCAGTCCAAATAATAATTTTGAACTAATTTTTTCTTTTTTATTATTGAAACTATATTTTTAACTAATAATATAAACCCCAAAAATTTATTATATTTTACATAATCAAAACCATTTTAATTTATTACATAAAAATAACTAATTGCATAAAACTAGCTAATTACATATACTGAACCAATTATTATTAACTAACTAATTATATATATTACAAAACTAAATATATATAATTAATAAACTAATTATATATAATTAATAACTAATTATATATAATTAATAAACTAATTATATAGCTAATAAACTAATTACATAACTAACTAAATAAAAACTAAACAAATTAAATATTACTAATACTAATTAATAATTAACTACAAATTAATAATTAACTAACTTGATTAATTATATAACTACTGATTAATAAAATTAATCAACTGATTAAGAATAATTAACTAATCTAATTATAAATTAAACTAATAACCACTATTCAGTACAGTTCCTAAATCGAAAGAAAGGGGGAGAGGGAAAGAAGAGGCTCACGATGGGGTTTCGTCGTCGGCGCGGTGGGGTTCCGCCGGGGTCGGCGTGGTGGGGTTCGGCTCGAGGCGGCGGTCAAAGCTCGAGAGCGGCGGGTGCTCTCGGTTCCAGGCGGCGGGTGCTCGGTTCCAGGCGGCGGCGGCTGTCGAACTTGGCGGTGGTCGACGGATCCGAGGCGGCGGAAACTCGAGCTCGACGCGGCAGCGGAGCTCGACGACATGGAGGGAAGACGCGGCGGCCAGCGGCGATAGGTTCAAGGAGGCGGCGGATCTGATCGAGGCGGCCACGGCTCGGTTCGAGGAGGCGGCGGTCGACGGATCTGAGGCGGTGGATCTGGCTGCGTCCGGTCGAAGGTCGGCGACGAAGCTCGGCTCGGGAGGAGGAGATCCGCGGCCACCGGCTCGACGAGGTCTAAATCTAGGGTTAGGGTTTGAATTCTGTATGTGTCGGGGTCGTGTCCGGAGCTGGACACGGCGGTTGATGTACTGCACAGTGGGGTGGACATGTCCGGGTGTTGGACACAGGGTTGGGTGTTTGCTGTGGACGTGTCCGGGTGTTGGACACAGGGATGGTGTACTATGGTGTGGTGGCTGTGTCCAGACGGTGTCGGACACAAAATCTGGTTATAATATTGTAAATCTGGACACAGGAAATGAATGGATACGGTGGGACACCCGGGGTCGGACCCGCGGCCAACACGGCTGACACGGTAATGCTGGACACACGGACACGAGCACACAAAATGGTGGTGGTTGTTGGCTTGTGGGAATTTGTGAGGGCTAGCTAGGGTTTCTTGGGAATGGTGATGAGAGACTTTAAATAGGGAAATAGTTGTGGGATAAAGGGTGAGGATTGGCCCAAATAATGAATGGCCCAGATTATACATGAATAAGTTCTTCATGTGGGAAAAATGAGGGTGTGAATGAGAGACGGTAAACTGGTAAATTTAATAAAAAAATATAATTTAAGAAAATGTTTTAAGAGGCTTCCAAGGCTAACTGATTAATTAGCTACTAATTAAACTCATATTTCAAAATATTAGAAAGTATGTAATTTATTTATTTACTATCCCAAATGAATTTAAAAATTTATTATGAAGAAAACAACTAGTCCTTTAAATAATTTTATCAAATAAATAATTTTATGATTTCAAGTCAATAAATATTTGAAGCTAGAGAAATATATATATTATTATTATTATTTATTTTATAATACATCGACATTTAGGAAAAATAATTTTTATAAAAGATTTTAAATTACCTTCTAAAATCAAACATTGCTCAAAAATCAAATACAAGAATTCAAGAAGAAATATTTTATAAATTTGGTATTTAAAATAAATTAAAAATCTAATTATTTTGGAAATTGGAAATCGGAGGTTACAAGTCTACCCACCTTAAAAAAATTTTGTCCTCGAAATTTAAGGTCCTCAATAATTGCATTTACACATTGTATTATTTCTATCAAAATTTAAATTTCAAACCAAATAATCATGAAGTACTTCCATAGTGTTATTTCCCAATCTTTCAAAAATTTTATAACATCATATTCCTGAAAATCTTCAAGTTTAAAATCAATTTCAAATTTTTATCATAATCTCCTCCAAATTAAGTTCGTATCTAAATACTCAAGGATTTTAATATCTAATCCTCCAATTGAATTCCAATCAATGTATATTTATAACATTTAAAAATCTGTATCCCAAAATTTAAATTTTAAACACTAATCCATCAATCATCTTACTCCTCTAACTCAAATTCAATTGATGCTTATTCAAATCTAAGTTCTCCTCTCGAGAATTGAATTCGACACCATTCCATTAACGATTTTATTCCCCGATTTTTTTTTCCTCAAATACTCAACGATGCGATACTTTCAGAATCTTCAATGCAACATTCATAATACAAAATTTCAAATTTCTATCTTGCAATCAAATAGATAAAATAATAATTTCCCAAATTTTCTCAAATTTTAATAATCAATCATATCAAGACCTTCCTAAAATTAATAAATCCTCAATTTTGCCCTGTGAATTTCTTAACTCTCTATTTAAGTTAATGTTTATCCTCGAATTTCAATCATACCTCGATTTTTGCAAAATCAATGATCCATCAACTCTGTTATAACAACCCCTAAGTTCTTTATTTAATTTAATGCTCATCCACAATTTAATCCTCTTGTCTCTTTTGTCGGTCATAACCTTGTCATAGATCTTTGCTATGGTCAAAACCCTAATAATCATGGTTTAAGAAAATTCTACCTACAGTCATGCAATTTAAGAAAATATATAGGTCATGTATCTTTTGTCATGGTATTTCAGTCTCTGTTAAGGTGTACTACTAGTTATATCCTAATAAGAAAATCATGAATACGAACTACAGTACTAGGAAAATCAATCAATCGAAAGACGAAAAAAGAAGAAGGATCATGCTAACATATTACTTGTAGTATCTACTATCTCTAACAAGCACTTAACTCTAGCACATTCACTAACTAATTCCTATTCATGTACACTGGTACCCATATCAACTACTCATTAAACCATGAATATATCCGTATTGCACACACCTGTTTATTAATACCAAAATCTGATGCCAAGAATCTCTAATATAACCATGATTCAATAATGCATCCCAGTTGATACCTCTATCTTTTTAATACCATACCCTCTGTCAGTTCTCGTTCCTACTACAATTGTCCATACTAGTCGTTCTTATCACTCAAATATACGTCAAGCGCAACATCATACTAAGTACTGCTCTTTCCAATACAATTTTAGATGGACACCCAAGTCAGTCTGCGGTGCCATCTCAATCACGCACAAGTCACCAGATCCTTACACATGTATATCATCTACTCATATATTAATATTCATCTCTCATCTACCATAAAATTAATCCTCAAAATAATCGTCAAGGTTTAATTTCTCGAACAACTTTAAAATAAAATGCATATACCTCCTCAAAGTTAGATACTCAACATCGACATAAAATTTAATCACTCCAAAAATCTTTGTAGCCTTAACCATGTTTATTGAATTCATATTTGAAATCCTCAAAAATTTAATAACGTAACCTCAACTCCTCAATTATTCTAAAAATAAAATTTTATTTCCACCTTTTAATTTATAACTCCACAATGTACATATCAGTGCTCACGGTCTCTGATACTCAAGGTGCACTCAATGCATCTAGTGTCTATAATTGTATACTAAAATTGTGCTGCCTGAATCACTTGTACTATTGCCTCCAATGATCAAAGTTATCATCACCTGTATTTTCTTTCATGATTTTAATTTATGTCAACTGGTATATCATTTAATTAGCATCACGCAGAGTGCTTACTATTTTGAGCGTCGTTCTCGACTAATCCTCGATATAGAACCATTAGCACTCTTGGTATTATATCACTAGCTACATTAATGGATTATCTCATCAAGCTCATTAGAACTCATGATCACCTGTATCCTCTATTACACTCATGTTTCTTTACTCTCATGGGTATGTGTATGGTTCCTCATCTTGATTGATGCATAGGTATTTCCCTTTAACTTTTTCAGCCTGTTAAACTGATCTGTGATACGCTTCACCATCTTCATTACCAATTCCGATATTTCTCTACTCATGATACCTCATTATAACTCCTCATATAAATTTCTTTACCTTTAACACGCCCGATATCAATCATCAGATTGAACGTTATGCTCCATTAATCCCTAACACAATTCCTTGATACCTAATTGTTTACATAGATCACTCAAGTGCATAATCATGATTATCCAAGGCGGGTATGTTAGCTCTGATACTAACTCTTGAACTATCACTGATACACTATTCTCTCCTTCTACTCACAGTCTCTAATGACACTTATCCTAGAACCATTGGTACAAGGTACTATGCTAAGGGCTAACTCTAGATTAAAGCCTACTGCTCACATGTCCAACTAAGAAACACTTACAACTCACAAGTTATACTCAGTCAACTAATACAAGTCACAATCAAAATTGCAAGTCACTAATTATCACACTAACAAGGATCCTTAAAGAAATAAGGCTCAAAAGAACTGGGTTAAGGACTGAAGGTATCTTTACTGCTAGTAAAGAAAAGAAGCGATGGAACAAAGTCCTGGAATAACATAAATAGATAAGTCTTGAGATGATACTTTAAGAACCAATTTAAGATACAACCTGATAATCATACACGTCTGTCTGAAATCATGACACTCAGAATCCTCGCCACGCCAGTAAGCATAGATGCGATAAACGGTAGGTTTCGTAACTAAGGTATGCAACTCTATAATCATGTCATCTAGAATCTTCGCCACGCCAACCGGTATGGCTGCGAGAGACTCTAAATTTTATAACTATAGTATGTACATCCAAGTCAGGTTCCTACGTTCTCGTCACCACAGGTAATATGGCTGCGATAAACTCTAGGGTCCATAACCAAAGTAGACGTTTTACCTTTCTCTCTGTCCTCATCAACATATGTCATCAGATGATACCGTAAATTTTAGCTCGTAAAATTCATCTCGATATGAAATTAACTCAACAACGATACCAAGAATTAAATTTAACAACTGGTCAACAAGAATCAACTCAACAATGATACCAAGATTTTAATTTGATAACTGATCAATAAGGATCAAGTTTAATAACAACAAGCGAGAGCAGACGGGAACAAGGGAGAAGGATTTAAATTAGAATTTATAATGAGATTCTCAAGGGTCGTCCCAGGAATCTCTCAAATAATTTGTGATTGAGTATCCTCTCTCATCCTAGTATCCTATGTCCTATATTCTATAGCAGGTACGCAGTAGTACAACTATGACGTCGCACTACTACGACATCGCACTACTAGCGAAGTCTGACCTGCATGGGCCACCACTAAAACGTGTCACGACCCGCACCCGGTTTAGGGGCACGAATGCGTGGGTACGTCCAGCCTACGCCGCAGCATCGGCGGTAGAACGCTGTCTAGGTCATGTAACTATCTAATCAACTCACGTGAATACCCAACTCCATAAGGAGACGTGGATATCATAAAATAATATTAGAAATACTCAATCACATAAACTAAAGCACGATGAGATATCAAGGCAAACAAGAAATACAAGACAAGTCTAACAACAAAATAATCATACCTACAATCGTTAACTTCCAATCCTCAAGTGTGTCAGAAACCAGTCTACTAAGGTCACAGTTTGGAAAAATATTTTCCAGTCAGGAAGGAGCAAAGTACATCTCTAAACAACAGTTCTATATTAATGATATAAACTATGTAGCAGTTCTAGATGGAAATATACCAGAAGCATGTATAGGTACGAGAAATAAAAAAAATACTGAAAATACTGTAAGTAAATGCAGGAGAAGAAACAATATGTCCATGAGCAAGAACCTATGACTAAGTGTATGAGTACTAGCTTTAACATGTGATCGGCTTGGGAACTTGATCAGGCTGGTTACATGTGATTAGCTATGATTCATGTAAGGTCAGGCTAACCGTTGGTTAGCTATGATGCATGTAGAGGTCAGGCTAATTACACGTAACAGCTATGAAGCATGGAGATGGTCAGGCCGCACCCGACGTGAGATGTGGGGTGAGCTATGATGCATGTAAGGTCAGGTATGATCATATATCTACACTAAAATACTTCCCACCCCCGACTGGTATAGTGGATCCAATCATGGTACGCTATAGCACGGGATTCCCTAGGGAGGTAGCAAGTCTCCCCGGAAATCAGTGTCTGTACATGCACAAGATAACAAGGAAACAAGTCTTGTACAAGCTACACCATGAATAAGGAATAACATCTCATGACGAGATCCGTGTATACCAATCCGTGTAACCAACGTGACAAGAGCATGGATATCTACACTAGATACAGTGAACATAGGAGATATCATAAATTAGAAACTAATCAGAGAATGTACTCGCCTTTGGTCCTTAGCTGATGAATACCGAGGTCCTGTTCCAGAGTGTCGCCTGGAGGAACCCACAGACCTAATGACATCAAAATAATACTTGTATCAGATGTTACGCTAACACACAATAGAAATACACTGGCCTCAGGGCTATGCCAGGCATGGCTCTAGTCAACTAGGGTCATCTAGTAGGGATACGTATATAAATACACATTTACACTCAGAGTATACACCAATAAAACGTGTATAATTTATATATATAAGTGTATTAGTAATTTGTACAAAATACGTATACGTGTATATACACTAATAGATGTATATAAATATATTTTTATACCAAAATACATATTTGTATATATATATCAATCAAATATTTTATATATATATATATATAACTAATCAAAGAATGTATATAATGCCACCCTCCTCAAGGTGATCCCAAATGAAATAGTAGTTAGTTCCAATGGGTCCGGAGCAGTCCAAATAGCTAGAAACTATATAAAGGAGTCCAAGATCGGAGTTTGGCACGAAAATCGAGATAAGGATACTGAGTCCTCAATACATAGAGAAAATATGCGGGGGTTAACAAGTTTAGCTAAAAAGAGAAAGGGTCGTTTGTTTGTTATTAAGGTAACACCTTAATTTAATGAAAATCATTTTGAAATTATTTTGAACAATAATTACAAATAAAAGTTTATTTATAAAAATCTAGAATTTATGTAAAAGCCATCATATATTATTATATATGGTAAAAATCGGTCACCAGTCCAAATAATATTTTTGAACTAAATTTTTTTTTATTATTGAAACTATATTTTTAAATAATAATATAAACCCCAAAAATTTATTATATTTTACATAATCAAAACCATTTTAATTTATTACATAAAAATAACTAATTGCATAAAACTAGCTAATTACATATACTGAACCAATTATTATTAACTAACTAATTATATATATTACAAAACTAAATATATATAATTAATAAACTAATTATATATAATTAATAACTAATTATATATAATTAATAAAATAATTATATAGCTAATAAACTAATTACATAACTAACTAAATAAAAATTAAACAAATTAAATATTACTAATACTAATTAATAATTAACTACAAATTAATAATTAACTAACTTGATTAATTATATAACTACTGATTAATAAAATTAATCAACTGATTAAGAATAATTAACTAATCTAATTATAAATTAAACTAATAACCACTATTCAGTACAGTTCCTAAATCGAAAGAAAGGGGGAGAGGGAAAGAAGAGGCTCACGATGGGGTTTCGTCGTCGGCGCGGTGGGGTTCGGCTCGAGGCGGCGGTCAAAGCTCGAGAGCGGCGGGTGCTCTCGGTTCCAAGCGGCGGGTGCTCGGTTCCAGGCGGCGGCGGCTGTCGAACTTGGCAGTGGTCGACGGATCCGAGGCGGCAGAAACTCGAGCTCGACGCGGCAGCGGAGCTCGACGACATGGAGGGAAGACGCGGCGGCCAGCGGCGATAGGTTCGTGGAGGCGGCGGATCTGATCGAGGCGGCCACGGCTCGGTTCGAGGAGGCGGCGGTCGACGGATCCGAGGTGGCGGATCTGGCTGCGTCCGGTCGAAGGTCGGCGGCGAAGCTCGGCTCGGGAGGAGAAGATCCGCGGCCACCGGCTCGACGAGGTCTAAATCTAGGGTTAGGGTTTGAATTCTGTATGTGTCGGGGTCGTGTCCGGAGCTGGACACGGCGGTTGATGTACTGCACAGTGGGGTGGACGTGTCTGGGTGTTGGACACAGGGTTGGGTGTTTGCTGTGGACGTATCCGGGTATTGGACATAGGGATGGTGTACTGTGGTGTGGTGGCTGTGTCCAGACGGTATCGGACACAAAATCTGGTTGTAATATTGTAAATCTGGACACAGGAAATGAATGGATACGGTGGGATACCCAGGGTCGGACCCGAGGCCAACACGGCTGACACGGTAATGCTGGACACACGGACACGAGCACACAAAATGGTGGTGGTTGTTGGCTTCTGGGAATTTGTGAGGGCTAGCTAGGGTTTCTTGGGAATGGTGATGAGAGACTTTAAATAGGGAGAGAGTTGTGGGATAAAGGGTGAGGATTGGCCCAAATAATGAATGGCCCAGATTATACATGAATAAGTTCTTCATGTGGGAAAAATGAGGGTGTGAATGGGAGACAGTAAACTGGTAAATTTAATAGAAAAATATAATTTAAGAAAATGTTTTAAGAGGCTTCCAAGGCTAACTGATTAATTAGCTACTAATTAAACTCATATTTCAAAATATTAGAAAGTATGTAATTTATTTATTTACTATCCCAAATGAATTTAAAAATTTATTATGAAGAAAACAACTAGTCCTTTAAATAATTTTATCAAATAAATAATTTTATGATTTCAAGTCAATAAATATTTGAAGCTAGAGAAATATATATATTATTATTATTATTTATTTTATAATACATCGACATTTAGGAAAAATGATTTTTATAAAAGATTTTAAATTACCTTCTAAAATCAAACATTGCTCAAAAATCAAATACAAGAATTCAAGGAGAAATGTTTTATAAATTTGGTATTTAAAATAAATTAAAAATCTAATTATTTCAGAAATTGGAAATCGGAGGTTACACATGCTCAGAGTGAAGAAGGATGTGGATGAGTACCTTGGACGTCAGAACCATCACCTGGCGTTCACATCCATGATTCGTCGCCAAGGAGGACGACAGTTTTGACGGTGACAGTACCGGCTCGGCAGCAGCCGAGACAACAACAACAACAACCGTACTAGGGAGCACCAGTGGGTTGCACTTATTGTAGAAGCATGAAAAATATGCCGGATGATTATACGCGACATATCGGTGCAGAGCAGCATAGGCAGAGGCCTTAAGAGCCATCAAGCGTGCAACAGAGCCTTTTTCGCTAGAACAGAGCATGAAACATAAAAGCTCAAAGGACCATCCGCGCAAGGCAGTACGTCCAAGCCGCTTCAGCGTAAACAGGGTGCTTTATCGCCTCCAGGGCGTAAAACTCCTCCCCTTTCATACGCAGCATTGAGGTGTACAAAAGACGCTTCGTATTCCCCGAAGTGACCTGTCAGATCCTGCAATAAACCTGTCAGAGCCTGCAATGAACCTGACGTCTAGACTTCTGGCAAAGGGATACGACTCGACTATCCAAGCGACGGCTATAATGATGGTACTGCACTGCCATCCAGGCTGTTAAATACCGCCATCCCTTTCGCATAAACTGTTTTTTCAAGCATGAAGGGATACGCTGCCTTATTTTACACAGGCAAAATATGAGCTGTTTACTTTCTGTAGTAGACAAACCGCCTGCTACGCCAAAAGCTGCACTCCGTACGGGGTTCGAGGCACGTCTCTTCGCCTAATACACAGAGCGGTGACAGTTTCTCGAGGCACGTCTCTGCGACTGATGCGCAGAAAGGGTTGCAGACCGTCAAAGAATATGCCTCCACATTTAATGCACAGGATGGTAGCAAATATCGGCATTTAATGCAAGAGATTTGATTATATCTTCAAAAGTCGTAATTCCGGCTAAGACGTCCACATCAGCACTGTGGCACGGTACGCAGCGGCTTCTACACCCATCCAGCGTTTGTGCTCATTCGGCTTCTATGCCTGCTCGGCCTCTGTGCCCCTTCGGCTTCTATGCCTGTTCGGTCTCTGTGCCCCTTCGGCTTCTACGCCTGTTCTGCCTCTGTGCCCCTTCGGCTTCTATGCCTGTTCGGCCTCTACGACCACTCGGCTTCTACGCCTATTCGGCTTCTACACCTGTTCGACTTCTATGCCGGTTTGATAACTATTTGGCTTCTATGCCATGGTGACAGACATTTGGCTTCTATGCCAACCTCTTCTACACAATGGATACCTACCTACGTGGCTTTTACGTCGTGATCTTCATAGCAATTGTACGCGTTGTGTCCCTTAGTTGGACTCACATCACACGCTTATTCAAAAGATCATCTATACGCAGGCATTGGTTACTTTAACCGTTGTGTAAAAGGGTGCTGTACTTTCCACTCCTCGGTTGTTACACCGACGGAGTGGTCACTGTCACTAAAACTCTATAAATAGAGACCTCTATCAATGAGGAACAAGGTCAAAAAACGAAAAACTTGAAGATCGAACCAGGTCGACAAAAATTGGAAGATCGAGCCCGAGAGATAGAGAGAGAGAGCACCCGGAGCTCAGGCAAAGAGTAGGGATCGACGACTTTGGCATCGCGCATCCACCCTCTCCTGTAACCTTCGAAGCTGCTTCTTGTCTTCTACGACATTTCTTCAACATCGTGTTGTCCAAGGGCTAAAGTGATCGACTGCAGATTAGACACCTATAGCAATATTTACCCAGATTAAATAAATTGTACTCCCATATCCTCGTATAGGATCAAATTATACAAGTTTATTTGTAAACCAAAGAAGGCGGGTTCTGTGTAAACCCCATATTGAATACATCTTTATTCTTTCGTTTAATACCACAAACAAGATGGCGACTCTGCTGGGGACGTCTTTCTCTTCTGATGAGAAAACAATTGCTCAACACGATGCGGTATTCGTGGGATCCGTGAAGAAGACACTGGTCGTTCAATTCGACCAGTCTGCCTACGAAGACATGCTTTGAACCGGGGGTAGCTCTCACTCTCTCTCCGTCCAAGACAACAGAAAGCTGCGCAAAGTGTGGATGCCCAAGACATCCTCTGCCATTCCTGTAGACTCTCCGATCTCTCCGATCTCTCCGACCAATGAGGTTGTAGCACTGCTCCCTCCGTGCCCTGCACGTAAAACTCAGTCCCCCACTACGCGCGGTACAGACGAATTTCGGGCAAAGCCTCAGCGCTGACCCAGAAGTATTCACTGCACTCTACGCGTAGGAACCAGTCTCCAGCTACGCGCGGTACAGACAAAACTTTGGGCAAAGCCTCAGCGCTAACCCAGAAGTATCCACTGCGCTCTACGCGTAGGAACCAGTCTCCCGCTACGCACGGTACAGACAAAACTTCGGGCAAAGCCTCAGTGCTAACCCAGAAGTATCCACTGCGCTCTACGCGCAGAAACCAGTCTCCCGCTATGCGCAGTACAGACCAAACTTCTGGTAATGCCTCAGCGCCAGGTCAGAAGTACAAATCACGCTCCAGGCACAAGACAACATCTGACCTCTACGAGGAACCAGATGAGCGTCGTGATTTCTGCGAGGGGAAGCAAGCAGCAGAATACTCGACTCCTCGGCCGTTACGCCAGCGAAGGAGCAATCTGCCTACCCTCCGGATTACCCAGGAAGCTAACGGCCTGCTGAGGACCTCTTCAGCCCTACGCCACTCTGAGCAAATCTCTAAATTACGCCAGGCGAAGTCCCACGGCGTAAAGCAAGCTCAGGTTGTACTCCTCCTGACCTGCGCAAATACCTAATCCAGAAGCGTAAGGAGAGGGTACCTTCCAACATGTCTATTACGCCCCCTAGCGAGCAATGTTGTAATAGTCATAAAATTGTGATTGACTGCTGCTGTTCTAAAGCAAAATGGTCGGTTTTCGACCGATTGAGCTACTCTCAGTCTTTTCCAGAAGAGCCCGCGTATGCGTCCGTGAACATGGCTTCACACATATCTAGAGGAGGGTCGAGCTCAAGACGTCATCCCTCAGGGCCTCCGAGCCGAAGAAGATTCGAAGACCTCCTCAGGAATACTGAAGCTGGGGTATTCCAAAACACCCGTGCAAGGTCATAGCAACCAGCTTCGTACTCGTCTGATTCCGACGCTGGGGGTCGCCAATCTCCCAGATCAGATGCTGAGAGTATAGAGTCGACTTCTGCAGCGACCTATACTTATCCTTCAAGGACGCCCAAGGAAATGGGAGTTTACGCCATTGAAGACGAACGCGAGGAAGCTTCGCCGTCAGGAAATACGGAACAACGCATCACTATACTGGAGACATCTCTGAAACAAATGCAATCCATAATGGAGAACATACACCAGATGATGCTAACTCAGCACGCAACTGCCATGGCTTAAGCGTCGGTCCCGCCAACTCAGATACGTGTGGGGTGGACTTGTCACCATCCAACCCAAACCAAGAGCCTGCTCTAGATCAAGAGTTAGCAGTTCCTCCGCTTCCTCACTCGGTGAATATATTACCTCCCGTTGGAGTCACGATACATCCAACTCCGTACTACACCGTAGCCCCGCTTCCAACTAAAAATCCGATGCAGGTAGTGCAGGAGTTGAAAGCCCAGTTTGACGCCTTGAAGCACAAAGATCAGCTCAAGAAACTGGGAATCAACCAGCCTTACCCAGCTATCTGGAAAGAAGCGCATTTTCCTCTGAAGTACAAACCTCAGACTATGGCTCTGTTCGAAGGAAAAACATCGCCAAGTCAATACATGAGCTATTTTAGTATGATGATGGTGTTGCTACAAGGGAACGACGCCCTCCTCACTCGAGTGTTCAAAGGCTGCCTCTCAGGAGTAGCCTATCAGTGGTACCGTAGCTTGGCGGACAACTGCATTACTTCCTTCGAAGACTTCAAAGCTTTATTCTTCACGCAATTCTATGAGGGTGGAATGGACATGTCTATGTCCTCTCTCATCGAAGTCAAACAAAGAAAAAAAGAGGACGTTCGCACCTTCGTCGAACATTTTCGTCAGGCCACCTTACAAATGCCTCCAGGAGTTCCAGACTCGGCATTAGTAGACATTTGCAGGAAGAACCTCCTTCCCGTAGTCTCGGTATTTACAGGACCATATCAGTTCCATGAGTGGCCTTCGTTCATCGTCTCGGTAGTGGCCGCCGAAGACAACAGTCGCAAGGCGTGCGACAATGGCATCATGATCTCCGCCTCCGATAGAGACAAAAGGTCATCTCCCAACAGCGACCATCCTCGTAGCTCCAAGGGAAAAGAAGCTCTGACCGTCAATACGTCCAGACAAAAGATGGCGGCGACCATGCAGACGAAGCCCGGGACTTCCAGGCCCGTCGAAGTCTACTCTTTCGACGACGGCGATATCCCTAGTATATTCGAGTGTCTCATCAAAAGCGGCAAGATCACCCTTCCAGAGCTAAGGCGGCCCCAAGAAGTCGGCAGTACTGACGACCCCAAATATTGTATCTTCCACAGATACGTACACCACCCAACAAAGGCGTGTTACATACTGAAGAGGAGGATCCAGGGGTTGATCGATGCTAAGGCCATCACTCTGCACAACACCGAGAAGACGGTCACGGCCAATATGATCTCTCTGCGGTTCGGCGATCTGCCTTCCCAAGAGGTCACGAACGGTGTCACGCCCATTTCCCGAGCTACGATGGACATCGTCAATCTCCCTCCATCTAGAGATCAAAATCAAGACCTGGTACCCCTGACCACCCGGCAGGGCGAGATTATGTGGGTTCATCTGGATTTGGTGTCAGAGCTCGAAGAAGAGACTAAAGCTACTAAAGCTACGTCTAGAAGAAGCTCCAAGCGCAAACCATGCCATATGGTTGTAACTTCTTCGCCATCGGACGAAGACGAGGTACTTGCTGCAACCCGTTCAGGGAAAGCCTACCTCAACGACTGCGGAGCAAGTCAGAAGGATGCACCGGCGGACGCTTCAACTGCCAAACCTTCAGGGCCAGGCCCCGCCGTACCAGAGGCCAGCCCTTCAAAACCGACGCCGGCAAACAAAGGGAAGCAAAGAGAAGTGCGCTTTGATAAACCTGTAAAAATATTCCAAACAAAGGTTTTGAGAAGCCATACAACTTTGATATCCTGGCCCAACTGGCTAATACACCAGCCAGGCTCTCCATCTTTGAGCTACTCAGGGTCTCCCAAGGCACTCGTCTAGCCCTGAGTGAAGCGCTGATGCAGGCGGAGGCATGCTTGACCCAGCTCAAGTCCCCCGACGAAGAACCAGTGGCATGTCCTCAATGCCACAGTGTGATAGAGGTGGTCCCAAATATAACTTTCACCCAAGACGACATGCTGTTAAAACATAACAAGCATGACAGGCCCCTCTATTACACCGGGTACGTCAGTTCCATGGAGGTTGATCGGATTCACATAGATCTGGGATCGTCGATTAGCATCATCCCTCACAGTCTGCTTAGACCATTGAGGATTCCTACCAGCGAACTGGCTTACACCTCCACTACGATCGTGGGTTTCAATGCCGGAAGAAGTAAGCCGTTGGGAAATATTCGCCTAAGGATCCAGATTGGCAACCTCAGATCGGTGGCCATATGTTACGTGATCGATTCAGAGGTGTCCTATAATATTTTGCTAGGAAGACCGTGGATCCATGATCACAACATCGTTCCTTCAACTCTACATCAATACCTTAAATATGTAGACCCCCAAGGAATGGTATAAATGGAGGTTGCCGACCTAAACCCGTTTAAAGGAGTAGAGTCCTACTATTCCGATGCTGTGTTGTACTCTCAAGACCACACGGAAGAAGTATCGGGCGAGACGGAGAAGGAATCCCACCGGGAGCCAGGAAAACCCCCTGCCGTGCTGCCGCTATCGATCAGAGTGAAAGGACGAACCACTCGTCCAAAAGCCATAGAGCCTATGGCTATTCACCTGAACAAATCCAGCTCAGGAAGAGGAAGCAATTCTCCAGCGGTCACTCTGAACCAGAAGCCTCCACCTTTGGTCATCAACCTTCGGTGCAACGGGCAGCCGACCGATGTAAACGCGACCAGGAACGGAGTTCCAGATGATAATAAACATCCTCTTTTCCAGTATGTTAATGCTCAAATTCCAAATTAGGAATCCACTCACCGTGACGAGATAGAACCCATAGCACAAAAATTCTTGGAAGCTATAAACTCCTACCGTCCGTATGTCTGGGAAGTAGCGTCATCATCCAACGTCATCACAACATATGGACCCTATGAGGATTCTATCTTCATTGTCCCGCCTACCTGCAGCAGTCAGCGTCCAATATTCTTCGGCCGCATGTGCAATCAATCGGCTAACCAGGAAGATCCTTTCGATGACGATACCGGGAAAATGCAAGTTCACCGATACAGCCCGCAAGCGCTGAAGATCATGCAAAACATGGGCTACGACTTGAAGCGGAAGCCAGGCCTCAACTACGGGAGAGGCAGACGAACGCCGCCGTGCGGCGATCCCCGCTATCGATAAACTCATTTCAGGTTAGGGTACGCCACCTCCCTTACGACTTCCAAGTCAGACGAGGACATCTTTTCCTCCTCCCAGAACGGCTCGTCGCCCCCCGACTCACCTGATGCTCTCAAACAAACACTATCAGTAAATATGGTGATGACAGATCCCTCAGGAGCAGATGAACAGGATTCTGAGCCGTTTGAGAATGACTCTTGGGCTCAACAAATGGATACGCAGTGGGAATTCTGCTTCGAGCAAAGAGAACCTTCCACCAAAGACGAAGTTACCCAAATCGATGTTGGGGGTAAACTTTCGCCAAAGCCGATATTTATCAGTAATAATCTTCCCCCAGCTGAAAGGGAAGAAATCATACAGCTGATAAAGGAATACGTGGACGTCTTTGCATGGGATTAGGGGGACATGCCGGGCCTAGACCCAAAGGTGGCTACTCACAAACTCAACATATTGACTGACTCAAAGCCTGTGAAGCAGCACCAACGCCGGTTCCGCCCAGACATGATAGACGCCATTGAAGCTGAAGTCAAGAAGCTGATAGCTTGTGGTTTCATCCGGGAAGAACAACATCCCGACTGGGTCGCCAACGTTGTCCCAGTCATGAAGAAAAATGGGAAGGTACGTATCTGTATCGACTTCCGAGATCTGAATGCGGCCTGCCCCAAGGATGAATTCCCTCTTCCTATTACGGACATCATGATCGACAACACCTGCGGCTTTGAACGCATGTCTTTTATGGACGGATTCTCAGGATACAATCAGATCAAGATGCATCCAGAAGACGAGAAGCACACTGCCTTCCGGACACCATTGGGGGTATATTGCTATACGGTCATGCCCTTCGGATTGAAGAACGCCGGGGCTACATACCAACGGGCTATGATTAACATATTCTATGAGCATTTACGTAAAATAGTAGAATGTTACGTAGATGACATAGCCGTCAAGAGTCGCCTCAAGGGTGATCACATTCAAGACTTGAGAACGATATTCGAGTTAATGCGCCAACATCAACTCAAGATGAACCCTACGAAGTCCTTTCTGGGTGTATCCAGTGGCAAGTTCCTAGGATTTGTCATCACCGCCAAAGGCATCCAGATGGACCCCGACAAAGTCCAGGCAATCGTGGAAATGCGATCGCTCCGTAATCTGAGAGAACTCTGGGGATTTCAAGGCCGTCTGGCTTACATCCGGTGATTCATATCCAACCTCTCGGGAAGATGTCAGCCCTTTTCTCATCTCATGAAGAAAGGTGTATCCTTCGTGTGGGACGAAGCCTGTCAGCAAGCGTTCGGAGATATCAAGTACTACCTCACCAGTCCACCAGTTCTGGTGCCTCCCGTCATGGAAAGACCATTCTTGCTGTACGTTCGAGCGATGGATCATTCACTAGGAGCTCTTCTTGCACAGAAGAACGATATGGGTCATGAACAGGCTATCTACTACCTCAGCAGGATGATGGTCGAAGCCGAACACCGGTACAACCCAGTGGAGAAAGAATGCTTGGCTCTGATGTTCGCTATCCAAAAGATGCGGCACTACGTCACCGGCCAGACTATCCACATCATCTCCAGGATCAACTCTCTTCGAGTACTGATGAGCAAGCCGAGTGTTCTTAATTCTTGACTCGCAACTTGGGCGATGCTGTTAACACCATATGACATGGTATACATACCGCAGAAGTCCATCAAAGGCCAAGCGCTGGCCGACTTTCTAGCTGCTCATCCGATCCCGGAGGCCTCCAAATAATACGAAGATATTCCCGACGAAGTTGCAGAATGTAATTCCGCAATGGAAGGTGACGCCTGGCGACTGCTCTTCGACGGCGCCTCCAGGACTGGTCCCCAGGGAAACATGGTTTCAGGGGTAGGAATTATCCTAGTCACTCCTGATAAACTAGTCATCTACCGGGCATATTCTCTTAACGAACCATGCTCCAGCAATGTGGCGGAATACAACGCCCTGTTAATTGGACTCCAAGTCGCTAAAGAGCTGGGGGTCGAGTCCCTGGAAGCTTTCGGTAATTCTCTGCTTATCGTCAATCAAGTCCGAGGAATATATGAAGTCCGGAATCCAGACCTCATCCCCTATCACCAAGCAACGGTCGAGATAGCCATGACATTCAAAGGGTTCTTCCTAGAGCATGTACCTCGATCCCAGAATCTGGAAGCTGATGCCCTAGCCAGTCTAGCTGCGGATTTAGCCACTCCTATAAGAAGGCAGGATTCGGTAATCCTTCTTAACAGAGATTTATTTTGCGTGAAGAATAACTTTCACATAGAACGCAGCTACCCTGTGAACACGGATCCCCCGGGAAGAGACTGGAGAAGTCCCTTCACAGATTTTGTCGCATACGGAATCTTGCCAGAGGACCCCAAAGAAGCGGTATCCGTCAAAAGACGATCATTACGCTTCTACTTCGATGCATCTTCACAATGCCTATATCGTCGAACTTACGACGGACTGCTATTAAGATGTCTTTAGCAGATTATCCAGGAAGCTCACGACGGCGTATGCGGAGCGCATCAGCCCGGTCCTAAGCTACAGGATCGTATCAGGAGAATGGGCTATTACTGGCCCACTATGATCACAGACGCGATCAGCTATGCAAGACAATGCAGAGCCTGTCAGGTTCATGCAGACTTCATACATCAACCGTCTGAATATCTACATCCTACGGTTGCATCCTGGCCCTTCGAAGCATGGGGTATGGATATCATAGGTCCTATTCACCCGTCTTCTTCCAGAGGCCACCGGTTCATACTGGCCATCACGGATTACTTCTCCAAATGGGCAGAGGCGATCCCTCTGGCTAAGGTAAAGGCGTCTGACCTAGTCAGCTTCATCAAGCATCACGTCATTTATCGCTTTGAGATTTCCCGAAGGATAATCCATGACAATGGGCCTCAGTTCATCAGCCAAGCGTTTCATCGATTTTGTGATAAAAATCGAATACATAATATTGCCTCTACGGCATATTATCTAGCTGCTAATGGTTTGGCGGAAGCTTTCAACAAAACCATTATCAAACTGCTGAAGAAGTTCGTCTCTTCCAACAAAAGAGACTGGAACGAGAAGCTGGGCGAATATCTCTGGGCATACCGCATAACGGTACGGACACTGACAGATTGTACCCCCTTTTCACTGGTCTACGGGAGCAAAGCAGTTCTTCCCATCGAAATCCAGATTCCGTCGCTCAGGATAGCCGTGACTAATGAGCTGACCCAAGAAAAGAATGACCTGTTAAGGCTTCAGGAGCTCGAAGGGTTAGACGAGAAACGCCTTTAAGCTCAACAGCGCATCGCTCTCTACCAAGCACGCATTTCCAGAGCTTTCAATCATAAAGTAAAGGAAAGAGTGTTCAAGGTCGACGAGCTAGTCTTAGCCGTAAGAAGGCCGACGATTCTCACTCACAGGAGTAAAAAGAAATTTTAGCCCAAGTGGGAAGGCCCTTATGTGATCGAGACAACGTTCTCGAATGGCGCTTACAGGTTAGCCCAGCCTAATGGAGACCTATTAATGGCTCCTATCAATGGTAAATTCCTGAAGAGGTACTATGCTTAACCTCCTCTACCCCAGGGTGGAATATAGCGGAAATCCTAATTCTGACAAAACTACTTCCATAACGAAGCTAGTTAGGTCATATTCTATCATGTCCGTATGACCTCTGAATAGGTATATCCTGCTAGAACTTTATCAAGAGTTTATCACGTCCATACTACCTTTGATATCACTCTCACTTAAAACCTGTCATTTACATTCCGAAATGATGGGTCCACAAAGTCAGAAAAGATTTGCTTTATTTCCAAAAAAAAGAGCAGAATTACATTAGGAAAGCTAAAAGCAAGAAAGGGTACATCATTGCGGGGGAGCAGTCAGATCGCGAATCAGCTTCGCCAGTGCAGCTACCCTCTCGCCCCTGGAAACCAAGGCATCAGCACGGGCCCGTTCTAGCCGTAACTCAGGATTGTTCGTAAAGGACAGTTCGGCCCTTGCCTGAAGAGAGCCAGCTCGAGCAGCTTCTGCACGCTCCAGGTCCCGTCGTACGGTGCTCAGTCGACCAGACGCTACGCCTAGACCTGCCAGCGACTGAGAAGCCCACTCCTCTGCCCGGGCGAGTTTCTCCTTCAACTTGCGGACCCACGCTGCGTTCCCTTCGTGCTCGAATTGGCACTTCATCTCGAGAGCAAGAGCCTCCTCCACGACGGCCTTTCTTTTATCCGTCTCTAGCTTACTGGCTTTGATAAAGTTATCCAAGCTCTCCAGCTGTTTGATAAGCCGCGGAGTCATAGAGTCATATCTGGCTTGGACTTCGGCTTTAAAACTGCCCCGAGTCAGCTGCAAGTATTCGTTAATGGGTTGCTCCAACCCATTAACCATCGCCTCCAGGGCGTCAGCTACCCCGGAATCGCCGAACTCTCTAACGGCCCTAATTAAAAACTGGGAAGCCTTCTTCAGGCTCTCAAAATCCAGATTCTTTGCCAACACCATTGGTATCAGCGTGTTCAAATTGGCGAAGAAGGTGCCGGTATATAGCTCGGTCAGCGCAACCAGATCTGGTTGAACGCCAGGAGTGGCCGCAATATTGATGAGTTCCCCTCCAAGGATGATTGCAGACGAGGTGGCCACAGCCGCCGCCTTGACAGGTGGTACGACCGAAGAAGGTGCGGCAACAACGGTCGAAGTCATCGCCATACTCACAAGAGGCGAGGTCACGATGACGGGTTCGTCCTCCTCTTGAGATGACAAAACCACTCCGGGCGAGCTGGCCCCCGAAGCCATTTCCTCCTCGAAGTGGAACGCCTCCGTATCATCGTCAGGAGCCCGAGCAGAGCCAGAAGGCATTTCAACGCTATACTCCCCGTGGGCGCCATCCCCTGAGAAGAGGACAAGAAAGTTGACATCAATATGATAGTAATCTTTCTAAGAGGAGACATAAAGATGACCTTTACCCGTAGCCAACGGTATATATGCCGCGTCTGCAGCCGATGTAGCTATGTCACGCCTTAATGACGCAATACGAACTGTCATACCTGGAGAAGGAGGTGGGCCAACCGACATCGCCAGGAGCTCCACCAAGCCTCCGTCGAGACGTGTTCGAGGTTCATCAGCTGGAACCTCGCTGGTCATGCTCACGGACGCAGTAGGAGTTTCCTCCGTTGCTGGTCTAGAGGAAGATTCTCCCATTTGCCTCAGCCACGCGGGCGATTTCATTCCACTATCGGAGGCAGTGGCAGCAACGGCAGCCTCAAGCAGGAGTTCTCTGACACCGCCAGCCGAAACTGAGGGTCCCTCTCCGAGAGACGGGGAACCTCCAATCAAAGGGACATCCCCAACAGGAGAGGCAGCAGGTTCCTCTCTAGGAGCCTCAATGCCAGGAATCTGGAGAGGGCGATCAACCGTCTTCTTCTTTCTCTTGCGAGGGGAAGTCTGCTTTGAGACAGAAGCCCTTCGCTTCCCTGAGATCGCCAAAGCCCCCGCAGGCGGAGGCACTTCACACCTCGGCACCGACACCAGAGGCTCATCCGGAATGGCGAACTCCTCGCCCTCGTCAGATGAAACCGAGGGGACTTAGATTCTTCCCCCAGGCTTGGAGGGAGGCACCCTGAAGCTTCCAAGAATGTCAAAGTCGCGATGGAGGGTGTTGATCGCCACATAGAACTTAGCATACGAATGGAGGATGCGCAGCTCCGTGGAGAGGGTGGCAACTGGCACAATAAAGATTGCTCCCGTGCAGCCCATGATGAAGTACCGCCACCCCCTGGCTCCATCAATGAGTCCGCCCCGGGACCTGAAGCTGGTGATGGCATTTCCCACGTTCAGCTGATCGTACCCAAACTGCCTCGCGAACCGACTGGCAAGTAAGGCTCGAAGAAGCAATAATCCTCGCTTCTGTACAGCAAATGGGAGGGTCTGATGCAGACCAACCAATTAAAGGCTTCTGGGGAAAGATTGGTCTTTTCTTCGCCTAAATCCTCGAGCCTAATCCCCGACTGATTACAATGTACAGAAGGGACGGTGCAGAGGAGCTTCCAACAATGACCAAGGCTCAGCGCCAGCCGACAGTCCACGACTGTGGTCACGTTCCAGAGGGAGCCCTTGTAGTTCAGCAAGAAACTACCCCCCGCGCTGCTACCAGGACCGGGAGACATCACCCGGGGGTTGTGAAGAATTAACCACCCCATCAAGTACAGGTATGGTAATTCCACCCGGGGAAAACTATCACACCATGGCAGGAAGCAAGCCTAGCCTTGCCCCGAACACCAGACGGACGGCGGGCCACAGGATATTCCGATGAATGCGATCCATGGACGCGGTACCAGGCACCACTACTCGACGCAGCCATAAGGAGAGAAAGCTGGCTAGCTTGGCTTCCTCAGACAAAGGCCTGCGGCAGCGCCTCAAGTTACTATAGGCTTAGTGCCTTCAGGGTACTTTTCTACCCCATTATTGAGAAGCTGGTCTGGAGCGTTGGCCTCCTCCATAAGGTCCTCAACGACCTCGGCACTGAGCACGGCCAAACAGTTCACGGGCTCATGCTTGTCCCCCGAAACCTTCACCGACTTGACGGCCCTGGCCCGGTGGAAGAAGAGGTAGGACATCCAGTTAGTGGTGTGAGCCAAGTCAGAAGGCTCATTATAAAAGGCAGTGCACGCGAGGTAGTGGCACATCAGCTCCTGATACACCTCCACAACCCGAGGATCCGAGTCCTCCAACTCCCGGTTGGTAGGGACATACTCTTCATACGGGGTATCCCCCATCGACAGTCTCGAGATCGCTGCCATTTCGTGGAGGGCCAACCCCAACTCCCCCAGTGGAGTGGCGAAGGTCCCGGTGAGTGAAATATTTTGCTCTATTAGCGCCAGAAAGAGGTTAGGGTTGGGAGGCAACCCAACACTCGTCACGCTCACGGCGACATACAGTCCGATGATTTCCAGCTCTCTCCGAAAATGCTTCAAAGCCCAGTCAACTAGGCAGGACCATCGAAGATTTGTTGGGGTGATCCACCCATTGCACCGAGGATTCTCCTTGGGGTATACCCCCTCTCGCACCATAAAGTCATTACAGAAAGTCGGCAATTACAAACGCTGGATCACTAAACTATCTTTACTCGGGATGCTGCCCGGGCACAGTCCCCTGAACAACGTCACGACGCCAGTGGGGCGGCTGACGAACGACCCCCGGTCGGCTCCTTTCAGATGAAAGATCTTTCCTGGCTTCCCGTAAAGATCAGGAGTCAGCGTCCACGACATTCTCCTGCGATGTGTGGCATGAAAGAAAGCCGAGATCGAATAATTTCTCGGCATCGTAGGCAGATACAAGACCACGCTCTCGATAGGGAAAACCCAGGGTTCTCTCTTGGGCTTCGTCTGGGACTGCTTGTCTATCATGTCCCCAAAGAGGAAGGCCGGCTTGATGTACTGCTCCCCATCTACGTACGTTAGGGGCTCCCCGTTGATCATGCTCAGCAGCATTCGCTCGCCCTGAGCCGATATCAAGATCCCCCTCCCTTCGGGATACTGGGGTCCGGAGATAGGAAATGTCACGTACGACAGATCCTCCAAGTAGTTCGAGTGCAGCACCCCAGCAGCGGATCCCATCACCTCGGCCAGTGGAGACTCATGCAAGTCGACTATAAAAAATGCAAGGAAAACACGTTGTTACGAACCTTGCAACATAAAGACCAAGAAGCGACAGTCAGTGCTTTACGCCAAGACTGTACGAAATTTGGTCATCCTACGCCAGGAGTCATATCCCAAAAGCGTAATTGGCGGTATACGGTCCGTGCTTTACGCCAGACAGCCAAAATTCTAGTTATTGTGCCGGAGGTCCCATCCAAAGGGTAAAACTAAAATTTTACAGTATACACCAAGTCTTCGGCAGCTAGAGCTTTTACGCTCATAACTCCGAAGACATGGAGTTTTTACGCTGACATATTAGAAATGTGGGCGTCAAAGATAAAAATGTCTCTGTACGTCATCTTCCTCAAAGAGGCTATCAGCACAGAAGACGACCTAGCGCGGTCACGTACAACGTGTGCGAAGGATTTTTCGTCGTTCTTTGTCATTTCCGATGGCTATACCTCTAAGACCGGGTGCGCTACTCGATGACAGGATCCTTCGCTCAGAAGGAAGTTCGCATCGTCCGGCCGAAGACTCTCTCGCCGGGGCAGAAGCACGAGAAGAAGAGCCTATGCTCTTTCCCTTGGTGGAGAGGGTTTGCTTCAGCGCCATTACTGGAAACCTGGAGTGCTCGGAGAAAGTACGAGGGGAAAAAACTTAAATAATCAAAGCTCTCTCTCGCAGAAGACGGATAAAAAGTTTTTCTCTCCAGAAGCTTGGGATATATATAGAGTTCGGGTCGACTCCTCGAATCCTCAGGCGGCTCCTCGAAACCCCAACCGAATCTCACAAATTAAATATTTGGTTATGATTGGGTACTACGTCAGCCCGCTAACTCTCGAAAGACGGACAATCAGCAAATTCGAAGAGTTTTTCGTGCAAAAGTAGGTCAGCGGTTCCTATGCTAAGGAGCTTTCTACGATCGACAGCAACAGATCTACGATTTTACGCTCGCAAGCTACAAGTCTTTGGTTTTACGCCCGGATGCCTTTGTGCTCGGTAGCTTTTATGCTCGAGAGGCTACAAACCTATGACTTTTTACGCTCAGCAGGTACCAAATAGATGATCTCACGCTCGGTGGCGCTTAGTTTACGCTCGGAGGCAATAGATCCGCGACCTCTACGCTCGGAAGATTTCTTTCATTCACAGGCTACAAATCTACAGTTCTACGCTAAGGAGCTTTCTACGCCCGACAGCAACAGATCTACGGTTCTATGCTCGCAAGCTATCAGTCTATGATTTTTACGTCCGGATGCCTTTGTGCTCAGTAGCTTTTAGGCTCGAGAGGCTACAAACCTACGACCTTTTACGCTTAGCAGCTCCAAATCGATGATCTCATGCTCGGTGGCTTTCTATGCTCAATAGGCCTACGAACTCAAGATTTTCAGCTCATCTACGCTACGGATATCTGACTTTCCGCATATCCGAACTCAAGGCGGTCGATTACAAGAGTTCACACAGAAGATACTCCTTCTTGACCTCAACATATCCCAAGTACCCGAAGCATACAAGAGTTCAAACATTGAGAAATTACTCTTCTTGGGTCAATTGGAGGTTCATCCAGACTCCGGTCTGAATATCTCGTCTATCAAGATGGCAAAGTTAGACAGCCATTTCTCAACCCTGTTCCAAGGGATTTTTTAAGAAGTCATTCTTGAAGACGAAGTCTGAACAAAAAATCTGTTCATCAGAAGTTCAGAGCTCTAAGCGGTTCCTCAGTCCTAGCAACAGGGCAGTTCTAAAAATGTTCAAAATGCTCTACAGCGTTCTATGGACTATTTGCTATGCGTAAAGGACAGGACCTAGCACTCTTTCTACAGAGTCAGCGTACAGAATCAAACGTGTCGAAGCTACACATACTCAGACTTCACAGCAACGTATGGCAAGATGATCATATGAAGAAGCAAGACAATTTTATTAAAAGATTAAAGTCATAATTACATATGAGGGAAATCCAATCTATAAGGGTTTTCTTTTCATTGTCATGATTACATATGAGGAAAACTCCGTCGACAGAAGGGTTTTCCCATCATCGTCTGAAGATTGCCCAGAAGTTGTTCTGACAGGTTCTCACAGGGGCACAATTCTTCATCCATCTTCTCCGGCAGTCAGTCAGTCAGTTCCAACAAACTGACTGACATGGCAATAATTACCGGTGAGAGAACGACAGAGTTGGGGCTTTCATATCCCATACTTCGTGCGCCGTGACAGATTGAGTTGAGATATTCCACCCAACTCAATGTCCGAGGTTAGAGCTAGTCGCTGCTCTGACCGCCGGAGGTAACAGGAGAAGACACCGCTTGCAAGCAGTATGGTCTAATATGACCCTTCCCTTCTCCTGGAAGAACAGCCATATAAAGTTGCTGATTATCCCGAGCAAGGGAGGCTAAGATATACTTCCATGATCCATCGTTGCAGTGGACACTTGCTCGAAGACGCCGTCTTTTTTGGCTCCTTACACGCTGGAAGAACATGATCTCCTTCTTCCTCAAATTGACCCGGCGAACTCCGGCGATCATCTCTACGTGGTGATAAAAATGTAGGGAGAACAGGCT
Organism: Iris macrosiphon; assembly: GCA_036927795.1. Taxonomy (NCBI): domain Eukaryota; kingdom Viridiplantae; phylum Streptophyta; class Magnoliopsida; order Asparagales; family Iridaceae; genus Iris; species Iris macrosiphon. The sequence goes on along the minus strand of JAYESA010000014.1, from coordinate 84,091,562 downwards.
AACTCCCCCAGCCTTTTTATAGGCGAAAGGGGTCACACCGGTCCCCAATAAATCTGCCATAAAGTCGACATCGACCGTTTCAACGCTCCATTCAGAAACATTTCGAGTCACGAGGTATGGTTCATGCTTCATTCAAAGCGTTCCAACTTCTAAGGAATTTGAAAGCTTTGAAGGGGGTCTTGTAGAAGCATAAAAAATACGCCGGATGATTATACGCGGCATATCGGTGCAGAGCAGCATAGGCAGAGGCCTTAAGAGCCATCAAGCGTGCAACAGAGCCTTTTCCGCTAGAACAGAGCGTGAAACATAAAAGCTCAAAGGACCATCCGTGCAAGGCAGTACGTCCAAGCCGCTTCAGCGTAAACAGGGTGCTTTATCGCCTTCAGGACGTAAAACTTCTTCCCTTTCATACGCAGCATTGAGGTGTACAAAAGACGCTTCATATTCCCCGAAGTGAACCTGTCAGATCCTACAATAAACCTGTCAGAGCCTGCAATGAACCTGACGTCTGGACTTCTGGCAAAGGGATACGACTCGACTACCCAAGCGACGGCTATAATGATGGCACTGCACTGCCACCCAGGCTGTCAAATAACGCCATTCCCTTCGCGTAAACTGCTTTTTCAAGCACGAAGGGATACGCTGCCTTATTTTACACAGGCAAAATGCGAGCTGTTTACGTTCTGCAGTAGACAAACCGCCTGCTACGCCAAAAGCTGTACTCTGTACGGGGTTCGAGGTACGTCTCTTCGCCTAATGCACAGAGCGGTAACAGTTTCTTGAGGCACGTCTCTGCAACTAATGCGCAAAAAGGGTTACAGACCGTCAAAGAACACGCCTCCACATTTAATGCATAGGATGGTGGTAAATCTCGGCATTTAATGTAAGAGATTTGATTATATCTTCAAAAGCCGTAATTTTGGCTAAGATGTCCACATCAGCACTGTGGCACGGTACGCAGCGGCTTCTACACCCATCCAGCGTTTGTGCTCATTCGGCTTCTACGCCTGCTCGGCCTCTGTGCCCCTTCGGCTTTTATGCATGTTCGGCCTCTGTGCCCCTTCGGCTTCTACGCCTGTTCGGCCTCTGTGCCCGTTCGGCTTCTATGCCTGTTCGGCCTCTACGACCACTCGGCTTCTATGCCTGTTCGGCCTCTACGACCACTCGGCTTCTATGCTTGTTCGGCCTCTACGACCACTCGGCTTCTACGCCTGTTCGGCTTCTAGACCACGATCTCCACTATCTCACTATATGTGCGACGAGAAGGACTTAAAGGCCAGGACCTCTGAAGAACCCATGCATGTCGCACTCAGTGTCACGTGCATACGAACCCCTACGTGCACCAAAGTTGGAAGGAAAGATTTTTTCTTTGTCAGGATTTCATACGACAAATACTCCATGCACCAGCATCCTAGAGATGGGGATAACTTTGCCTCTGTGTATTATGCACTAGCATGTGCCAGTTCACAGAGGCCTAGGACAGTGCGAGCCATGCACACTCAAGCGATAGTTCAAACTACTGACTAGAAGCATGCACCATTAATTGTTATTCGAGTTGTTGATGGGAAGTTGTACCAGACAAACCCATTCGCTCAGCTTTTCTGCGTGCATGAAGTGGGCCAGTTTTACGATAAGTCTTCCATAAATGATCTGGGTGCAGTCTCTGCACATGAACCAGGTCAGGGAGCAAAAACCTCGCCAATACACCCATGCGCACAGTTTGGCCGTGAGCACGAAGTGGGTGTAAAGGTGTAATTCCTCTCATCAGATTTGCGTAATGTGATAAGTCACAAGCGCAAGACAATTGAAACAACTACTACACATGAAGCGCCCTCTCCATGGCACACTTGTGCTAGAATTATAATCAATTATTGCTACACCAAGATAGCCACCCCTCCGACCAGGCCACCGTATTGCAGCAACTGCAAACACTTACATCGATCCGACAGTGTCTCAGAAAATGGGTGCAAACTAAAGAACCGAAAGACGAAGATGAACTTCCCTTTGCCTTATGTTGCTTTACTTGGAGGTCTCCCTCCGTAGGGAAGAACTCCAAACCAAGCTCGTCCAACTTGTCCAACCCCCCCGTCCCAGCCAATGCGCCATGGAACCGACAGCGAGGCAGCAAGCTAGCAGTGCCTACCGAGGGGGTGTTTTAAGGCACCCGTAAAAAAGCAAGGTATTCCTCCAAAGAGATCGATATACTATCAGCGATACAAGATGGGGGTAGCCACCTTTCGGTACTCCACAATAACCCATTGTTCTGTAAAGATAGTGATTCTCAGGGAATTGACGATGACATGCCTGGCGGTAGTCATGCCAAACAGGTCAATGCCACATCCAGGGCTAGAGGTAGCCATCCCCCAAGGTCACCTCCACATTTTAAATTAGGGGTATTTTCGTCTTTTCATAATTTAATGTGTAAATGATTACATGATAATTAATTAACTATTTTGCTGTGATTTTATTTGATTGTTGCACTTTACCGTAGCTTCGATAATTAGAGCACTACACTAGCCATAGACTTCCAACAGATTTTGCACCCTTATCCTAGACATGCCAGACTACTATTTTGAACCTTGTGTGACTCATAACTATGTCTTGTTGTGCTTCATTTTAGGTGTACAACACTCGTCGCAACCAAATGTATTTAATTCTATATAAATCCAACTTTGTATCCTGGTGTGTTCTAATCAAAATTGGAGACACAATCTCAACCTATTTTGAGCAACCCAAATTAGGATAATATTCTATTCTGAGTCTACTTCATTCATGACACTTGTGTCCCACTTAATTTTAGTCCCTTGTACTTCTAATTAATTTTAGAACACCACTTGCATTTATTTTAATTAATTAAACCATAAATCTTACTTTGTACAATTTTTCAATTGTTGGGCACTTCTGTGCAAAAGTGCATTAAGGTGTCTACCCCATTGGACATGACACGTAAATAAACCCAATTCTCCTTCATGAATATTTTTTTATAATTTTTTGGAGTGTGCAAATTACGATATTGATCTCTTTGAGCCATAGCCTCAAAACCTTGAACCAATACATTATGGCCATTCATTTTAATTTATTTTAATCCTAACCATTGAAATATCCATGAGAAGACCCTTTTTTCAAGGAGTTGACCAAAGTCAAACCTTTCTAGGTCAAACCAAACCCCCTATATATATACTCCTTTTTCCTTACATTCCTTTTCTTCTAAACCTAAAACCATATAGCAGCCGACCATCATACTCCCGGTTCACCCATCACGCAGTCGACCTCAACCACGCCGGAACGAACCCCCTGAACGCCGTCTTCCTCCGCAGTCGTCTGCACAGCCGAAGGACCTCGCCATCCCCGAGAAAGTCGACGAACCGGCCTCCACACGACGACCCCGGCCCGCTGTACTCATCGACTGCTGCTCAGAGCCGACCTACTTCACCTGCCTCTACACACGTCGGACTCTGTCGATCAACCCCCTCGACCGAATGAACTCACCGTTCTCCTCCGCGAGCCAACCCCGACTTAGCCCTAGCTACGTCAACGAACCTGTTGAGACCGACAACCCGATGCCAGAGTCGACTGATCCCTGTCGACCGCTGCTCGATCACCTGCACGACGCCGATTGAACCAAGCCGCTGTCCACAACCTCGACGAACTGAACCGCCGGAGCACGACTGGACCGGCCAGACCCGCTCTACTGAACCAAGTACTCTACGACGACCTCGACACGCATATCTCGTCCCATGTACCCAGTTTCGAGTCCCCTCCCGCATAGATGTTTATGTACACGCGTACGTACAGTTCTTTATTGTATACATGCGTATTGGTAGTTAATATTGGCATGTGTATTGGTATATGGTTAATATTAGTATTGGTATATTAGTATATATACATGTAGATATATAGTATAATTCTTAATTAAGTATATACACCTATGTATATATATTGTATGGGTATTCCCTAGTATACGTGTAATATGTATAAAATTGATTGGAATATATTTAGTATAATTCTCAATTAAGTACACATATACATACGTATATGTATTGAAGATGTATCCCTAGTACATGATTAATATAAATATGTGCATAGCATTAATTCTATTTAAAGTATATATATATACATATATTTATTATATATGTAACTAATAGATATTTATGTATATGTTAGTTCATATTATGAACTATATACCTATGTACTAGATGACTTGAATGTAACCACGTATACCCCGTAGTTACATTGACCTGTGACCATGTAGCATGTTAGCAGATTGCCATACGTACACCGACATACTGGCAAGACCCGTATCATCGACTGTCTGTTATGCACATCAACTACAGACGTGACACCCCTAGCATAGTCTCTGAGGTTATTGTGTGGATTGTGTGTTAGTGTAATGTCTGATGCAGTATTGTGTTATATGATATGTCTATAGGACTGTTGGATCCTTCAGACAATACTTTGGAACCCGGATATTGGTATTGCCAGCTAAGGACTACAGGCGAGTACATTCTCTGACAGTTTTTATTATGTTGATTATCTCTATAATTCTAGTTGTATAGCGTACATGACTCTGACACTATTGTTTACACGAGTTGGCATCATCGAGACCTGTCACGAGGAGTCTTGATTGGGATCCATCGTACTAGTTGGGGAAAACAGGGAAATATTAGCAGCTTATGTGATCATACCCAACTCTACTTGCATCATAGCTCACCCACACCTCACGTCAGTACAGCCTGACCATTACATGCCTCATAGCCTGTTACATGTGATTAGCCTAACTATTGCTTGCATCATAGCTATCCGGATGGTTATCCTGACCATACATGAATCATAGCTTATCATTTGTAACAAGTCTGATCAGTCCCAAGACGATCACATGATATGCAGATGTTTCAGACACTTAGTTAGATATTCTTGACATATATCTCTGGTATATTGATGTAGCATTCCTTATGTTCTAGTCATGATTCTAGCATTTACATATATACCAGTTCATTGTTCTAGCATGTACTTGTATTTCTATTTTATTGCTAGATGTATATTGATGATGACATATACTCCAGTACTTTATTATTCCAGTATTCCTATATCCCATGATTTCTTTATTCCAGTACTTCATTATTCCAGTATTTCTTATTTCCAGTTTTTATATCTGTCTTGTATTTCTTTATACGGTGCTATAGATTTTGTCAATATATGTGGAACTGCTGTTAGTGCTTGTACTTCGTTCCAATCCTGACTGGATATTTTTTCGGAGGATCTTAAGAATTTTTGTACTACATACTAAGGACCAGGTATAGATACAGACTACACACCCGAGATCTTAGAGGAGACTATTCCTTTAGAGGAGACGCTACCTGCAGTTCTCTAGACAGTATTTACATTATGCACTGAGACTTAATCGAGGTTTATTTTAGTTTGTGTTTAGACCTATGTTAAGTTTAACTTGAGACTTGTGGAGACTTTATGTTAGACAGCTAGACTGTGGTTTATCCTTATTTTGAGATATGGTGTTTAACTATGTCATTCTTCTTATCTTCTATCGTGCTTTATACTCTTATAGTTGTTGTGCTTGAGATTACATTATGAGATATTGTGAGATGTTTATTGTTATCCTTATGGAGATTGATATCATTGACAGGTTGTGAGTATTGTTTAGTATTTATTATGACCTAGACAGCGTTCTACCGCCAATGCTATAGTGTAGGCTGGACATACCCATGTACTCGTGCCCCTATTCTGGGTGCGGGTCGTGACATACAATGATGCTTACCTTTTCTGAGGATAATATGACTCAAGGATCGGAGGCAAAAAGTGAAGGGACCATGGCTCTATCTACTTTTCCCCATGTAATGTTAGTAGACATGGCAGAAGGTGATAACGGAGAAGGGTCAAGTGACCGCTAGTGCATTTAAGCACTCGAAGCAATGATGCAAACAATGAGTGCTTCGATGCAAAGCTTGACTCAGGCAATCCTGGATATCAAGGTGAATATGGTCCCACCCCAACCAAGAACTCCAGGACAAATAAGCCAGAATCCAGAGAATAATAGAGACTCCAACATACCAGCTGTCATGACCCGCACCCGATGTAAGGATGCAAGTCGGGAATAACACCCAGCCTACACCGCAAAATCGGCGGTAGAATGCTGTCTGGGTAATCTATCTAGCAATATAATAAACCATCAATAATAATAATATACATAATCACAGATCTAAGATGGAAATAAGCACGAATATGATAAAGAATAGAATAGTCACATACAACTCATGAGTCTAAAATAATAAAATCCATGAGACAGAAAGAATACTAACAAATAAGCTGGAGACAAATCCAGTACAAAGAATACTAAGAAGCTACTAAACTCGGATCATCTGTCTCAGTTGGGATAAGTCCCTCCTGATCTAGGGTCTTTGACTCTAAACCCACAACATCCTAAGGTCCATAATGTGTAGGGTACCACTCCTCAGTGTCATATAGAAAAAATATATCCAGTCAGGAAAGGAGCAGAGTACATCTCTAACAGCAGTTCTAATCAATGATAAAAACTATGTAACAATAAATAGATATGAATATACAAGATGCAATAATAGATATAAGAGATACACAATAAGTAAATGCTAGAATAAATACAATAATAAACAATATGTCCATAAACAAGAATACTAATGACTATGTGAGTGAGTACTAGCTTTAACATATGATCGGCTTGGGAACTTGCACAGGAATAATAGTCTGGTTAGTCATACGTGCGGTGTATGACCAACACTCATAGGAAAACAATACTAGCATAGGAAGGTATGATCACATATCTACACTAATACTCTCAACCCCCGACTGGTATAATAGATCCAACCATGGTACATTATGGCAAAAGATTCCCCAAGAAGATAGCTAGTCTTCCCGAGAATCAGTGTCTGTATATGTACAAGATAATCAATAAAATAATACTTGCACAAGATACACCATATACCAAGGAATAACATCTCATGACAAGATCCAGATATACCAATCCATGTAACCATCGTATAAAGAAGACATGGATATCTACACTAAATATAATAAACATAAAGGATATCATAAATAAGAAACTATCAGAGAATATACTCGCCTGAAGTCCAATGAATAGTCTTATAAATGTCTGATGCGGTGCCTCGAAGACCTAGATATGGAATATAACATCAATACAAGGTTTCAGGAAGAAAATAAGTTAAACTAATCAACTTCTAGGTCAACAAGCCATCTCTAAGTCAAAAGTCAAACTAAGTCAACTCTAAGTCAAACTATGGTCAATTATAGTCAAACTATGGTCAATTATTGTAAACCACCTCGACCAATTTAGGAGTTATTTTATTTAAATTGAGAGACTAGGATTTATTTGGGAACCATTAGGATTAATATGCGGAAATTATATATCTTAATACACCTTATCGTTGCTTCGAGGTCAGAGCGCCACACTAGCAGTTACCTTCAACCCAATGTCGCAAATACCTCCTAGACATCCAGACTACCCATCTGACCATTGTGTAACTTTAGATACTCGTTATTGCGTCTCATCTTAGCTACGCAATATTCGTTAAATGAATGCCTTGTACATTAATTATTAATTAAATTAAATTTGAGGCCAACTCCACCCTAAACAGAACCTAACCAAGCCTACATGCACCCTTTCACGTGGACCAGCCCCACCCCAACAAGGCCAGACAGGCCCAAGTCCCGAGGCCAGCCCATAAACCCCCTCCCATATAAATACATATGTTCCCTACATTAAAACCCTAAAACTCATTTCTCTTCACCACCAAAGAGGAAACCCTAGCCGACTCCCCTTTTTCCCAAACCGAGCCCCTCTCCCTACCCGACCGGATGACTATACGGCCTGCAACCCGCCGGTACTGCCCTTCAACGTCGGACCACTCTGCCAATCCGCTTGCAACTGTCGGACCCCCTCCATCATCACCATCCTCTTCACCATCAACCCATCCTCCATCAAACCGACGACCCCTTCCCCGACCTTCCAACAACGCCACCGCCTCATGCCACCACCGCAAACCCCCTTCCGCTTGGACCCACCAGACCTCCACCGTCTCCACCACCTAACACCACTCCTAACCCGCTGCTGCCATTGCTGCATCTGCTGTAGTATTGCCGCTGCTGCTGCCGCTGCTGCCTTGCTCGCCGGCCGACGCTGGAGCCCCACCACTCGCCGGGGGACGACCAGTCAGCAACGAAACCCTCGTCCAGCCAACTAGGTAAATGCCTTATTCTCCTCCCTCCTCGTATTGTGTTCATATATATTCATCGTGTCATCGTGTTGAGTATCGTAGTCTTGGACACAAACTTAATTAACCTCAAACTATATATGAATGTATGATGATTAACAAGATTTAGTATTTATTTAATAACTAGCATTTACCTTAATCATAAGACCTATTATCAAACACTAGAGATTCACCTGAAAACCTGGACATAAACCAAGTATGCTTAAAACATGGAAAATAAGGATATGTATTCGTACAAGATCAGGAGTAGTACGTAACCCATAACTTTGGTAAATTATTGTCTCGAGGCACACGGTAATCGAGGACAAAATACGTGTATACCTTAGCTACGTGCACACACGACTCTGTAGTCGACCAACCGTGATCTTGCGACAGTACCTAAGAGCAACGTCATAGTATCTGTGTGTGTTACTTTAGTGTCTGATGCTAGATTACTATATTATATTATGTGTTTAGGGTCATTGGATCAGCCAGGAGAGACCGCAGGAGTAGGCTATTGGCATTCACAGCTTGAGGACCCAGGCAAGATACCTTGCCATATTTACTGTCTAATTTAAATTATGCATATGTTGTATGATTCTTGTTGCTTTATTTCATATGACTGTGTGCGTCCAAGATTGACTCGGGTGTAGTCGACAGATGCGTCGATGATTAGTGTACTTGACCTAGTCATTAGCAGACTCACCCCATTGGAGGATACTCTGATATCTTCCAAGACTCGACACTCTTACACGTTTCACAGTATCAAATTTATATTGGGATGCGGGTTCGCATAATCGACTAGCTATCGGTGTGCGTGACATGTATCATGGATAGTACATAAGTCAAGATTTTATAGTAGTAGAGACTTGGCATATAGATACGTGGTACGCACATCGATTATTCAACTTGTGTATCTATATTGGGCGGGGAGGACACTAGTAGGCGTATGGGACATACACATTAGAATCCGTAGTATCCAGAGGAGCCACGGATCTAATGACTCCGTTTACACTGCTGCCACGTTCTTCGAAGCTATATGGATGATATACTATACTGCTGCCACGTTCTTCGAAGTAATATAGATGATATACTGTATGCTGCCACGCTCTTCGGGGTATTGGACGTTATGCATACGCCTACCCATATGTACCAAAGTTGTCCTCATATTGCATTCACTTAGATGGTTAGCACACCCTTTATTGTATTTACTTTATTCAGTATTTATATATGGCATGCTTCTATATATCTTGTTACGTCCCTCTGAGGACCTTGTACATTTCTAGATTTGGATGAGGCATATTACCCCACAGTGTATGGACCTGGTCAGGAGACGAGGTACGCTACAGCTGAGGAGCTAGAGGTGCTACCGTCAGAGTTTTCATGATCAGTTGGTAGGCATTCTGCCTAGGATTGGGCACATCATTATCTAGTCAGTCGATGCCCTAGTCATTACTCTTTTTATCTGTCATTTTCGTACTTTATTTTTGTCATAGTAGTGGGTTTGTTCCCACCAGACATTCTTGGTTGTACTTTAATATTTTGAGACTGGCGTTTATCTTCCAGCAGTTATTATTAGTACATTCTTGCTGTTTATATTATGGATGAGATTAGATTACCTATTATTGATTGATATGGGATATGCTAATATTTAGGACAGCGTAGCACTCTTCGTTAGAATCTATTAAATTGGGATATCCTCGGAGACGTGTCAGCTGGCTATTGCCACGTGGCCTGGTCCCGTGTATTTTTGGGACTGGGGTGTGACATGGTTTTAGTGGTGACCCATGCAGGTCTTATTTTTGCTTGTGGTATGGTAACATGCACAGCGAGCCTATAATAGGATAGAAATTACTAGGTCTTATCCACTTTGATTACGTCTTTGAACTTCCTTCGTACTGCTTCTAAATATCTGCATCCTATTTTGATTGATTCCGTACTCTTTTAATGAAGTCCTATCTCTTGCAGCAAGATGAACTTGCGCAGTGGACGAGGAGCACCCAGTGTCGTGGTGCCAGACGACACCACCCAAAGAGAGGAGGTACCTAGGGACTACCTTGGACAACCACCATTGCAGGCCCCGCTGATACATTGGTGCAAGACTTCTCAGGGCGATCCTACACAGCAGCCCGAGGGACAAACTTCCCAGACAATCCCCATACCGCATTTTGACGGCCAGACTTCAGGGGCTACACCGATGCCGCAAACTGAGAGACCGACATCTAAGGAGACACCTACTGCACAGCCAGAGGTTCCATTACCACCACCACTACCTTATCCACCCCAGATACCACAATCAGATGGACAGCCACAGATGCTTCAGTTCTTCCAGACTATGATGCAAGCACAGTATCATCAGACCGAGACGTTGAGACAGAGTTTAATGGCAGTACTAGAGAGGACACCTGTCACAACACCAGTACCAGCACCTCTACCAGCCTAGACAGGTGGCACTGTAAGATGGTTCTGACAGATGAGTCCAGATACTTTCTCAGGCAACGAGACTATAGAGCAGATCTCCAATTGGGTCACCAACACGGAGATGCTACTAAAGGCTTCACAACTGCATCCAGACCTTTGGATGACCGCAGTGAGGGCCCAACTAAAAGGCAACGCCCATCACTGGTGGGATTCTATTGAGCGTAGTATAGGCAAGAACCAGACTTGGGAACAGTTCTTAGAGTACTTCAATGCGAAGTATTTTCTAGCTAATGTCAGAAATGCCTTATACTCCCAGTTCCTATATCTAGAATAGAAGAATATGACTGTAGACACATATGACGCGGAGTTCAGCCGTCTTAGCAGATTTGGTGCCGTTCTGATACCCAACGATCTAGAGAAGGCCCAGAGATTCCATCACCGCCTTACCTTTGAGCTACAGAGGTATACCACCACATAGGTGACGATTTTATATGCGGAGGTTCTTTCAGAGGCGAGGATCTAGGAGGCCATCGGCAGAGGAGCAAGATGTTACAGCATGACCACACCAGCCAAAGCCCAGCACAGAGCAGGAGGACCGATCTGCCGTCCCGGAGCACAGACGCAACAGAGAATAATACCATACCAGCAAAATGAGCTTCCGACTTGCTACCACTATGGTAAAAGAGGATATTTCGAGAAGGACTATCGGAAGAGACTGAGGACATGCCTGATTTGTGGATTGAGCCAGCACCAAGTATGAGACTGCCCACAGCGCAGAGAGACAGCACCGCAAACCGGACAGAGGTCAGCAACACCAGTTCCAAAGATACTACCCCCGTCAGGAGGCCAGCGTCTACCAGTACCCGGAGGATTTCAGAGGGGACCATATTTGGCCCTACACGAGGTACAGTTTGATCGAGACCGACAGCAGGCCGGAGGACAGAGGCACAGACAGGCCTTTGCACTAGTAGCTACTGAGAAGGAAACAAAAGGGGAAGCTATCACAGGTACCATTTTAGTTGCATCATTACCTGCGACTGTATTGTTTGATTCTGGTGCTATGCTATCTTTTATATCTAGTAGATTCGTAGCAATGCATAGAGTAGCGACTTCCCCCTTACCTAAGAGTTGGAAGATTCTTACCGGAGGAGGTATCATGCCGGTTACCAGCACTATTAGAACGTGCTCGGTAGTCATATTTGGTAGAGAGATGAGAGCGCGATTCTTGGTATTACCCATGCCATACTTTGACGTTATGCTAGGCATGGACTGGTTAAGCCAGTATAATACCGTACTGGATTACTGGAAAGGTAGCGTCACTTTTAGACCGCCAGATCAACTGAAGTTCGAGTATATGCGAGGGATCGTCAAACAAGGAGTATGACAGATAGCTGGAGCATACATGGATATGGAGATGGTACCCCCACCAATAGTTACTAAATTCGAAGATATTTTTCCTGAAGAATTGCCAGGCTTACCTCCAGATAGAGATATAGAGTTCACTATTGCGCTAGTACCCGCAGCAGCACCGGTATCTTCTAATGTATACCGACTGGCGAAGAAGGAACTAGATAAGCTGAAGCTACAATTAGAAGAGTTGCAAAGCAAAGGATTTATCCATCCTAGTGCATCACCCTGGGGAGCACCAGTGTTGTTTGTAACTAAGAAGGATAGAATAATATGTATGTGCATCGATTACAGAGCCCTTAATGCTTTGACTATCAAAAATAAGTACCTTCTGCCGCGGATTGATGATTTGTTCGACCAGCTGACTGGAGCAGTAGTGTTCAAAAAGATCGACTTGAGATCGGGTTATCATCAAGTAAATGTGCGAAGAGAAGACATTCAAAAGACAGCATTCAGGACTTGTTATGGTCACTACGAGTTCTTAGTGATGCCTTTTGGACTGACGAATGCGCCTGCCGTATTTATGAACTTGATGAACAGAGTATTCCACCAATACTTAGACCAGTTCGTGGTAGTCTTCATCGACGATATCTTGGTCTATTCGAAGAGCCACGAGGAGCACGAAGAGCACTTGAGACTAGTGTTAGAGACACTGAGGAGAGAGAGGCTTTATGCCAAGCTGAGCAAGTGTGAGGCCTATGCATATGGGTTGATTTTACATGGTTAAATCTCAGATTTAGAACATAAATTAAGGAAAAAACTGAATTTTTTTTATTGGGAGAGAGATTTTTAATAAAACCTCCAAATATGATAAAATTGGCCTCCAACTTGCAGATCCTTGCTTCTCATTGTACATTCTTGCTTCCTCCTTTTAGATCCTTGCTCCACTAGCCTCCAATGGTGATTTGGGAAGGAATTGGGATAAAATTTGTTAGGGAAATAGTGTGTGAATGAAGAAATTGGTTGAGAAAATTTTTATATCTAGTTTTCAAATAAAAAGAGGAGAGAGAAATATTTTCCCCCTCTTTAAGAGGCCGACCCCCTTACCCCTTCCTCAAGTCACTATATAATGTCCATTATACCCCTTGGAGCCTCTCATGAAGAAATAATTAAGGAGGGATGCTTCTAGTTTAATGGTTTAATTAAATTAATCAACCTTCTAATCAATAGGCTATCTAAATGGGCTCAATTCTGACAATTTATACATGTTGGTCCATGAGTCAAAACTAAACTAGTTAGGTCCACTAACAAAAATCTAAAATAAATAACTAACATCTAATAACAATTAAATAATATAACAAATAATTATTTAACAAGCACAATATTTAATTAATTATAAAATTACTAAAATATCCTTTCCTAGAAAATGTGATAGTGACTAGTCTACCCTCCTTAAAATAATTTTGTCCTCAAAATTCAAAGACGAAAACTACCCCAAAAAATAACAGAACATAGCAATGAACAGAACTAAAAAACATAACTAATTATGAAAGAACATACCTCAAGGCACAAACAAATATGGATAACGCTCTCGCATTTCATCCTCTCTCTCCCAGGTAGACTCCCCCGGAGAGTGATGCCTCCATGCGACTCATACCATAGGAATAGTCTGGTTCCTCAGTACCTTCTCTCTCTGATCCAGAATCTTAACTAGCTGATCTGGATAGCTAAGAGTAGGGCCCACTTCTATCTCTTAGTGATCTAATACATGACTAGGATCTGCCACGTACCGTCTCAATTGCAACACATGAAACACGTTATGTACTCCCTCCAATACAAATGGCAAGTTTAGTCTATAAGCAACTGTACCGACCCTCTCTAGAATAGTAAAAGGTCCGATGAATCGTGGACTAAGCTTTTCGCCACCACCAAAGCGAATCGTGCCTCGTGTCAGAGAAATTCTCAGAAATACCAAACCACCCACCTAGAACAAAATACCAACTTAAGAACTTAATCTATAACAAACAACAAATTACAAGCACAAAACAAAATCTAAACTATACTTCGAACTCCAAAGGTCTCCGGTGGCTATCAGTCCAATGTCGCTGTCTGTCCTGCGCCACACGTAGTCTGTCTTTGATTAACTGAACCTTCTTCGCTGCATCCACAACCATCTCTGCCCCAAGCAAAACTCTCTCTCCAATATTGTCCCATGACAAGGGGGTACGACACCTCCAACCGTACAGAGCTTCAAAAGGTGACATCTCTATACTAGCCTGGTAACTGTTGTTGTAAGCAAACTCTACCAAATGGAGATGGTCCTCCCAAGAACCCCCAAAATCTAGTACACAAGTGTACAATATATCCTCAAGAGTCTGAATAGTCCCCTCTGACTGCCCATATGTCTGGGGATGATATGCAGTACTGAACTTGAGCTGAGTGCCCAAACTCTTCTGCAAACTCCTTCAAAAATGAGAAGTGAAACAACTATCCTGATCCGAGTCTATGCTAACGGGAACTACATGTATCATAACGATCTACCTCACATATATCTCTACCAGCTTCTCCGTAGACAAACCCACCTTGAAAGGCAAAAAGTGGGCCGACTTGGTCAACCTATCAACGATGACCCAAATCGCGTCTTTCCCTCCTGAAGATCGTGGAAGTGCGGACACAAAATCCATAGTAATGTGCTCCTATATCCACTCTGGAATAGGTAATGGCTGAAGTAAACCTCTTGACCTCTGCATCTCGGCTTTCACCTGCTGGCACACCAAGCATCTAGATACAAACTGTGACACTTCCCTCTTTATGCCATACCACCACACACTCTCTCGTATATCCCGATACATCTTGTTTGCACCTGGATGTATGGAATACTGAGAGCGATGCGCTTCCTGTAATACCTTCTCATGCAGCTCCCCACTAGGCACACACAATCTAACCCCATGCCGCAAAAAACCATCCTTGGCAATGGTAAACTCATCCTCCAATCCTGCTCTCACCTGAGCTCTGATGCTTCTCATAGATACATCCTCATACTGTGCTGCTTTGATCATGTCCATCAAATCTGAATGTATCTACAATCACCACATCTGCATCACCAAACCAGGAAGTATCACCTCAATGCCCAATCTCTCCAAGTCCTCCAATAAATATCGATCCTGTGTCAAGAACATAGCTACCGGATACCTACTCAAAGCATCGGCAACTACATTAGTTTTACCAAGATGATACTACAAAGATATTTCAAAATCCTTCATCGTTTCCAACCACCGACACTGCCTCATATTCCTTCTGCGTGAAAACGTACTTCAAGCTCTTATGGTCTGTAAAGATCTCCACACGCTCTCCATACAAATAATATTTCCATAAATTTAGGGCAAAGATGATTGCTGCCAACTCCAAATCATGGGTAGAATAGTTCTTCTCATGAGGACGCAATTGCATGGATGGATAGGCAATCACTTTTCCATTCTGTTGAAGAACACAACCCAAACCTTTTCCCGATGCATCAATATAAATAGTGAAACTTCCAGACCCTGATGGCAACGTCAAAATAGGAGCAGACGTCAACCTTTTCTTCAATTCCTTAAAAGAAACCTAGCAATCCTTTGTAACTCTATATCCTTCCTGGTGAGTCTGATCATCGGCTCGACAATCCTCGAAAAATCTTGCATAAACTTCCTGTAGTAGCCTGCCAATCCCAAGAAACTCCTGATCTCTGCTACCGAACTCGGGGTCTTCCAAGATTCTACTGCTGCGATCATCTTCATATTCACTGAAATACCATCACCAGTCACAACATACCCCAAGAACTCTACCTTGTCCAGGTCACACTTAAACAACTTCCCATACAACTTCTCCTTCCTTAGCACATCCAACACAATCTATAAATGCTCCTCGTGCTCCTCCGGTGTCTTCGAGTATATGAGTATGTCGTCAATGAACACCACCATGAACTTGTCAAGGTACTGATGGAACACCTTGTTCATCAAGTTCATAAATACCGTCGGTGCATTAGTCAACCCAAACGATATCACCATAAACTTATACTGACCATACCGAGTTCTAAAAGCAGTCATCGGTATGTCCACCGGCTTTACCTTCACCTGGTGGTAGCCTGATCTCAAATCTATCTTAGAAAATACCTTAGCACCACTCAACTGATCGAACAGATCATTAATCCATGGCAAAGGGTACTTATTCTTAATAGTGAGATTATTTAATGCCCTGTAATCAATGCACATGTGCACTGATCCATCCTTCTTCGGTACAAATAATACCGGGGCTCCCCACGGTGAAAAACTCGATCTGGTAAACCCCTTATCCTATAATTCGTCCACCTGCTTCTTCAGCTCGACCAGCTCACTATTTTTACTCTATAGACATGTTATGAAATTGGTTACCTGGCACCAAGTCTATAGAGAATTTAACATCTCGATCTGGCGGTAATCCTGACAATTTGTCAGGAAATACATCCAAGAACTCTGTTATCAACGGATGCGACAACTCCTTGTCTTCCACCATAGCACCAAAAATAATGCCTTAACCCTGCTCTGCAGCTCCTCTAGCAAACTCGAATTCTAGCTCTCCTAGCGGACCAAACAAAACTCTGCCTCCTCTACAATCTATACTAGCACGGTGCCTACTCAACGAATCTATTCTGAGTACAATGTCGTAACTCAAAAGTGGCATTATTAGTAGATATGCACTTAACTCCCGGCCTTCTCGAGTAACTCTCTGATCCTTGCAAATATCATTAACCATGATAATGCCTCCCCCGGTCATGATCTTGCAAGTCCTAAGCAAAGACTCAGCTACCAAATTATGCTTCAGAGCAAAAAAATAGATACAAAACTATGGAAAGTACCTCTATTAAACAAAACTAAAGCTGGAATGGAATCAAGAAGAATAAAACCTGCGATAACATCTCCGGTGGGCTCATCCTCCTCGATGGTCATAGCAAACACTCGTCCCTGACGTGCACCTCCCTGCTGCTGAT
This sequence comes from Iris macrosiphon, assembly GCA_036927795.1. Taxonomy (NCBI): domain Eukaryota; kingdom Viridiplantae; phylum Streptophyta; class Magnoliopsida; order Asparagales; family Iridaceae; genus Iris; species Iris macrosiphon. Next base: position 84,074,531 of record JAYESA010000014.1, on the reverse strand, counting down.
GTTGGACATAACGTTGCTGCTGTGTCGGAAGCGGTCCCCTCAGTTGTACTGCCGGTGGTCTCGTCTGTGCTCTCGGAGCTAAAGCTGCTCCCTGAACTGCACGACGAGCACACTCCCTCCACTAATGCCCTTCAGTACCACAATACAAATAAACTCTCAACCTCTTCCTACAAACTTCCCAGATGTGGCCGGGCTTCTTACAGAAATTGCAGAAAGATTGCTGTAACTGCCTCTGCTGCTGTGGTGCCTGGTAAAATGGTGCCCTAGCTGGAGTCTAATACTATTGAGGCTGCTGGAAAGGCTTGGACTGGAAATGAGGATGCTTGACAGATACTATACTGCTTTTTGTCCCTAGAAAATGTCATGACCCGCACCCAAAAAATTGGGCATGAGTCGTGGGTACGTCCAGCCTACGTCGCAGAATCGACGGTAGAATATTGTCTAGGTCCGTTCTAGGTCACAACTATATATATCTCACAATAACCTGTCAAGATAACCTCTCCAAAGGAGGGTAACAACACAATATATATAAACTCAATCACAATAACTAGGGGAAGAGTAAAAGCACGATAAGATATCAACAAAAGAGACAAAGAACCAAAGAGAGCAAGTTCAAATCCAAAATATACAGTCCAAGTCTAAGAGTCTATAACATCTCACAGTAGCAAAATAATTAATAGTATAGTCATCCAAAATACCAACTAGGAACAACCCAGTGAAACCCACCTAGCTATACTAGGGTGCTAACAGCATATCCTCAGCTGGGACGAGCTCCTCCTCTATCTCAGGGTCGCAACACTCGTCGACACCTGGCCCGTAGTAAGTCGGGCAAAAATCCTCAGGATCCTCTAGAAAAAATTATATCCAATCAAGATTGGAGTAAAGTACATAACTCTGAAAGCAACTCCAAATACATGGTAAGGTGTATATGACTAGCAATAGAAAATAATACAAGATGCACAGAAAAGTAAATATATGGTAGAACTAATAAAGTAACTGCAATGTAAAACTGGGGAATAATACAAGTAGTAGAGAAGTAACTGCATGTAAGAAAATAGGAATACTAGCTAAGTACCTTGAGCACAAGTTCATTATGTGATCGACTTAGGTTGCACATGATTTAATCTAAGGTAACTCCGTTATGCGTGAGTTGCATAACCGACATACACATGAATACTGTTTGAATTTGATCACATAACCAACTTCTACTCCCCACCCCCACTAATACTCTTGGATCCAACCACGACATGCTACGTACATGATAAATAACTCGCGCACATGAAGGCGAGAGCACACGAAGCACATGATAGCACATGAGAATCAATACCCGAAGCACAAGATAAAATACATGTGATAGAGTACCCGCTGAACACAGTAAGGGCAATGACATCTCATGACGGGTCCAACTAGTACCAGCTCATGAAATAATGTGTCAGAATCAAATATTATAGTTCTAGAACAGGTGATATATACGCTATCAAGAAATAGAAACAATCAGAGGTAAGTACTCGTCTGACGTCTTGAGCAACTAGTGAAGATCGAGATCCGGACTGGCGTCGCAAGGACCTATTACAAAAAATAAGGTTAAACGGGATTCTAAAGAGTTGAACTAATATAAAATAACTAAAAACAAGATTCTAGGATTATTTTAGGTCAAACGGGTCAAACGGATCAAACTGGTGAAATCTGGGTCAAAAAGTCAACTCGGGGCAATTACGATCAACTCTAGGTCAAACTAGGGTGCCCCTAAAATTCTAGGTCAAAACTAGCTCATTAAGATATACATACCGCCTATACCCTCTAACACATACCCTAACACACACACATATATATATATATACATATAAACCCAACTCTAAAACCAAACCTAGGCAAACGCCCAAACCTCGCCCAGATACTCAATACCTTGAGTATCTCAAGGTAATGAGATACCTTGATATCTCAAGGTATCGAGATACCTCACCTACCCATCTCAACTCACTAACTAGCTAGCTAGCTATACCTATATATATATATATATATATATATATATCTATACTTATATCTATATATCTATCAATATATATTCATATACATATCTACCTCTCTCTCTCTCTAATCTCTGCTGCTGCTACTCCTAAATGCTGCTGATGATGATACTGCGAACGACTGTTGCTGCTATCCCTGCTGCTGCTGCTGCTACTGCTAGCTACGCTTCTCATCTCTCCCTCCCTCTCTATCTCACTCACTCTACACACACACACACACACACACATATATATATACAAATACACACATATATATATATATATATACACACTCACACACACACACACACATGTTTGTGGTAGAAAATAAAAGAATGAAAATGCATTCAAGATGGGGTTTACACGAAACTCGCCTTCTTTGGTTTACAAACAAACTTGTACAATTTGATCCTATACGAGGATGTGGGAGTACAATTTATTTAATCTGGGTAAATATTGTTATAAGTGTCTGATCTGCAGTCGATCACTTTAGCCCTTGGACCACACGATGATGAATAAGAGTCGTAGAAGACAGGAAGCAGCTTCGAAGGTTGCAGAAGAGGGTGGATGCACGATGCCAAAGTCGTCGATCCCTACTCTTTGCCTGAGCTCCAAATTCTTCTCTCTCTCTCTCTCTCTCTCTCTTGACCTCTAGTTCGATCTTTCTTGGAAGTTCGACCTTGTTCGATCCTTCTTGCAAAGTTTTGACCCGTGGTTCAATCTCTATGGAGGTTTTTAGACCAATTCCTCCGACCCTCTAATTTGTCGACCTTGTTCCTCATTGATAGAGGTCTCTATTTATAGAGTTTTAGTGACAGTGACCACTGCGTTGGTATAGAAACTGAGGAGTGGAAAGTACAACACCCTTTTACACAACGGTTAAAATAACCAATGCCTGCGTATAGATGATCCTTTGAATGAGCGTGTGACGCGGGTCCAACTAAGGGACAAAACATGTATAATCGCTACGAAGATCATGGCGTAGAAGCCACGTAGGTAGGTATCCCTTGTGTAGAAGAGGTGGGCGTAGAAGCCAATGTCTGTCACCATGGCGTAGAAGCCAAGCAGGCATAGAAGCCGAATAGGCGTAGAAGCCGAGCGGTCATAGAGGCCGAGTGGGCGTAGAAGCCGAGTGGTCATAGAGCCCGAGTGTTCATAGAGGCCGAGTGGGCGTTGAAGCCGAATAGGCGTAGAAGCCGAATGGGCATAGAAGCTGAGTGAGCACAGGAGCTGAATGGGCATAGAAGCCGCTGCGTACCGTGCCAGAGTGCTGATGTGGACGTCTTAGCTGGAATTACGGCTTTTGAAGATATAATCAAATCTCTTACATTAAATACAAAAATTTGCCACCATCCTGTGCATTAAATACAGAGGCGTATTTTTGAAGGTCTGAAGCCCTTTTGTGCATCAATCGCAGAGACGTGCCTCGAGAAACTGTCACCGCTCTGTGCATTAGATGTAGAGACGTGCCTCGAGCAACTATCATCGCTCTGTGCATTGGACGTAGAGACGTGCCTCGAGCCCCGTACGGAGTGCAGCTTTTGATATGGCAGGCGGTTTGTCTATTGCAGAGCGTAAACAGCTCATGTCTGCCTATGTAAAATAAGGCAGCGTATCCCTTCGTGCACGTAAAAGCAGTTTACATAAAGGTGATGGTGGTAAATGACAGCCTGGGTCGCAGTGCTGTGCCATCATTATAGCTGTCGTCTGGGTAGTCGAGCAGTATCCCTTTGTCAGAAGTCCAGACGTCAGGTTCATTGCAGGATCTGACAGGTTCATTGCAGGATCTGACATGTTCACTTTGGAGAATACGAAGCGTCTCTCGTACACTTCAATGCTGCGTTAAAAGAGGATGGGTTTTACGCCCAGGAGTCGATGAAGCACCCTGTTTACGCTGAAGCGGCTTGGACGTACTGCCTTACGCGGATGGTCCTTTGAGCTTATATTTCACGCTGTATTTAGCAAAAAAAGCTCTGTTTCACGCTTGATGGCTCTGAAGGCCTCTGTTTACGCTACTCTGCATCAATATGCTGCGTATAGCCATCCGGCGTATTTTTCATGCTTCTACAAGACCCTCTTCAAAGTTTTCAAATTTCTCGAAATTTGGAATGCTTTGAATGAAGCATGAACCGCTCTTCGTAACTCAAAACGTTTCTGAATGGAGCGTTAAAACGGTCGATGATGACTTTATGGCGAATTTATTGGGGACCGGTGTGACCTCTTTCGCCTATAAAAAGGCTGAGGGTTTAACCTGTTCTTCCCACATTTCCATCACCACGCAGAGATGATCGCCGGAGTTCGTCGGGTCGACCTGAGAAAGAAGGAGATCATGTTCTTCCAGCGTGTAAGGAGCCGAAAAAGACGGCATCTTCGAGCAAGTGTCCACTGCAACGATGGATCATGGAAGGATATCTTAGCCTCCCTTGCTCGGGATAATCAGCAAGTTTATATGGCGGTTCTTCCAAGAGAAGGGAAGGGTGGTATTAGACCACACAGCTTGCAAGCTGTATATTTTCTTCTAAGACTTCCGTGGACGAGATTAGACAAACTGTAACCGTCGTCCTCGATCGAGTTGGGTTAAAGAAGCCTCAACTGGATCTGACATAGCGTATGGAGGATGGGCCCTGAAGAAGTTCAGGTAGGCCCAGTGCTGTATCCTCCCGCCAGCAATTATCTTCTTGTTCATGACTGTGGAAGTCGATGAACCACCATGGAAGAAGAGAAAGACCTTCACCGATGCGAGAACCTGTCAGAACAGATCCTGGGGGTGGCCTTCCAATGATGACGAGGAAATCCTTTGTAGACGGGATTTTCCTCATATGTATTCACGAAAAATGAAGAAAACCCTTGTAGACTGGATTTTCCTCATATGTAATCGTGATTTTCTTTTAATAAAGTCGTCTTCTTCTGTGCATATAATTATTTTGCCATACGTTGCTGTGAAGTCTGAATATATGTAGCTTCGATACATCTGATTCTTTACGCCGATTATGATAGAAAGAGTATTTAGGCCCTGTCCTGTCTTTTACACATAACTAGTGATGCGCAGAAAGCTGCTTTAGCATTCAAGTGTTCGAACTGTTCTGTTGTCAGGAATGAGGAACCGCGTAGAATTCTGAACTGTTGTTTTCACTTCTGTGTAAACAAAATTCTTGTTTCAGACTTCATCTTCAAGAATGACTTCTCGAAAATCCCTTGGAACAGGGTCGAGGAATGGCTGTCAAACTGAGTTGCCATCTTGATAGATGAAATATTCGGACTGGAGTCTGGATGAACCTCCAATTGACCCGAGAAGAGTAATTTCTTAATGTTTGAACTCTGTATGTTTCGGGTACTTGAGATATTTTGAGGTCGAGAAGGAGTATCTTCTGTGTGAACTCCTGTAATCGACCGCCTTGAGAACTGTTCGGATATGCGGAAAGTCAGAGATCCGTAGTATAGATGAGCTGAAAATCCTGAGTTCGTAACCTATTGAGCGTAGAAAGCCACCGAGCGTGAAATCGTAGATTCGTAGCTGCTGAGCGTGAAGTCGTAGGTTTATAGCCTCTCGAGCGTAAAAGCTACCGAGCACAAAGGCTTCCGGGCATAAAATTATAGACTGATAGCTTGCAAGCGTAAAATCGTAGATTCTTAGCTGTCGAACATAGAAAGCTCCTTAGCGTAGAACTATAGATTTGTAGCCTATGAAAAAAAAGAAATCTTCCGAGCGTAAGGTTGTGGTTCTGTTGCCTCCGAGCGTAAACTAAATGCCGCCGAGCATGAGATCATCGATTTGGTATCTGCTGAGCGTAAAGTCGTAGGTTTGTAGCCTCTCGAGCATAAAAGCTACCGAGCACAAAGGCATTCGGGCGTAAAACCATAGACTGATAGCTTGCGAGCATAAAACCGTAGATCTGTAGCTGTCGAGCGTAGAAAGCTTCTTAGCGTAGAACTGTAGATTTGTAGCTTGTGAAAAAGAAATCTTCCGAGCGTAAGGTTGTGGATCTGTTGCCTCCGAGCGTAAACTAAACGCCACCGAGCGTGAGATCATCGATTTGGTATCTGCTGAGCATAAAGTCGTAGGTTTGTAGCCTCTCGAGCATAAAAGCTACCGAGCACAAAGGCATCCGGGCGTAAAACCATAGACTTATAGCTTGCGAGCGTAAAACCGTAGATCTATTGCTGTCGAGCGTAGAAAGCTCCTTAGCGTAGGAACCGCTGACCTACTTTTGCACGAATTTTTTTCAAATTTGCTGACTCTCCGTCTTTCGAGAGTAGTGGGCTGACGTAGTACCCTTTCTTCTTTTTGCTTCCCAAATATAATTCTGCTCTTCTTTGGGAATAAATAAAGCGAATCTTTTCTGACTTTGTGGACCCATAATTTTGGAATGTAAATGACAGGTTTGGGCGAGAGTGATATCAGAGGTAGTATGGACGTGATAGACTCTCGATAAACTTTTAGCAGGATATATTTATTCAGAGGTCATACGGACATGATAAAATATGCTTTGATAGGATATATCTATTCATAGGTCATAAAGACATGATAGAATATGCTCTAACTAGTTTCGTTTTGGAAGTAGTTTTGTCAGAATTGAGATTCTCGCTATATTCTACTTGAGCAGAGGAGATTAAGCATAGTACCTTTTCAGGAATTTGTCATTGATAGGAGCCATTAACAGGTCTCCATTATGCTGGGCTAACCTGTAGGCGGCGTTTGAGAATGTTGTCTCGATCACATAAGGGCCTTCCTACTTGGGCTGAAATTTGCCTTTACTCCTGTGAGTAAGAATCATCGGCCTTCTTACGGCTAAAACTAGCTCGCCGACTTTGAATACTCTTTTCTTTACTTTATGATTGAAAGCTCTGGAAATGCGTGCTTGGTAGAGCGCGATGCGCTGTTGAGCTTGGAGGCGTTTCTCGTCTAATACTTCTAGCTCTTGAAGCCTTAACAGGTCATTCTTTTCTTGAGTCAGCTCATTAGTCACGGCTATCCTGAGTGACGGGATCTGGATTTCAATGGGGAGAACTGCTTCGCTCCCGTAGACCAGTGAAAATGGGGTACAACCGTCGGTATTCGTACCGTTGTGCGGTATGCCCAGAGACATTTGCCCAGCTTCTTATTCCAATCTCTCTTGTTTGAAGAGACAAACTTCTTCAAGAGTTTGATAATGGTTTTGTTGAAAGCTTCTTCCAAACCATTAGCAGCTGGATAATATGCCGTAGAGGCAATATTATGAATCCGATTTTTATTACAAAATTGGTGAAATGCTTGGCTGATAAACTGAGGCCCATTGTCGTGAATTATCCTCCGGGGTACCCCGAAGCGATAAATGACGTGATGCTTGATGAAGCTGATTACATTATATGCCTTTACCTCACCAAGAGGGATCGCCTCTGCCTATTTGGAGAAGTAATCCGTGATGGCCAGTATGAAGCGGTGACCTCTGGAAGAAGACGGGTGAATAGGACCAATAATATCCATACCCCATTCTTCGAAAGGCCAGGATGCAACCTTAGGATGTAGATATTCAGACGATTGATGTATCAAGTCTGCATAAACCTGACAGGCTCTGCATTGTCTTGCATAGTTGATCGCGTCTGCGATCATAGTGGGCCAGTAATAGCCCATTCTCCTGATACGATCCTGTATCTTAGGACCGGGTTGATACGCTCCGCACACGCCGTTGTGAGCTTCCCGGATAATCTGCTGTGCTTCGTCGTTAGAGAGATATCTCAATAACAGTCCGTCTTAGGTCCGGCGATATAGGCATTGTGAAGATGCATCGAAGTAGAAGCGTAATGATCATATTTTTACGGATACTGCTTCTTTGGGGTCCTCCGGCAAGATTCCGTATGCCGCAAAATCTATGAAGGGACTTCTCCAGTCTCTTCTTGGGGGATCTGTATTCACAGCGTAGCTGCGTTCTATGTGAAAGTTGTTCTTCTCACAGAATAAATCTCTGTTAAGAAGGATTACCGAATCCTGCCTTCTTATAGGAGTGGCTAAATCCGCAGCTAGACTGGCTAGGGCATCAGCTTCCAGATTCTGAGATTGAGGTACATGCTCTAGGAAGAACCCTTTGAATGTCATGGCTATCTCGACCATTGCTTGGTGATAGGGGATGAGGTCTGGATTCCGGACTTCATATATTCCCTTGACTTGATTCACGATAAGCAGAGAATCACCAAAAGCTTTCAGAGATTCGACCCCCAGCTCTTTAGCGACTTGGAGCCCGATTAGTAGAGCGTTGTACTCCGCCACATTGTTGGAACAGGGCTCGTTTAGAGAGTATTCTCGATAGATGACGAGTTTATCGGGAGTAACCAGGACGATTCCTACCCCTGAAACCATGTTTCCTTTGGGACCAGTCCAGGAGGCGCCGTCGAAGAATAGTTGCCATGTACTACTTTCCATTGCGGTCATTCCACAGGGAAATTTTTTGTGGACCTATCATTTGTTGCACACGAGAGTGCAAATAATAGGTTTGGGGACAAGCCCTGCCATAGGTAATATGGACATGGCAGTTTTTGTGGACTCAATACCACTGGCGTACTTAGAGTTAAGTATGGGTGCTAAGTTGAGATGACAATCAATATCAGAGGTAATATGAACATGATAATCGATAGCCAAATTTAGGAAGGTTTGTTCAGAGGTAATATGAACATAACAAACTCCATGGGTTGTGACTCTATCGAGGATAGAGGCATACATCTGCTCAGAGGTAATGTGGACATGGCAGTTTTTTTGGAGTCAACACCACTGGCGTACTTAGAGTTAAGTACGGGTGCTAAGTTGAGATAACAATCGATATCAGAGGTAATATGAACATGATAATCGATAGCTGAATTTAAGAAGGTTTGTTCAGAGGTAATATGAACATGACAAACTCCCTGGGTTGTGACTCTATCGGGGATAGAGGCATACATCTGCTCAGAGGTAATATGGACATGGCAGTTTTTGTGGACTCAACACCACTGGCATACTTAGAGATAAGTACGGGTGCTAAGTTGAGATGACAATCGATATCAGAGGTAATATGAACATGATAATCGATAGCCGAAGATTGTCTGTACCGCACGTAGCGGGAGACTGGTTTCTACGCGTAGAGCGCAGTGGATACTTCTGGGTTAGCGCTAAGGCTTTGCCCGAAGTTTCGTCTATACCGCGCGTAGCGGGAGACTGGTTTCTACGCGTAGAGCGCAGTGAATACTTCTGGGTTAGCACTGAGGCTTCGCCCAAAATTTTGTCTGTACCGTGCATAACGGGAGACTGGTTTCTGCACGAAGAGCGCAGTGGACACTTCTGGGTTAGCGCTGAGGCTTTGCTCGAAGTTTTGTCTGTACTGCGCGTAGCGGAAGACTAAATTTTACGTGCAGGGCACGGAGGGAGCAATGCTACAACCTCATTGGTCGGAGAGATCGGAGAGGTCGGAGAGATTGGAGAGTCCACAGGAATGGTAGAGGATGTCTTGGGCAACCAGGCCTTGTACAGCTTCCTGTTGTTTTGAACAGAGAGAGAGTGAGAGCTACCCCCCGTCCGAAGCATGTCTTCGTAGGCAGACTGGTCGAACAGGACGACCAGTGTCTTCTTCACGGATCCCACGGATATCGCATCGTGTTGAGCAATCGCTTCCTCTTCAGAAGAGAAAGATGTCCCCAGTAGAGTTGCCATCTTGTTTGTGGTGGAAAACGAAAGAATGAAAATGTATTTAAGATGGGGTTTACACGAAACCCGCCTTCTTTGGTTTACAAACAAACTTGTACAATTTGATCCTATACGAGGATGTGGGAGTACAATTTATTTAATCTGGGTAAATATTGCTATAGGTGTCTGATCTGCAGTTGATCACTTTAGCCCTTGGACCACACGATGATGAAGAAGTGCCGTAGAAGATAGGAAGCAGCTTCGAAGGTTGCAGAAGAGGGTGGATGCACGATGCCAAAGTCGTCGATCCTTACTCTTTGCCTGAGCTCCGGATTCTTCTCTCTCTCTCTCTCTCTCTTGACCTCTAGTTCAATCTTTCTTGGAAGTTCGACCTTGTTCGATCCTTCTTTCAAAGTTTCGACCCGTGGTTCGATTTCTTTGGAGGTTTTTAGACCAATTCCTCCGACCCTCCAATTTATCGACCTTGTTCCTTATTGATAGAGGTCTCTATTTATATAGTTTTAGTGACAGTGACCACTCCATCGGTATAGAAATCGAGGAGTGGAAAGTTCAGCACCCTTTTACACAATGGTTAAAATAACCAATGCCTGCGTATAGATGATCCTTTGAATGAGCGTGTAACGCGGGTTCAACTAAGGGACAAAATGCGTATAATTGCTACGAAGATCACGGCGTCGAAGCCACGTAGGTAGGTATCCCTTGTGTAGAAGAGGTGGACGTAGAAGCCAATGTCTGTCACCATAGCGTAGAAGCCAAGCAGGCATAGAAGCCGAATAGGTGTAGAAGCCGAGCGGTCATAGAGGCCGAGTTGGCGTAGAAGCCGAGCGGTCATAGAGGCCGAGTGGGTGTAGAAGCCGAGTGGTCATAGAGGCCGAGTGGTCATAGAGGCCGAGTGGGCGTTGAAGCCGAATGGGTATAGAAACCGAATGGACGTAGAAGCCGAGTGAGCACAGGAGCTAAATGGGCGTAGAAGCCGGTGCGTACCGTGCCAAGTGCTGATGTGGACGTCTTACCTGGAATTACGGCTTTTGAAGATATAATCAAATTTTTTGCATTAAATACAGAGATTTTCTACCATCCTATGTATTAAATACAGAGGCGTATTTTTGACGGTCTGCAGCCCTTCTGTGCATCAGTCCCAGAGACGTGCCTCGAGAAACTGTCACCGCTCTGTGCATTAGACGTAGAGACGTGCCTCGAGCAACTGTCATCGCTCTGTGCATTGGACGTAGAGACGTGCCTCGAGTCCCGTACGAAGTATAGCTTTTGATATGGCAGGCAATTTGTCTACTGTAGAGCATAAACAGCTCATGTCTGCCTGTGTAAAATAAGGCAGCGTATCCCTTCGTGCACGTAAATTCAGTTTACGCAAAGGAAATGGCGGTAAATGACAGCCTGGGAGTGGTGTGCCATCATTATAGCCGTCGTCTGGGTAGTCGAGCAGTATCCCTTTTGTCAGAAGTCCAGACGTCAGGTTCATTGCAGGATCTGACAGGTTCATTGCAGGATCTGACAGGTTCACTTTGGAGAATACCAAGCGTCTCTCGTACACTTCAATGCTGCGTTGAAAGAGGATGGGTTTTACGCCCAGGAGTCGATGAAGCACCCTATTTACGCTGAAGCGGCTTGGACGTACTGCCTTACGCGGATGGTCCTTTGAGCTTATATTTCACGCTGTGTTTAGCGAAAAAAGCTCTGTTGCACGCTTGATGGCTCTGAAGGCCTCTGTTTATGCTGCTCTGCATCAGTATGCTGCGTATAGCCATCCGGCGTATTTTTTATGCTTCTACAAGACCCCCTTAAAAGCTTTCAAATTCCTCGAAATTTGGAATGCTTTGAGTGAAGCATGAACCGCTCCTCGTAACTCAAAACGTTTCTGAATGGAGCATTGAAATGGTCGATGCTGACTTTATGGCGAATTTATTAGGGACCGGTATGACCTTTTTTGCCTATAAAAAGGCTAAGGGTTTAACCTGTTCTCCCCATATTTCCATCACCACGCAGAGATGATCATCGGAGTTCGTCGGTCGACCTGAGGAAGAAGGAGATCATGTTCTTTCAGCGTGTAAGGAGCCAAAAAAGATGGCGTCTTCGAGCAAGTGTCCACTGCAATAATGGATCACGGAAGGATATCTTAGCCTCCCTTGCTCGGGATAATCAGCAACTTTATATGGCAGTTCTTCCAGGAGAAGGGAAGGGTGGTATTAGACCACACAGCTTGCAAGCTGTAGATTTTCTCCTGAGACTTCCGTGGACGAGATTAGACAAACTGTAACCGTCGTCCTCGATCGAGTTGGGTTAAAGAAGCCTCAACTGGATCTGACATGGCATGTGGAGGATGGGCCCTGAAGAAGTTTAGGTAGGCCCAGTGTTGTATCCTCCCGCCAGCAATCATCTTCTTGTTCATGACTATGGAAGTCGATGAACCGCCATGGAAGAAGAGGAAGACCTTCACCGATGCGAGAACCTGTCAGAACAGATCCTGGGAGTGGCCTTCCGATGATGACGAGGAAATCCTTTGTAGACGGGATTTCCCTCATATGTATTCACAAAAAATGAAGAAAACCCTTGTAGACTGGATTTCCCTCATATGTAATTGTGATTTTCTTTTAATAAAGTCGTCTTTTTCTGTGCATATGATTGTTTTGCCATACGTTGCTGTGAAGTCTGAATATGTGTAGCTTCGACACGTCTGATTCTTTACGCCAATTCTGATAAAAAGAGTATTTAGGCCCTGTCTTGTCTTCTATGCATAACAAGTGATACGCAGAAAGCCGTTTTAGCATTCGAGTGTTCGAACTGTTCTGTTGTCAGGAATGAGGAACCGCGTAGAATTCTGAACTGTTGTTTTCACTTCTGTGTAAACAAAATTCTTGTTTTAGACTTCATCTTCAAGAATGACTTCTCAAAAATCCCTTGGAACAGGGTCGAGGAATGGTTGTCAAACTGAGTTGCCATCTTGATAGATGAATTATTCGGACTGGAGTCTGGATGAACCTCCAATTGACCCAACAGAGTCGCCATCTTGTTTGTAGTGGAAAACGAAAGAATAAAAATGTATTCAAGATAGGGTTTACACGAAACCCTCCTTCTTTGGTTTACAAACAAACTTATATAATTTGATCCTATACGAGGATGTGGGAGTACAATTTATTTAATCTGGGTAAATATTGCTATAGGTGTCAGATCTGCAGTCGATCACTTTAGCCCTTGGACCACACGATGATGAAGAAGTGCCGTAGAAGACAGGAAGCAGCTTCGAAGGTTGCAGAAAAGGGTGGATGCACGATGCCAAAGTCGTCGATCCCTACTCTTTGCCTGAGCTCCGGATTCTTCTCTCTCTCTCTTGACCTCTGGTTCGATCTTTCTTGGAAGTTCGACCTTGTTCGATCCTTCTTTCAAAGGTTTTTAGGCCAATTCCTCCGACCCTCCAATTTGTTGACCTTGTTCCTCATTGATAGAGGTCTCTATTTATAGAGTTTTAGTGACAGTGACCACTCCGTCGGTGTAGAAATCGAGGAGTGGAAAGTACAACACCCTTTTACACAACGGTTAAAATAACCAATGCCTGCGTATAGATGATCCTTTGAATGAGCGTGTGACGCGGGTCCAACTAAGGGACAAAACGCGTATAATCACTATGAAGATCACGGCGTAGAAGCCACGTAGGTAGGTATCCCTTGTGTAGAAGAGGTGGGCGTAGAAGCCAATGTCTGTCACCATGGCGTAGAAGCCAAGCAGGCATAGAAGCCAAATAGGCGTAAAAGTCGATCAGTCATAGAGGCCTAGTGGGCGTAGAAGCCGAGCGGTCATAGAGGCCGAGTGGGTATAGAAGTCGAGTGGTCATAGAGGCCGAGTGGTCATAGAGGCCGAGTGGGCGTTGAAGCCGAATGGGCGTAGAAGCCGAATGGGCGTAGAAGCAGAGTGAGCACAGGAGCTGAATGGGCGTAGAAGCCGCTGCGTACCATGCCAGAGTGCTGATATGGATGTCTTAGCCGGAATTACGGCTTTTGAAGATATAATCAAATCTCTTGCATTAAATACAGAGATTTGCCACTATCCTGTGCATTAAATACAGAGGCGTATTTTTGAAGGTCTGCAGCCCTTCTGTGCATCAGTCGCAGAGACGTGCCTCGAGAAACTGTTACCGCTCTGTGCATTAGACGTAGAGACGTGTCTCGAGCAACTGTCATCGCTCTGTGCATTGGACATAGAGATGTGCCTCGAGCCCCGTACGGAGTGCAGCTTTTGATGTGCCAGGCGGTTTGTCTACTGTAGAGCGTAAACAGCTCATGTCTGCCTATGTAAAATAAGGCAGTGTATCCCTTCGTGCACGTAAAAGCAGTTTACGCAAAGGAGATGGCGATAAATGACAGCCTGGGTCTCAGTGTTGTGCCATCATTATAGCCATCGTCTGGGTAGTCGAGCAGTATCCCTTTGTCAGAAGTCCAGATGTCAGGTTCATTGCAGGATCTGACAGGTTCATTGAAGGATCTGACAGGTTCACTTCGGAGAATACGAAGCGTCTCTCGTACACTTTACTGCTGCGTTGAAAGAGGATGGGTTTTACGCCCAGGAGTCGATGAAGCACCCTGTTTACGCTGAAGCGGCTTGGACATACTGCCTTACGCGGATGGTCCTTTGAGCTTATATTTCACGCTGTATTTAGCGGAAAAAGCTCTGTTGCATGCTTGATGGCTCTGAAGGCCTCTGTTTACGCTGCTCTGCATCAATATGCTGCGTATAGCAATCCGGCGTATTTTTTATGCTTCTACAACACACACATACACACATATATATATACACACGCACACATACATATATATATACTCATAAATAGATATATATATTTACTGTAGTGTATTACTCGAACCTTGTGTTTAAGGATGTAATTTAGGTTAATGTTGATTAAGGGTAATGTTGATTATAAAGACTTGAGAATAGGGTTGAATGTGTTGATTAGGATTTATATTAGTATAAGTGTGGTGTAGTTTGATGAGCATAGGATATCGATATGAGATTAGGATTTATGATGTTTTAGGGTATATGAAGGTGTAGTGTAGATATTTGATCTTGTGTTAATTATGGAGGATTATGTATTATGTAGGTTAGGGTTGTTATTTACATAAATAAAATGAAATTAAATATTTCGCATGGGAGTTTAGTACTTTGTTTATAACTAAATGTCCTGGATATATTACATGGTGGTAAAATGCTAAATAAATTATGGAGGTGAGTTTAGGGATCGTCCTTCATAAGTTTATAAAATGGATTTAAATAATAGGCATTGAGATTCAGGGTTTATCATATTAATTTATGTGCATTGATGAACAGTAATTTTGGGTGAAATGATAATGATGGTTGTATAAAGGAAGACCAAATATTTAATAAGAAGTTACTGTCGAAGAATGAGCATACCTGAACTACTGAACCACGTGATGAATATGGTAAGAATGAGGATTGGTTGATGATAGTGTACTGATGACTAGATGATTTGACGTATCGTACCGATAGTCAACTGTGGTCAACCCTCCTAGTGTCTTATCCCTGTGAGTCGTAGCTGAGACTGGGTTTAGGTGTAGGTGTGTGTAGCATCCCTGTCTGTCGTGGAATAGATTATTGATTATTAGTTTGTATCTCATCTCTAGGTACTGCGAGACCTGAGGGCTTGGACGTTGTACCGGGACCCCGTCATCAGCTGCCGCACGTAGGCAAGTGTACCTTGCCACCCTGTATTTCAGCTACAGATATTTATTGTTTCATTATGTACTTTATGCACGTATTTATGTTGACGTTCGATACTTCGCGTCCGGATCACAACCGGGTGCATTCGTTCGTCGTAACATCTTAGAATAATTGATAGATGCTTTGTAGTACCTCGATGCACGTACCTTAGTACATCGACACCCCAGGACACACTCATACACTGTGATCATGCCAGATTCCTGTATCCTGATACTGACATCATGACCAGAGACTGGGACGACCTTAGGATCGCGTCTGTTGAGTTACTTCCGTGAGTCGAGACTGTTAGAATAGAGGTTCAGGTTCAGCGCACAATCGTTGACCGCTTGGGAAGGGAAAGACAGTTACTAGACGTTTGGGCTCCTATGCACGCGCTTATATATGTATATGTAGTGATCCTGTATTATAGATTAGTGTATCACCCGTGTGTCTCTGTGCTCGGAGCTATGGTATGCCCCGTGTGTCTCTGTGTTCGGAGCTACAATTTTATTTTGGACAGCCCACGCGTCGAACATTGTCTTTAAACTGTGTCACACTAGTTTGATTATGCTAGAGTACCCTGTCGTGCACTTGTACTTTTTGTTTACTTGGCATGTTGTATTTCTGTACCTTGTTACGTCCCTCTGAGGACCTGGTTCCCTGCCAGTTTTGAAGCATAGATGATTACGGAGCATTTGGAGTTGCTGTTGGAGTTGTAGGTCTTGCGGGCATGGTACCATGTACTCACATTATATCTACCGACATTATGGTTATTTTATATTGTTTATTTCATCTGCTGTTGTAGCCTAGTTTTTATAGACTCATACTTCTTGTCGAGTCTATTCGAGTTAGTGTGTTATTGGGCGGCCGACTCTAGCACATATAGCTCTTTCTTGTATACTGTTGTACATTGTGGATTGAGACATAGAGGTTTATATTTATGGAATATCTAGATAGTGCCCTTTATATTACAACTTATACGTATTCGAGTCAGACCAGAGTCTGGTCAAATGCGTAGCTGGCGTGTCACGTATTCCTGGTCCTACGTATTTTGGGACTGGGGCGTGACATATTTTTGTGGTGGCCCATGCAGGTCCGATTTAAATCGTCTTGGTCACCTGACTGTGCCAAGCGAACCTGCAAATTAGGAATAAATATTATGATTGTTGAATAGGATCTCAATCCATAATCAATTTTAAAACTCTTTGTATGTGATTATCGCCCTTGGACTTCCACTTTGCATTCGTTCAATCTTCGTAAATATCGCTATCCTTGTTTCTCGTCCCCTATTGTTCGGGGAGACGAGTGCTTGTGACTGATGACTTTCCTCCAGAAGAAGATCGAAGACCAGACGACAGGAGACAAAATTCGTATACCTTTCTCGGAGAAGATTGTTACCTTATCAGGATAGATTGATGGGTTCTTTGGATTCTAGAACTAGTGTGGAAGGTTAGCATGGGAGTTGGACCTAGTAGTACCCTACCCGTACTTGAGGTAGCAGTAATCTTGGAAGTACTGAGAGCTAGAAGGATTGTTGATCATGACCTAGAATAATTCACGAAAATGCATAGCCTGATGTTGGAAACTAGTAGTCATATATGATAGCAATGCTAGGAACGATGATTATGAGCTAGAGGAGATAGAAATTTTAGGATCTCACTTGGGAGATAATAATCGGATTCCAGGAAATTCTAGTATGTGCTTGAGTGATACCATTATTGTACTGTGCGACTTGGAGAGATAAATAATGAAAAGAAGAAACTCGAGGAATAAAAATTTTGGGGAAAATTGAGGAGAAGAGAAATTATACTTTAGGCAGGGGAGAAATTTTTTCTTTTAAAGGATTAGTGTGGTAAACAGAACAGGAGGATTTATTTTGAGGTTAAGTCTGGACGATGACACCGTCCTAGCATGAGTTGATTGAGCCAATACCACGCGATACTAGATTGTCGACGTAGTGGCATTTATATTTTTAGGCCACCAGGTTACCCTGAGTTGAGTTCAGGGAGCCCAGGAGTGTGGTGCCCATCTACCTTAGGTGTATATAATGCAGGAGGTGAACCAGTGTACCACCATATTATATCAGAGTTGAGGATGTTTTTCTAGAGGATCTTCTAGGCCTGCCACCTGACAGAGAGATGGAGTTTGTTAAAGAGATGACTCCCAGAGCCGAGCCAGTTATTTTCTCATCTTCAGACTAGCACCGATATAGTTGATCGAGTTGAAGATCCATAGTAGAGGATCTCTTAGACAAGGGTTTCGGTCGGGCTAGTATTTTCCCATGAGAAGCAACCATCTTATTGTACCAAAAAAGGACGGGACGGTACGTTGCATAACGATTACAGGGCATTAAATACCGTAGCAATAAAAAGAAAGTACCCTTGACGCGCATCAAAGATTAATTTGAATCAGCTAAGTGGCGCATATGTATTTTGAAGATCGATCTCAGATCCAGTTATCATCAGATCAAGGTACGGAGAGAGGACATCCCGAAGACGGCCTTTCGGATAAAGTATGGCCACTATGAGTTTTTAGTCGTGCCGTTTGGTTTAACCAACGCGCCAACAGTAAGTATGAGCCTAATGAACAGTATTTTCCACCAGTACTTAGATAAGTTCGTGGTGATAATTATCGATGGCATATTGGTATATTCCAAGAGTCAGGAGGAGCATGAGAGACATCTCAGGATCGTATTGGAGATGTTGAGACAGAAAGGCAGTACGCCAAGCTCCACAAATATGAGATATGTTCAGATGGAATAGATAGTCTATGCATCAGGACAGTTGAGAGTTCATGAGAAGGACTATCCGATGCATAGTCTAGAGCTAGCTGTAGTGATATTGCACTAAAGCTATGGCGACACTACCCTTATAGAGAGCGTGTTGAGATTTATACGGAACACAAAGGTCTGAAGTATGCCTACACAAAGAAGAAGCTCAACATAGGACAGAGACACTGGCTGAAATTGATGACAGATTATGAAATCAAGTCACAGTACCATCCTGGCAAGACGAATATAGTTTATGACTCATCGCCAGTTGTTAGAGGATTTTTAGGAACTCAGGATTGTGATTATATTGCCAGGCATGGATGGACAGATGGCCAGTCTTGAGGTTCAGTCTACTTTGGTTGAGAGGATCAAGGCAGCATTGCCTACGGACAGGAGATTTTGACGACTGCAAGAAAGGACAGAGGCCGACATGCAAACGTGATTCAAGATTCATGAAGAAGGAACATTGAGGTATGGAGATTGCCTATACGTTCCGAGTGGCAAGCTACGCCAAGAGTTGATGGCCGAGGCTCATAGCTCGATTATTCTATTTCATCCCGGGGGTACGAAGATATACCGAGATGCGAGGCAACATTACTGGTGGCATGGGATGAAGAGAGAAATTGCAAGATTCATGGCAAAATGTTTAGTTTGGCAGCAAGTCAAGGCTAAACATCAGAGGACTAAAGGATTATTGCAGCCACTTCCCATTCCCGAGTGGAAGTGGGAACACATTACCATGGACTTCGTCACAGGATTTCCGTGTAGCCCTAGCGGGAAGGATGCAGTTTGGGTTGTCGTAGACAGACTCACCAAGTCTGCACATTTCTTGCCCTTCAGAGTTGGGCAATCCACAGAGATTTTAGCTGACATGTATATGAGGGAGATAGTACGATTATATGGAGTGCCTGTCAGCATCGTATCGGATCGTGATTCCAGATTCACGTCATATTTTGGCAAAGTATGAAGGAGAGTCTAGGAACTCGTCCCAAGTTCAGCACTGCATATCATCCTCAGATTGATGGTCAGTCAGAGCGCACGAAACAGATATTAGAGGATATGTTGAGAGCGTGCATGATTGATTTTGGAGGATCTTGGGAGGACCACCTACACTTGGTGGAATTCTTCTACAATAAATAGTTACCAGGCCAGCATACAGATGGCACCTTATGAGGCACTGTACGGCAGGAAATGTAGGTCGCCAGTTTGTTGGAATGACGTGGGAGAGCGTCGGATACTTGGTCCAGAGTTGGTGACACAGACAGTGGATAAGGTCAAGCAGATTCAGAGCCACCTGCGTACAGCACAAGAAAGACAGCAATATTGGGCAGATGCGCACCGCAGGCCATTGGAGTTCAAGGAAGGTGACTATATATTTTTGAGGATATCGCCCACTCAAGTTACCATCAGATTCGGAGGCAGAGGCAAGCTGAGTTCGAGGTACATCAGACCTTTTGACGTCTTAGAAAGAGTTGGCGAAGTGACTTACCGTCTTGTATTACCTCCATCATTAGAGGGAGTACATGACGTATTTCACGTATCACAGCTGAGGAGATATGTCGCAGACCCTAGCCACGTGCTTGATCATTCGGAGATTACAGTCGGGCCCAGTCTGTCTTACGTAGAGCAGCCAGTTGAGATCCTCGATCGCAGCGAGAAGACTTTGAGAGGGCAGACGATTCGACTTGTCAGAGTGGCATGGAAGCACCATTCACCAGGCGAGTCTACTTGGGTGTTACGCCCCAGTCCTAAAATACGTAGGACCAGGAATACATGACACGCCAGCTACGCATTCGACCAGACTCTGGTCTGACTCGAATACGTATAAGCTGTAATATAAAGGGCACTTTCTAAAATTTTCCATTAATGTAAACCTCTATGTCTCAATCCATAATGTACATCAGTATACAAGAAAGAGCTAAATGTGCTAAGGTCGGCCGCCCAATAACACAATAACTCGAATAGACTCGAGAAGGAGTATGAGTCTACAAAACTAGGCTACAACCGCAGATGAATAAACAATATAAAATAACCATAATATCGGTAGATATGATGTGAGTACCTGGTACCATGCTCGCAAGATATGCCACTCCATCAGCAACTCCAATTGCTCCGTAATCATCTATGCTGCAAAACTGGCAGGGAACCAGGTCCTCAGAGGGCCGTAACAAGGTACAGAAATACAACATGCCAAGTAAACAGAAAGTACAAGTGTACGACAAGGTACTCTATCATAACCAACTAGTGTGACACAGTTTAAAGACAATGTTCAACGCGTGGGCTGTCCAAAATAAAATCGTAGCTCCGAACACAGAGACACACGGGGCGTACCGTAGCTCCGAGCACAGAGACACACGGGTGATACACTACTCTAGAATACAAGATCACTAGATATACATATATAAGCGCGTACATAGTAGCCCAAACGTCTAGTAACTATCTTTCCCATTACAAGCGGTCAACGATTGTGCGCTGAACCTGAACCTCTAACAGTCTTGACACACGAAAGATAACTCAACAAATGCGACCCTAAGGTCATCCCAGTCTCTGGTCATGATGTCAGTATCAGGATACAGGAATCTGGCACGATCACAGTGTATGAGTGTATCCTGGGGTATCGATGTACTCAGGTACGTACATCGAGGTACTGTGAAGCATCTAGCAATTATTCTAAGATGTTGCGTCGAAAGTCAACACCCGGTTGTGAACCGGACACGGAGTATCGAACGTCATCATAAATACATGCACGAGTACATAAAGAGCAACAATATCTGGAAACTGAAATACAGGGTGGCAAGGTACACTTGCCTGCGTCCGACTACTGATGACGGGGATCCGGTACCACGTCCAAGTCCTCGGGTCCCGCAGTACCTAGAGATGAGATACAAACCAATAATCAATAATCTATTTCCATGACAGACAGGGATGTGACACACATCTACACCAAAACTCAGTCTCAAACTCAAATAGTTAACTACTAATTTCACAGTCCTCAATCTCTGATCCTTGATTCGAATACCTATCTCAATCACCTGTATAATATCATCAGATAGATCCTCCATCCTAATACATTTATCACGCCATTCAGTAGTTAAAGCCATGATCTTAACATGCATGTTGACATATCTCATCCTCGAATAAATTATCATTTATTTATTAAACCCTCGAATATACAATCTTTCCCTTTCCCAATAAAGGCTACTACTTAATTTTGTTCATCATCAGCAATCCTCAATAAAAGGCTAAGGGTTCAATTTTTCACACTATTACACAATCAATCTCCTGCTTCTCAATGTCCATCAAGTGCATATACTAAAATATAACAAACCCTAAGATTTTACATGACACTTACCCACAAAATCTTATTGCATATACATACCTTTAACTAGCCCGTTCCATTCTCAAACCTTACATATATAAGCTCTAATTTATAACCATGCATTTTTACCCTCAATGAATAATATAAAAAGAACTAACCCTTAGATCTTAATGCGACTATGCAACCCTAACCAAGGATCCAATTTATTCTCAAGCCTCAACGTATACATTTTAGAATCATCATTTCCTTACTATCAACAAATTTATAAACCTTCAAATGTATGTTTTAAATCCTTCATTCAACAAAAATTAAATTATATATTATGAACATAAACCTTAAAACACATTAAACCCTAACCTCTAGTCATTATCCCATGCTCATCATCAACCTACATATTTATCAACAATATATAAAAACCTAGCTTAAACAACTCACAAGAATATAAACAAACTGGAGGTGGACGGGTTGAGGGTGGTCGAGTGGGCGATGTAAGGAGCTTGTGGTAGTAGTGGTGGTGTAAGCTGGTAGTGGTGGTGATAATGGTGATGGCCGGAAGATGGAAGCTGGTGGTGGTGGTGATAATGGTGATAGAGGTGGTGATGAAGTAGGAGGTGAGGAAGAAGGAGGTGGTGGTGTAGAGCTGGTGGCCGGAGGTGGAGCACGCAGCGGGGGGTTCAACGCCGGCTTGTCGGAAACCGGACGGAGTCGTGGGGTGCACTGCACCGCCGACCGAACGGATTAGGGGGAAGCTGTCATTGGCAGCAGCCGGCGCACAGTGGCTGGAGTCGAGGAAACACTGCACAGTCCGGTCGGGAGTGGGGTGCACTGACCGTGGGGGGGGGTCGAATGCTCGGCTGTAGTGGGGCGGCTGGGCCGACTGCTCCGCCGGAGCGGGCTGCACCGGTCTGGACCGAAGGTCGGAGAAGGATGTCCGGCGGTCGGGGCAATGACCGGAGTGGGGTGCTTCACGTGGGAGGAGGAATGGTGAAGTGGGGAAGAAGAGGGAGTGGTTTCTTCATGAAAAAATGGAGGAGGAAGGAGAAGTTTGCATGGGAAGGAATTAAAGAAAGAGTGAGGAGAGAGAGAGATTTTTGGGATTAGGGCCAGTAGGTTTTATGTGTTGAGGGTGGGGGAAAATGTTTCTTTATAGGGATGTGTGGAGTAGATGGAGGGTTGGGATCCATCCATTCAAAATGGATGGATGGGATTAAACATGAAGGGAAATAGGTTTCTTTATGAGGGAAATGAGTGGGTGAGAATGGGACCCTAATTTGGGACCCTCTCATTAATTCTTGGCCAATAGGGTGGTGCCACACAATTTAAAAATTGCAACTAAGCCCCGTAAATTCGGGAAATTGCATGGACACATGAAATGACACAAAAATTGTGGAGAAAATTATATTTAGAAATTTTTATGGTGGGAGGGAGTTGTGCGTTAGGCGCGTGTGTAATTAGGAAAACATTTGGATTAATTCAAGTATTGAAATGGGATTAACAAAGTCAGTATCCCAGATTTAAATAGAAGCAAAGCGTCCCGCAAATTTAATTTAATTGGGGCACTTGGGGTCAAAATCCGGAAATGACGCAAAGACCAAAAATAGTGGGGGCTTAGAGTCAGTCTTGGACCCTTTAGTTGGTCCGGCTCAACGGGTTAAATTAGTATCCCAAAATTTAGGGTAACGACACAGGTGTCCGACACGGAATTAGATGTGGGTTACGGTTTTCGAAATGTTGCGCAATTAATTTAGAGCACATAAAAAATTAATTTTAACAGTCAAAAAAGTCAAGTGCCTAATTTGGCGAGTTGAGTCGAAAGTACAATAATTGTACAGAATTTATGGGTTGATATTGGGCTCCGAAAAATCAGAAAATGATAGGGCGCGCCAAGGGTTTTAATTAATTAAATTAAATTCCAGATAAATTATCTCTATGTTAAACCTCAACATCTGCTATCAAAATTTTCCAAAACCCACTCTAACTATCTACAGAATAAATTGAGGGGGTTTACATTCTTCCCAACTTAGAAAAATTTTGTCCCCGAAATTAAAAGTAAAACACGATAATATCTAACAGAATTTTAAAATAACTAGAAATTAATTGTCGCACGTAAATTCGAACCTTGCTCCTCAAATAAGTACGGGAACCGCTGCCGAATAGAATCCTCGCGCTCCCAAGTAGACTCGCCTGGCGAATGGTGCTTCCATGCAACTCTGACCAGTCGAATCGTCTGCCCTCTCAAAGTCTTCTCGCTGCGATCGAGGATCTCAACTGGCTGCTCTACGTAAGATAGACTGGGCCCGACTGTGATCTCTGAATGATCAAGTACGTGGCTAGGGTCTGCGACATATCTCCTCAGCTGTGATACGTGGAATACGTCATATACTCCCTCTAATGATGGAGGTAATGCAAGACGGTAAGCCACTTCACCAACTCATTCCAGAATATCAAAAGGTCCGATATACCTCGGACTCAGCTTGCCTCTGCCTCCGAATCTGATGGTACCACGAGTGGGCAATATCCTCAAAATTATGTGGTCACCCTCCTTGAACTCTAATGGTCTGCGGTGCACATCTGCCCAGTATTTCTGTCTGTCCTGTGCTGCGCGCAGGTGGCTCTGAATCTGCTTGACCTTCTCTACTGTCTGTGTTACCAACTCTGGACCTAGTATCTAACGCTCTCCTACGTCACTCCAACAAACTGGCGACCTATATTTCCTGTCGTATAGTGCCTCATAAGGTGCCATCTGTATGCTGGCCTGGTAACTGTTATTGTAGGAGAATTCCACCAAGTGTAGATGGTCCTCCCAAGATCCTCTAAAATCAATCATGCACGCTCTCAACATATCCTCTAATATCTGTATCGTGCACTCTGACTATCTATCAGCCTGTGGATGATACGCAGTGCTGAACTTGAGATGAGTTCCTAGGCTCTCATGCATACTCCGCCAAAAATGTGACGTGAATCTGGAATCATGATCGATACGATGCTGACAGGCACTCCATGTAATCGTACTATCTGCCTCATATACATGTCAGCTAGTATCTCTGTGGATTGCCCAACTCGGAAGGGCAAGAAATATGCAGACTTGGTGAGTCTGTCTACGATAACCCAAACTGCATCCTTCCCGCTAGGGCTTCATGGAAATCCTGTGACGAAGTCCATGGTAATGTGTTCCCACTTCCACTCGAGAATGGAGAGTGGCTGCAATAATCCTGCAGTCCTCTGATGTTCAGCCTTGACTTGCTGACAAACTAAACACTTCGCCAGAAATCTTGTAATTTCTCTCTCATCCCATGCCACCAAAAATGTTGTCTCAAGTCTCGGTACATCTTCATACCCCCGGAATGAATGGAATAAATTGAGCTATGAGCCTCGGTCATCAACTCTTGGCGTAGCTCGCCACTCGGATCATATAGGCGATCTCCGTACCTCAATGTTCCATCTCCATGAATTCTCAGTCCTGTTTGCATGTCGGCCTCTGTCCTTTCTCACAATCATCTAAATCTCGTATCTGTAGGCAAGGCTGCCTTGCTCCTCTCAACCAATGTAGACTGAACCTCGAGACTGACCCTCTGTCCATCCATGTCTGGCAATACAATCTCCTTCCTGAGTTTCTGAAAAATCCTCTAACAATTGGCGATGAGTCGTAAAAATATGCCATAGGCTTCCTGCTCAAGGCATCTACTACTACATTCGCCTTGCCAGGGTACGTAGTACTGCAACTCGATATCATAATCTGTCATCAACTCTATCCAGTGCCTCTATTTCATGTTGAGCTCTTTCTGGCCCTTACAATACACCAAGATATCATCGATGATTACCACCAAGAACTTATCCAAGTACTGGTAGAAAATATTATTCCTCAAACTCATAAATATTACTGGCACGTTTGTTAAAACAACATGGCTAGAAACTCACAGTGTCTATACTTTGTCCGAAAAGCCGTCTTCGGAATGTCCTCTCTCCGTACCTTGATCTGATGATAACCGGATCTGAGATCGATCTCTGTGAATACAAAATGCGCTGCTAAGCTAATCAAGTAAATCATCGTTGCGTAGCATAGGGTACTTGTTCCTTATCGTTACAGCACTTAACGCCCTGTAATCGATACACAACGTACCGTCCCGTCCTTCTTCGGTACAATATGATGGGTACTCCCCATGGAGAAATACTAGCCCGACTGAAACTCTTGTCTAAGAGATCCTCTACTATGGACCTTCAACTTAACCAACTCTATCGGTGCTAGTCTGAAGACGGGAAAATATCTGGCTCGGCTCTTGGAGTCAACTTTATAGCAAACTCTATCTCTCTGTCAGGTGGCAAGCCTAAAAGATTCTCTGGAAACACATCTTCAAACTCTGGTATAATGCGGGGTACACTGGTTCCCCTTCTGCAATGTGTGCCTCTAAGGTAGATGGGCACCCTGCTCCCGGGCTCCCAGAAGTAGCTCAAACTCAGGGTAATCTGGTGGTCCTAAATAATGTAATCACGTCGACAATCTCGCGTCGCGTGGTATTGACTCAATCAATCCATGTCTAGGATAAGGTCATAGTCTAGACTAAACATCAAAATAATTTCTCCCGTTCTATTTCCAATATCAATCCTCAAGAGAGAAAATATTCCTTGCCTAATGTATAATTTCTTTTCTCCTTAAATTTATTCCTATATTTGTATTCTTCATATTTCTTTCCTTGTCATTTATCTCTCCAAGTCACATAGTACGTTAATGGTATTCCTCAAGCCCACACTAGAATTCCTGGAATCAGATTATTATCTTCCAAGTGAGTGCCTGAAATTTTATCTCCTCTAGCTCATAATCATCATTCCTAGCATTGCTATCATATGCAACCACTAGTTTCCATCATTAGGCTATGCATTTCCCTAAATTATTCTAGGTCAAGATCAACAATCCTTCCAGCTCTTAGTACTTCCAAGATCATTGCTACCCCAAGCACGGGTAGGGTACTACTGGGTCCAACTCTCTTGCCAACCTTCCACACTAGTTTTAGAATCCAAAGAACCCATCAATCTATCCTGATAAGGTAACAATCTTCTCCGAGAAAGGTATACAAATTATGTCTCCTGTCGTCTGGTCTTCGATCTTCTTCTGGAGGAAAGTCATCAGTCATAAGCATTCGTCTCCCCGAATAATAGGGGACGAGAAACAAGGATAGCGATATTGACGAAGATTGAACGAATGCAAAGTGGAAGTCCAAGGGCGATAATCACATACAAAGAGTTTTAAAATCGATTATGGATTGAGATCCTATTCAACAATCATAACATCTATTCCTAATTTGCAGGCTCGCTTGGCACAGTCAGGTGACCAAGACGATTTAAATCAGACCTGCATGGGCCACTACAAAAATATGTCACGCCCCAATCCTAAAATACGTAGGACCAGGAATACGTGACACGCCAGCTACGCATTCGACTAGACTTTGGTCTGACTCGAATACGTATAAGCTGTAATATAAAGGGCACTTTCTAAAATTTTCCATAAATGTAAACCTTTATGTCTCAATCCACAATGTACATCAGTATACAAGAAAGAGCTAAATGTGCTAAGGTCGGCCACCCAATAACACATTAACTCGAATAGACTCGAGAAGAAGTATGAGTCTACAAAACTAGGCTACAATAGCAGATGAATAAACAATGTAAAATAACCATAATGCCGGTAGATATGATGTGAGTACCTGGTACCATGCTCGCAAGATATGCCACTCCATCAGCAACTCCAAATGCTCCGTAATCATATATGCTGCAAAACTGGCAGGGAACCAGGTCCTCAGAGGGACGTAACAAGGTACAGAAATACAACATGCCAAGTAAATAGAAAGTACAAGTGCACGACAAGGTACTCTATCATAACCAACTAGTGTGACACAGTTTAAAGACAATTTTTGATGCGTTGGCTGTCCAAAATAAAATCGTAGCTCCGAACACAGAGACACACGGGCCGTACCGTAGCTCCGAGCACAGAGACACACGGGTGATACACTACTCTAGAATACAGGATCACTAGATATATATATATAAGCGTGTGCATAGTAGCCCAAACGTCTAGTAACTGTCTTCTCCATCCCAAGCGGTCAACGATTGTGCGCTGAACCTGAACCTCTAACAGTCTCGACACACGAAAGATAACTCAACAAATGCGACCCTAAGGTCATCCCAGTCTCTGGTCATGATGTCAGTATCAGTATACAGGAATCTGGCACGATCACAGTGTATGAGTGTGTCCTGGGGTATCGATGTACGTAGGTACGTACATCGAGGTGCTGTGAAGCATCTAGCAATTATTATAAGATGTTGCGTCGAAAGTCAACACCCGGTTGTGAACCAGACACGGAGTATCGAACGTCATCATAAATACGCGCACGAGTACATAAAGAGCAACAATATCTGGAAACTGAAATACAGGGTGGCAAGGTACACTTGCCTGCGTCCGGCTACTGATGACGGGGATCCGGTACCACGTCCAAGTCCTCGGGTCCCGCAGTACCTAGAGATGAGATACAAACCAATAATCAATAATCTATTTCCACGACAGACAGGGATGTGACACACATCTACACCTAAACTCAGTCTCAAACTCAAATAGTTAACTACTAATTTCAGAGTCCTCAATCTCTGATCCATGATCCGAATACATATCTCAATCACCTGTATAATATCATCAGACAGATCCTCCATCCAACTACATTTATCACGCCATTCAGTAGTTAAAGCTATGATCTTAACATGCATGTTGACATATCTCATCCTCGAATAAATTATTATTTATTTATTAAACCCTCGAATATACAATCTTTCCCTTTCCACAATAAAGGCTACTACTTAATTTTGTTCATCATCAGCAATCCTCAATAAAAGGCTAAGGGTTCAATTTTCACACTATTACACAATCAATCTCCTACTTCTCAATGTCCATCAAGTGCATATACTAAAATGTAACAAACCCTAAGATTTCACATGACACTTACCCACAAAATCTCATTGCATATACATACCCTTAACTAGCCCGTTCTATTCTCAAACCTTACATATATAAGCTCTAATTTATAACCATGCATTTTTACCCTCAATGCATAATATAAAAAGAACTAACCCTTAGATCTCAATGCGACTATGCAACCCTAACCAAGGATCCATTTTATTCTCAAGCCTCAACGTATACATTTTAGAATCATCATTTCCTTACTATCAACAAATTTATAAACCTTCAAATGTATGTTTTAAATCCTTCATTCAATAAAAATTAAATTATATATTATGAACATAAACCTTAAAACACATTAAACCCTAACCTCTAGTCATTATCCCATGCTCATCATCAACCTATATATTCATCAACAATATATAAAAACCTAGCTTAACCAACTCACAAGAATATAAACAAAGAGAGGGGGAGGGAGTCGATACCTCGACTAGGCTCGTTGGCCGGAGGGGTGATGGCCGGAGAACAAGCTGGAGGTGGACGGGTTGAGGGTGGTCGAGTGGGCGATGTAAGGAGCTTGTGGTAGTGGTGGTGGTGTAAGTTGGTGGTGGTGGTGATAATGGTGATGGCCGGAAGATGGAAGCTGGTGGTGGTGGTGATAATGGTGATAGAGGTGGTGATAAAGTAGGAGGTGAGGAAGAAGGAGGTGGTGGTGTAGAGCTGGTGGCCGAAGGTGGAGCACGCAGCGGGGGGTTCAACGCCGGCTTGTCGGAAACCAGATGGAGCCGTGGGGTGCACTGCACCGCCGACCGAACGGATTGGGGGGAAGCTGCCGTTGGCAGCAGCCGGCGCACAGCGCTGGAGTCGAGGAAATACTGCATAGTCCGGTCGGGAGCAGGGTGCACTGACCATGGGGGGGTCGAATGCTCGGCTATAGTGGGGCGGCTGGGCCGACTGCTCCGTCGGAGTGGGCTACACCGATCTGGACCAAAGGTCAGGAAAGGATGTCCGGCGGTCAGGGCAATGGCCGGAGTGGGGTGCTTCACGTGGGAGAAGGAATGGTGAAGTGGGGAAGAAGAGGGAGTGGTTTCTTCATGAAAGAATGGAGGAGGAAGGAGAAGTTTGCATGGGAAGGAATTAAAGAAAGAGTGAGGAGAGAGAGAGAGAGATTTTTGGGATTAGGGCCGGTAGGTTTCATGTGTTGAGGGTGGGGGAAAATATTTCTTTATAGGGATGTGTGGAGTAGATGGAGGGTTGGGATCCATCCATTCAAAATGGATGGTTGGGATTAAACATGAAGAGAAATAGGTTTCTTCATGAGGGAAATGAGTGGGTGAGAATAGGACCCTAATTTGGGACCCTCTCATTAATTGTTGGCCAATAGGGTGGTGCCACACAATTTAAAAATTGTAACTAAGCCCCGTAAATTTGGGAAATTGCATGGACACATAAAATGACACAAATTCGGAGAAAATTATATTTAGAAATTTTCATGGTGGGAGGGAGTTGTGCGTTAGGTGCGGGTGTAATTAGGAAAACATTTGGATTAATTCAAGTATTGAAATGGGATTAACAAAGTCAGTATCCCAGATTTAAATAGAAGCAAAGCGTCCCGCAAATTTAATTTAATTGGGGCACTTGGGGTCAAAATCCGGAAATGACACAAAGGCCAAAAATGGTGGGGGCTTGGAGTCAGTCTTGGACCCTTTAGTTCGTCCGGCTCAACGGGTTAAATTAGTATCCCAAAATTTAGGGTAACAACACAGGTGTCCGACACAAAATTAGATGTGGGTTACGGTTTTCAAAATATTGTGCAATTAATTTAGAGCACATAAAAAATTAATTTTAACAGTCAGAAAAGTGCAGTGCCTAATTTGGCGAGTTGAGTCGAAAGTACAATAATTGTACAGAATTTATGGGTTGATATTGGGCTCCAAAAAATCAGAAAATGATAGGGCAC
Organism: Iris macrosiphon; assembly: GCA_036927795.1. Classification (NCBI taxonomy): domain Eukaryota; kingdom Viridiplantae; phylum Streptophyta; class Magnoliopsida; order Asparagales; family Iridaceae; genus Iris; species Iris macrosiphon. Next base: position 84,044,161 of record JAYESA010000014.1, on the reverse strand, counting down.
GCCAAGGGTTTTAATTAATTGAATTAAATTCCAGATAAATTATCTCTATGCGAAACCTCAACATCTGCTATCAAAATTTTCCAAAACCCACTCTAACTATCTACAGAATAAATCGAGGGGGTTTACATTGGGAGCACGAGGATTCTATTCGACAGCGATTTTCGTACTTATTTGAGGAGCAAGGTACGAATTTACGTACGGCATTTGATTACTAGTTGTTTTAAAATTCTGTTAGATATTATCGTGCTTTAATTTTAATTTCGGGGACAAAATTTTTCTAAGTTGGGAAGAATGTAAACCCCCTCGATTTATTCTGTAAATAGTTAGGGTGGATTTAGAAAATTTTAGTTTTGGTAGCAGATATCGAGGTTTAGAGTGGACATAATTTTATCTGGTATTTAATTCATTTAATTAAAACCTTGGCGCGCCCTATCATTGCTAAATTATTCGGAGCCCAATATCAGCGCGTAAATTCCATCGGACTTTTGTACTTTCGATTTGACCCGCCAAATTAGGTACTGGACTTTTCCATCACTCAAAATCAGTTTTTCGTTGTGCTCTAAATTAATTACATAATTTTCCGAAATCGTAACCCATATTTAATTTCGTGTCGGACACCTGTGTCGTTACCCTAAATTTTGAGATACCAACTTAACCCGTTGAGCCGGACCAACTAAAGGGTCCAAGACTGACTCCAAGCTCCCACCATTTTTGACCTTTGCGTCATTTCCAGATTTTAACCCCAAGTGCCCCCATTTAATTTAAAAATGTGGGCCACTTTAATTCTATTTAAATCGGGGATACCAACTTTGCCTAATCCTATTTTAATTCTTAATTAATCCCGTTGGACATAAAATTAAACCCGTGCCAAACCCCCAACACCCTCTCGCCATGCAAAATATTACCCGCAATTTTCTCCACAATTTTAGCATCATTTTATGTGTTCGTGTAATTTTCTGAATTTAAGGGGCTAAGTTGCAATTAATGAATTTATGTGTCATCACCCTATTGGCCATGAACAATGGAGAGGTCACAAAATGGGGTCATAATTTTACCCATCCATTCACCACCCTTTATTAAGAAATCAACTTTTCTTCGTGACAAATCTCCACCCTCTATTTTGAATGGCAACATCACCACCCTCCATCCTTTTTACAATCCCCTATAAAACATCATCTCACCCCACCCTCATAACACACCATCGGCCCTAATCCCAATGCATAGAAAACCCCACTCCCTCTCTCTCTCCTCCCTCCTCCATATTATTTTTCCTACAAAAATTTCTTTCTTCTTCCTTTCCCCTTACTCCTTCCCTTCTTCTTCCTGTGGACCATCCGGTCAGCCAGATCGTGCACCCCCGGCGGCTCCGGCCTGCTGCCGGCGGCTCCAGCGCGACTCCCCCACCCGACTCCACCGTGCAACCCCCGCAGCGCTCCGGCTACTCTCCGTGCAGCTCTAGTGCAGTGCCCGACCGGCTGTGCGAGTCCCTTCGGCCACCGACGGCTGATTTCGATCTCCGGCGGGTAGCTGACATTTACACCACCACCTCTCTCGAGCTTCTCCATCCCACTCGAGCTCCGACAGTCGAACGCGGCTGCGGACCACCGCCATCAACCTACTGATCGCCGGTCTGCTGTCCCCGTGCCGAGACTACGCCACCGGCAACGCTACCCCGACGCGTCGACCTCCTCCCCCGCTTCCACTGTACCCCAGTCAACACCCCATCGAGCTCCTCCACCCTTGTCTGCGTCTTTTCCGATGAGGTCCTCAATCCGGCGACCCCCCACACCACCCTCGACTGTCTACACTCCGGCCAATACCTCAATCCGACGCTGCCATGATTGCTCCTCCGGCATGCCATCTCCGCCACCAGCCTCCTTCACCCAAGCCGGCCTTGCTCCGGCCTCCCCTATCCGATTTCCTCCCTGTCCGGTTCCATCACCACCACCCCAAGCTCCCCCATCCGACCACCTCGACCACAAATCATCACTGCCACCACCACGAATCAGCTTCCACCCCCACCATCACTTCCTCCACTCTTCTTCCATCCCCCTTCCGGCCAGCGAATACCTCGCCAAGGTATACGACTCCCTCCCCCTCTTTGTGGATATATATATTTACTGTAGTATATTACTCGAACCTTGTATTTAAGGATGTGATTTAGGTTAATGTTGATTAAGGGTAATGTTGATTATAATGACTTGAGAATAGGGTTGAATGTGTTGATTAGGATTTATATTGGTATAAGTGTGGTGTAGTTTGATGAGCATGGGATATCGACATGAGATTAGGATTTATGATATTTTTGGGTTTATGAGGGTGTAGTGTAGATCTTTGATCTTGTGTTAATTATGGAGGATTATGTGTTATGTAGGTTAGGGTTGTTATTTACATAAATAAAATGAAATTAAATTTTTTGCATGGGAGTTTAGTACTTTGTTTATAACTAAATGTCCTGGATATATTACATGGTGGTAAAATGCTAAATAAATTATGGAGGTGAGTTTAGGGATCGTCCTTCATAAGTTTATAAAATAGATTTAAATAATAGGCATTGAGATTCAGGGTTTATCATATTAATTTATGTGCATTGATGAACAGTAATTTTGGGTGAAATGATAATGATAGTTGTATAAAGGAAGACCAAATAATTAATAAGAAGTTACTGTCGAGGAATGAGCATACCTGAACTACTGAACCACGTGATTAATATGGTAAGAATGAGGATTGGTCGATGATAGTGTACTGATGACTAGATGATTTGACGTATCGTACCGATAGTCGACTGTGGTCAACCCCCTAGTGTCTTATCCCTGTGAGTCATAGCTGAGACTGGGTTTAGGTGTAGGTGTGTGTAGCATCCCTGTCTGTCGTGGAATAGATTATTGATTATTAGTTTGTATCTCATCTCTAGGTACTGCGGGACCTGAGGGCTTGGACGTGGTACCGGGACCCCGTCATCAGCAGCCGCACGCAGGCAAGTGTACCTTGCCACCCTGTATTTCGGTTACAGATATTTATTGTTTCGTTATGTACTTTGTGCACGTATTTATGTTGACGTTTGATACTTCGTGTCCGGATCACAACCGGATGCATTCGTTAGTCGTAACATCTTAGAATAATTGATATATGCTTTGTAGTACCTCGATGCACGTACCTTAGTACATCGACACCCCAGGACACACTCAAACACTATGATCGTGCCAGATTCTTGTATCCTGATACTGACATCATGACCAGAGACTGGGACGACCTTAGGGTCGCGTCTGTTGAATTACTTTCGTGAGTCAAGACTGTTAGAATATAGGTTCAGGTTCAGCGCACAATCGTTGACCGCTTGGGAAGGGGAAGACATTTACTAGACGTTTGTGCTCCTATGCACGCGCTTATATATGTATATGTAGTGATCCTGTATTCTAGAGTAGTGTATCACCCGTGTATCTCTGTGCTCGGAGCTACGGTAGGCCCCGTGTGTCTCTGTGTTCGGAGCTACGGTTTTATTTTGGATAGCCCACGTGTCGAACATTATCTTTAAACTGTGTCACACTAGTTTGGTTATGCTAGAGTACCCTGTCGTGCACTTGTACTCTCTGTTTACTTGGCATATTATATTTCTGTACCTTGTTACGTCCCTCTGAGGACCTGGTTCCTTGCCAGTTTTGTAGCATAGATGATTACGGAGCATTTGGAGTTGCTGTTGGAGTTACAAGTCTTACGGGCATGGTACCAGGTACTCACATTATATCTACCGACATTATGGTTATTTTATATTGTTTATTTCATCTGCTGTTATAGCCTAGTTTTTATAGACTCATACTTCTTCTCGAGTCTATTCAAGTTAGTGTGTTATTGGGCGGCCGACTCTAGCACATATAGCTCTTTCTTGTATACTGTTGTACATTGTGGATTGAGACATAGAGGTTTACATTTATGGAATATCTAGATAGTGCCCTTTATATTACAGGTTATACGTATTCGAGTCAGACCAGAGTCTGGTCGAATGCGTAGCTGGCGTGTCACGTATTCCTGGTCCTACGTATTTTGGGACTGGGGCGTGACAATATACTCATAAACAGACACATATATATATATAAACACACTTAAAAACACACACACAACCACAAACAACCACACACAACCACCCATATACATATATATACACATATATATAAAATATAACTCGAAAACTCTAATACACACTCCCCAAGGCTAAACCAACCCGTGCACAAGCCAGAAACCTAAAAACTAAGTCGAAATGGCCATTTGGTCATTTCGACGAACACTTTGTATGCGGCTCAGGATACTTCGTGAAACGCACACCAAACCTACTCAGAATCGACCCAAAATTTACCTACGAGTTCTAATCGATCTCTAGAACCTTAAAAAAATACTAACTCTCCGATTCTAGGTCCTTGACAAAATTCTATATACATGTGGAACCCACGGCGACGAAAAACCCCCAAATCGCCTGAAACGCCTAAAACTCTACTTTACGATATCACTTGTCCGAACGGGGACACGTACTTACCTTCAAGACACCCAAGCACGTCTACCTAGGTCCGTCTAACCTTGGGCATCACCTAAAATTGGGCCAATATCGGATTTCACCCAAAATTGACACAAAACCTAATGTCAAAGTCTTCAAACACAACCAAACAAGCTCTAACTTCCTTCCATGGGTAGCCCTAATGTTTAGGAAGGTTTTAAACTACTAATTACACTATATTAGAGCAATCACTAAGAGGAAAGTTAGGGTTTACCTCTTGGGAGTTGGAATCCCAAGGCCAAAGTCTCCAAAATCCTAGAAATCACCACTCTCAAGCCTCCAAGCCTCCAAGCCTCCAAGCCAAGCCTCTACACCAAGTCTAGGCTCTACACACCTAGGTTAGGGGAAGTGAAAGGTTAGGGTATGTATTTAAGAGGAAAGTTAATGAAGGAAGAGAAGGAAGGTGAGAACTTACTTGAAATTTGGAGAAAATTGGAAAAAGGAAAGAAGAAGAGAATGGAGAGAAGAATGAAGAAGAAGAAGAAGAATGGAATAAAAGGTTAGGGGGGGTTATGGCCGGCCATGTAGGGAATTATAGGGTTAGGGTTTGTGAACATAACACAAAGTCCAAACTACCCCTAAGTTAAGTCATCCAAAATAAGGTTTAGGTTTGGGGTTTCCGTAGACCATTCTAACTAATCCAAAATACTCCAACTAGATAATTTAAAATATAAATAACTAGTCTACACCAATAAAAAAGTCTGACAAGGATGTTGGTTGGGTCTGACATGGGTCCACTAGGGTCTGACATGGGTCCAAACTAGCCAAAACCCTAAAACAACTAATAAAAATAAATACAACCACTAATTAAATATAAATACAATTATTTATGATCAATACACAATTTACCAAATAAAATAAAAAAGAAAATCTATTTTCTAGAATTGGGTAGTGACAGAAAAGAATCACGATCTCTCTTGGGCCTCAAACCCAACTCCCGCTAAATCTTGCGTGCCTCCACAAGTATATTCGAGAATGTCTCATAAAAAGACGGAATAAGGATCTTCACTTCCCAGTTTAGAACCTCACGAAAACGAATAGCCCGAACCTCCAGCTCTCACACCAAATACTCTGCAAATTGGCTCAACCTGCCGAACTCCATAGCATACTCGTCCACATATATGCTCCCCTGAATGAGGCTCTCAAACTGCCTCCCCAAGTCTAGCCTATCCGCCCGAGCGAAGAACTTCTTCTTGAAGGGGTCCTTGAATACCTCCCAAGTCGGTCCTGCGTCAACAAGAATCAGCTTATTCCTAAACCAAGTACGAGCGACGTCGAACAGTTAAAGTCCTATCGCCTAAACCTTCAGATCCTCAGAAAGACGGGATACCCTTATAAGACACTCAATGTCCTCGAGCCAATCATCAGCATAGATGTTGCCCTCCGTCCCCTTGAAGACTCTAGGCTCCAACTTCCTGAAGTCCTGAATGTTGCCTTGCCGAAGCTGACCAACCTGAGGAGCAACCTGCTGCTGGACCAAAACTCCTCTCTCGACTACATCACGAGTAAGCTGATGAACACTCTCGATGCCCTACTGTAAAATGTCGATCTGCCTCTGATGTGCCTCAGACTGAGCCCTTTGTGCCTCAAGCATCTCACTAAACAGTATAAACATCTATGTCGCCTCTGCTGGCATAGAAGGTAGAGGTGGAAGCTCCTCAGATACAGCTGGCACAGTCCTCTGAGTAGGTAGTGGACCTCCGAAAGCAGCTGACACTCCAATCACCGGAGAAGTGATTGATGCAGGCCATCGGGATGTCACAGACCTCTCAGAAGCTGCTCTCCCCTACTGCGATCTAGTCTTAGGAGGCATCCTGAGACAAAGCAAAAAAAAGAATCAATATGGCACATGATGTAAGACACTCAAGAAAAGGATAGATTAAAAGATTAAATGTCAATATCAAAGGAGAATAGTTGAACGAATCAAAAGAATTTTTCCTAGATATGATTGAGTATTCTCAGCCGATAGCCTAAATCGTATATCCTGACACAAGCTTGTAGTAGTACAACTAAGTCGTCGTACTACCACGATATCGCACAACTTGTGAATCCTGACCTGCATGGGCTACCACTAAAAATGTATCACGACCCGCACCCGATGTAAGGATGTAAGTCGGAAACAACGTCCAGCCTACGCCGCAGAATCGGCGGTAGAATGCTGTCTAGATAATCTATCTAGCAATATAATGAACCACCAACAATAACAATATACTCAATCACAGATCTAAGATGGAAATGAGCACGAATATGATAAAGAATAGAATCGTCACATACAACTCATGAGTCTAAAATAATAACATCCATGAGTCAGAAAGAATACTAACAAATAAGTTGGAGATAAATCCAGTACAAAGAATACTAAGAAGCTACTAAACTCGGGTCATCTGGCTCAGTTGGGATAAGTCCCTCCTGAGACGGGGTCTCTGACTCTAAACCCACAACATCCTGAGGTCCATAATGTATAGGGTACCACTCCTCAGTGTCATCTGGGAAAAATATATCCAGTCAGGAAAGGAGCATAGTATATCTCTAACAACAGTTTCAATCAATAATAAAAACTATGCAACAGTAAATAGATGTAAATATACAAAATGCAACAATAGATACAAGAAATACACAATAAGAAAATGATGGAATAAATAAAATAATGAACAATATATTAATGAACAAGAATACTAATGACTAAGTGAGTGAGTACTAGCTTTAACATGTGATCGACTTGGGAACTTGTACAGGAATAATGGCCTGGTTAGTCATACGTGCGGTGTATGACCAACACTCACAGAAAAATAATACTTGCACAGGAAGGTATGATCACATATCTACACTAATACTCCCCACCCCGACTGGTATAGTAGATCTAACCATGGTACATTATGGCACAAGATTCCCCAAGAAGATAGCTAGTCTTCCCAAGAATTAGTGTCGGTATATGAACAAGATAATCAATGAAATAATTCTTGTACAAGATACACCATATACCAAGAAATAATATCTTATGACGAGATTCGGATATACCAATCCTTGTAACCATCGTGTCAAGAAGATATGGATATCTACACTAAATACAATGAATATAGAGGATATCATAAATGAGAAACTATCAGAGAATGTACTCGCCTGATGTCCAATCAATAGTATCACAGATGTCTGATACGGTGCCTCGAAGACCTAGATATAGAATATAACATCAATAAAAGATTTTGGGAAGAAAATAAGTTAAACTAGTCAACTTCTAGGTCAATACGCCATCTCTAAGTCAAAAGTCAAACTAAGTCAACTCTAAGTCAAACTATGGTCAACTATAATCAAATTATGGTCAATTATGGTCAAACTATGGTCAATTATGGTCAAACTATGGTCAATTATGGTCAACTATGTCAAACTACCTATTTCTAGGTTGCATGAGTCTATCTCAAGGATATTGGGTTCAAACACTAGAGTCTAGGTCATAAAAGTTAAATCTTAGGATACTAGGATACCGTATCTCAGGATACAAAAAACAATAGGTAAAGCATCACATATACATATATCAAACAGTATTAAATATGTAAAATCCTAATTATAAATATTAAATGGATACCTTGGTTTCGAACCAACTTGTTATCATAACACTAAACCATAATCTTGATACCCAAACCCAATACCTTGGACATCCCCCAATACCTTGATACTTACTTTGGTATTTCAAGGTAATATCCAATACCTTGTTTATACTAACTACCCATATATAATATATGCTAACAACTAATAATTATAAATATAGTATAAACATCACAATTAACAATTAGAAATATATCTACATATATATTAATACCATATATATATATATATATATATATATATATATATATATATCTATTAAATAAACTATAACTATATATATAAATAATCGCAGAAGCGCCGCTGAAAGGTTGCTGTCGCCGTCGTAATTGCTACTGCTGCTGCGACGGGAACTGCTGCTACTGCTGCTGCGGCGGGAACTGTTGCTACTGCGACGGATGCCTACTGTTGTCGCCAAAGCTGCCGCTGCTGTGTCGTTGTTGCTGCTGCAGCCGTCGCTACTGTTATTGCTGTTGCTATTGCTGTTACGGCTGTTGACTACTGCGGTTGTTGTTGCTATTAACTACTGCTGCTGCTGTCGCTATAAACTGTCGCCAAAGCTCCCTGTTCTCCCTCTCATATATATATAACATAATATATATAATATATAACACATAATATATAATTCTACTATATGACTATATGTAAACACACATACTCCTCTATATACATATATACGTACATAATAAATACAAATAACAATAACATACATATATCTAGTAACATATATAAAACTACACATATACGTACACAATATATATACATATAACATATAAGTATCTATATAACAACATATATATATATATATATATATATATATATATATATATATATATATATATATATATATATATATATACATATACCACAATATAATAGATCTTACATATATAGAATAATAACTACATAAATATATATATAAAAATAGATACATAGATCTATGACATCAAATACATAAATATATATAACAATAATATATATATACATACATATAATTACACATCACAATAACTAAGAACAACTTAGAAATAGATCTAAAATTAAATTGCACAAACACATGGAGCGTATCACACCCGTATCCCAATAGATTTAGGATACGCTTGCGACACGAGTCCACCACACATCCAAACGTACCCCGAAGGACACGAATAAGTCTAATATATTATTTAGGAACAATACGAAGAGTCAAACACACATCTACTTATCCGTGTCAAAATATGGCATGCATAAAGTCCCGTGTCGGAGGAAAAATCCCCAAATCAACATGTATCACAAAATTGTTGGGACACGACCTACGCGTACCCAATTTTGGACACAAAACTAGCCCAAAACATACAAGCATATGTCAAATTGATCTATAGGACCAATTGACACACACAATAATTATCAATCTCGGAATTCTCCCAAAATTGACACAAAAACACCATAACTTTCTCAATAGGCCTCCTATGAACACAAAACCAAATCCTATGGGTAGCCTATGCATATGGGTTGATTTCTCATGGTTAAATCTCATATTTAGAACCTAAATTAAGGGGAAAAATAGAATTTTACCTATTGGGAGATGGATTCCCAATAAAATCTCTAAATGTGATAAAATTGGCCTCCAACTTTTAGATCCTTGCTCCTCTTTGTAGATCCTTACTTCCTTCTTCTAGATCCTTGCTCTACTAGCCTCCAATGGTGATTTGGAAAGGAATTGGGATAAAATTTGGTAGAGAAATGATGTGAGAATAAAGGAATTTGGTAGAGAAAATTTGTAGATCTAGTTATTAAATGAAAAGAGGAGAGATAAATATTTCCCCCCTCTCTTTAATAGGCCGGCCCCCTTACCCCTTCCTCAAGTCACTATGTAATATCCATTATACCCCTTGGGGCCTCTCATGAAGAAATAATTAAGGAGGAAAGCTTCTAGTCTAATGGTTTAATTAAATTAATCAACCTTCTAATCAATGAGCTTTCTAAATAGGCTCAATTATAACAATTTATACATGTTGATCCATGAGTCTAAACTAAACTAGTTAGGTCCACTAACACAAGTCCAAAATAAATAAATAACATCTAACAATAATTAAATAATACAACAAATAATTATTTAACATGCACAATATTTAATTAATTATGAAATTACTAAAATATCCTTTCCTAGAAAATATGGTAGTGACACCTACTCTGGTTCCTCCAATAGGTGCCCCTATCTTGCCATGCTCCTCTGCCCCACGATTTTGAATGATACTCAAGAGGCTATCCGGGAATTGCAAGCCTGCTTGGACTCCATGAACAACCGAGACAAGCTACAGAGTCTTGGGATAAGGCAACCTTATCCCCCAGAATAAAAAAAAAAATGGTATTTTCTCCGAAATACAAACTACGATCCATGATTCCATTCAACGAAAAAATGTCACCCCGTTAGTACTTGACCTATATCGAGACCATGACGGGACACTTACCTCGAGACTATGCTTTGCTCACCAAGCTCTTCATGGGGAATCTGACTGAGGTAACTTTTGAATGGTTCTGTAGCCTCCCCGACAGTTATATCTTATCATTTGACGAACTTTGGTGAATGTTCCTCTCCCGATTCCACGGCGGTAGGATGGATATGACCATGTCATCCCTTATTGATGTGTTCCAGAGAGAGAAGGAACTGGCACGGGCCTACATAAAGTGCTTCAGGAAGCAGCCGTGAAGATGCCTCCCGGTCTCCCTGAGTATGCCCTCAAGGACACTTGCCGACGAAAAATATAACTGACAGTAAAACTTTATATGGACACTGCACAATACGCGAATTGGACAACGTTCATTACAAGTATAGACATAGCGGATAAGAATGCCAAAGACTTTCGCTTGCTTGGAATCCAATTTTCAGGTTTCGACGATCGAGGAAAGCGCCATTAGGATAACAATAGTGGATACGACGGCAAAGAGGAGCAGGCCATTACCGTCAACAGATCGAATGGCTCATTTTTCTCTAAGAAAAAGCTGGTAGAGGAACCAAAGCAAAAGGAGACTTTCTTTTTCAATGACGAAGACGTCATCGAGATTTTCAACGTCATGATGAAAGGCAACAAACTTCGACTACCAGACATCAGACGTCCGAAAGAGACATACAAGGTCGACGACCCAAAATACTATCTTTTCTATCGATACGTCCATCATTCCACCAAGGACTGCTTTGTGTTGAAAATATGTATCTAATAATTATTCGATGCCAAGGACATCACCATTGACATCGAGCACAAGACGGTCACTGCCAAGATGGTGTCACTCCAGTTTGGCAATCTCCCTGGAGTTGTGGTTCAAGACGACGATATTCCAATTTCCAAGGCAACACTGGAGATCATTAACCTTCCACCAGCTCACAACCAAGCAGTAGGACTAGTACCCCTTAGAACTCCACGAGGTGAAGTCATATGGGTTAACCTTAACATTGCCTAGGACATGACACAGCCATCGACACGTCCAACTACCAAGACTAAAGATAAGAGGCCCAAGTCATGTCACATGGTCTCTACCTTAACTAATGAAGCCTTGGAAGAAGAGACCAGGTCAGGCAAAAACTACCTGCGTACCGATGATCTAACTCAGGAAGATGCTACTCTTTCGATTCCTCCCGCTGCTCCAGTAGTATCTGAAGTAGCGCCGTCCCAGCCTCCCGCGACAGACAAATCAAAGCAAAAAAGACTCATTTCGACAAGTCTATAAAGAAGTCTTCCGTACCAGGGTTGGTTAAACCTTATAACTTTGACATATTAGCATAACTTGCCTATACACCAGCGAGATTGAAACTACCACTTTCCACCATAGGGGTATTTTGGAAATTTTGTATATTGTTAATTTTTTTATATATAGTTTTATATTAGTTATTGTCTAAAATTATATTAGTGTTAGTCAGTGGCTAGCCAATTAGAATTTTCAAGTGTTAGTTAGTGCTAATTATTTTAGTCATGACTTTAGTAATTAGAATTGATTAAGTTTAGTTGTCATGAAGAGAATATTCCTCTTAGTTCTAGAGATTCCTTTCTTTAGTTAATTAGATTATATTCATAAAAAATGAAGAGGGACAAACTTGATATTTTGGCATGATCAAATCTTACTATAAGAGATAAGTTTAATTTAGGGCTCATCCATTCATTTAATTTCACTTATTAGCCTCATTTTTTCCAAAGCTTCGTCCTTCCCAAGCAAACCCAATTCCCTACCAATTTTACTCAATCTACTTCCATTTTCACTCATTCTTACCACCATGAAGGACTAGATCATTGGAGAGCACAAGAAGATATATAGGAGAGGAGCTTGCTAGTAGATTGTGTCTGACTCATCTCTTTCGTGTCCAAATTCAGAATTCTCTAAGGAGGCCACCAAAATACTAGGTAATTCTCTCAATTTTATCAAATTCATGGTTAGAAAAATTACTTGGTGATGTAAGAACCTTCCTATTGTTAGATTTGATTTTTCAATGGTATATCTAGGCACTAGAAGCCCTCAATTTTGTCGATCTAAGTTGTTGTCATAATTTTGGGAATCAATTTGGAGAAAATTCTAATTGTGTCCATTGTGTCTAGAATTGAACAAGTAAAGTCTGTATCATGATACGTAAAGGTAGATTTGGTAAATTAGGCTTATACATGTATTATTCTGTCCAAAATAGCCCAAATATGTCATAGTATTCAGTCTCATTTTTAGCAGCCATAGCAACTTAGAAATATCATAACTCCTAGCTCAAGACTCTGATTAATCTCCCTTTTTTAAAAGAACTGTATCGAAGTTATATTTCCAAATATATAAATTAAGATACCAAATTCATTCTGGGACTTTCTTTAAAACTATTTCAGTATCAGGTGTCCGAAAGACAAATATGTTTCAGTATTTTCCTTATTTTGGGATATTTTAGATACAAAAATGTGATCTATTTGAGTTTCAGAAAGCTGATACGAAGTACTATGACATACTTTAACCCTAAAATTTATTGAATAGGTCTAATAAGTGCATTATTGGTTACAAGTAGAGAATTGACTATACGGCATAGGCATTTTGTGTATCCTATTAACCTAGGTAGTATGGATATAAAGAGAGTGTAGGTATCATAGGTTGTCAAGCATATGCACAAACACACACACTAAATAACACTGTGTTAGTTAGTTAGTGTGTGTGTGTATGTGTGTTAGTGTTGATTTAAGTGGTTATCAAGTGAGCCAAGTATAGGTTAGTTTTGTGTCAAGGTATTAGAGTTTAGGACAAGGTACTAGTGTGATACTTAGGTACCATGAGAATATTGGTATCATGACACTCAAGTATCATGAGTGAGGGTAAGTGAGTATTAGGCTTGAGTATGGTATCCTATTTAGTATCAAGTATTAGTATTAGAGTTAGTTGAGTAAGTATCTAGGAGGATAAGGTATTTGTCAAGATACTAAGATATTAGATATTAGAACTAGGTAATGGATAATATCAAGATGTCATGTGCCAAGAGTAGTGTGAGTACCTTGGATGTAAGGTAAGTGTAGGTTATGGTCATGTATTAGTATCTTAGGGGTTGGTATCATATAATACTTAATGTGGTACCATGGTACCATATACAAACAAGTAGGATATTTGTAGGCTAAATTAGAGGGTGGTATCCTAAGATGTATCAAGGTCTTTAGAATACCAAGATACCAAAATATTAGAACTAGTATGAGGTAATACTAGGATACTAAGGTAAGGTTTTAATATTATGTATTAGATTAAGATACCATGGTAAGAATGGTGTCTAGATTTAGTAATGGGTTAGGTACCAAGGTATGAGTTAAGGTATTGGATATTGGTCAAGGTAATGGTATTAGCTAAGGTATTAGTCTAGAAACTATGATACGGGATAATATGTTAAGGTATTGGTAAGGTAATGAGGTAATACTAAGGTAATAGCTAGGTAATGAGATAATACTAAGGTATTAGCTAGGTATTAAGTTTTAGACTAAGTTATTGTATATATTAGTATATTTATATAGTATATATGATATTATTATATCATAGCTAACTAGTATGACTTTAAAACCTAGTATTAGCAAGGTATTTGTAAACCTCCTGACCCAAATCTAAGATTAGGATTCATTTAGGGTTATTTTTGAATTATTTAATGGAGTTATTAATTTGTCTATTTTAACTTAATTTTCTTGGTGTACCTTACCGTTGGTTCGATGTTTGGAGCGCTACTCTAGCTTCTGCCTTCAAACAAATTTCACAGTTGACCTAGACGTGACAGTCTTCCATTTTGACCTTTGTGTAAATCATAAATACCCTCTCTTGTGCTTCATTTTAGTCGCACAATATTCATTACAAATATCTATTTTTAAATCCAAATAAATTCAATTTTGCATCTTTGTCCGTTCCAATCAAAATTGGAGACACAATATTGACCCATTTTGTACAACTCAATTTATGACAATAATCTATTCCGAGTCTACTACATCCATGAAACTTGTGTTCCACCCAATTTTAATATTATGCACTTTCAATTAATTAAAGAACATCATTGACACTAATTTTAATTAAATTGGTGCAATGACTCAACCTAACCCAAAACTAGACCCAACACCAACCCAAACCCCCACTCACACCCTCAAGGTTCATATAAAATACCACACACATATTTTCCCCTCTATAACACACCAAACATGGTATTTTTCCTCATCTAATCCAATCTCCCTTGTTGGTACAATTTCTAAATTGTTGGGGGCCTTTGTGCAAATAGGCAACTAGGTGTCCACCTCCCATTGGAACAAAGCAATAAAAAAACCCTTCTCCATGCCATGACAGGTCACACCTTTATTCTTCCCCATTTTTGTATATACTATGCCTCAGTTTATAACTTTATTCATCATTACCCTCCATTCAAACTAAACCCTATCCCATCCACTCATTTTTTTATGAGGATCCTTCCCCATCCCTAGAAATAGCCATATAGCCAGCCCTAATCCAAATGCTTCCCTCATCTCTCTCTCCTTCATTAACTCTCTCTTTCTCCAAATTTTCAGCCATCACCACCTCTCTATCATCAAGAAACCAAAACCCTAACATCCACCAACAACTTCACGACCTCCTTACTCCGGCCAACTACTTCCCATCTTTCGACCATTGATAGCTACCTCCTCCTCCACGACCATCCCGCCACCACCATCATCCCCACGACCATCAACACCACCATAGCCATCACCACGGCCATCACCCATACCTCACATCACCTCCGACCATCACCACCACCCTCACCATCATCGATCACCTCCTTCCTCGACTTCTCCTCCTCCTCCTCACGACCACCATTGTTGACAGCCACCACCATCTCCACGACAACCTCCGCCACCACCATCATCCCTACGACCATCCACAGCCACCCTCACCATTATCGACCCAACCTCTTTCTCCTCCTTCTTTCTCTCCTCCTCTATAGCCATCACCATCGCCATCATCATCACCATAGCCATCACCACAACCATCACCACTACAGCCATCACCACAGCCATTATCACCACCACAGCCATTACCACCGCCATTATCACTACCAACTTCTCCTCCTCCACACGACCTCCTCTTTCTTCATCCCGACCACCACCATTGTCCCCTTCACCACTGCCACCGAGCTCCACCCCCATCACCACCACCATCACCTCATCGACCACCAACCACCACTACCAGCAACCCGCCACCGCCACCAAGCCGCTGTCTCTGTTGTTGTGAGCTGCTGCCAATGTTGCTGCTGTTGTTGCTATTGTAGTTGCAAACGAGGTTGCTATGCACCCCCGGCCGGAGCTCAGGCGCCGGAGCACCCCTGGCCAGGCCCTTTGCTGGATCTGCACCTCCGACCTACTGCTCCACATCCGACCATCATCCCTCCCCTCTAGTATCATTCTCTTTTTTCCTTCTTCTTCCTTCCTTCATTAAGCGCATGGTTGTAAATACTTAGTTATTTATATCTTTTCATTGTTTAATACTTATTAATCATGCAAATAACCTATTTCTAATTATTTTTTAGAATATACATACACGATTGTGGTTGTGTAAATGCATACATAACCTAGATAATGCATGTTATAGTTTTTTTATACCATGTTTAGGTAGAGTTCATGTTTGAGGGCTCAGACGTAACAATTGACGTAAATGTTGACACATCATAGTATGGTATAAGGAAAGTACAATTGGGTTTGAGATGCAACTTGAGGAGGAACCCTAATATTTACCAAGATTATATGACACGTATCTCTAGAATGTGAATGTGTCACCCATGTATATGGAAATCTTAGTAAGTAGAATACCTAGTACCCATGTGTTTGAGATGCAACTTAGCAACCTCACAAATGCTAATATGACTATGGTTATGATATATGGAAAATTTTATATTTAAATGAGTGATAGATGCTGTGTGACTAGTAGACTAAGTGTACACTTACTTCCTTGGCCTTTGACTAGTCAACATTAGCTAACCTACTTAGTTAGAATGCTTATTTGGTCTATACTCTATGTAACTCATGACGTTGTGTATGTTGAACTCTTGTGCATGCTTAGAGTAGTGTAATATTGTGAGTGATATTTATTGTTATATATTTATAGGCACACAAGACAGTTCTACCTTGGCTGCGGGTTTCAGATCCTTACTTATTTATATCGGAGTTCCAGGCAAGTTTACCTTGTCTTATTGTACTATTTAAATTCAGTTATTATTAGTTTGTATATTTTATTATTTTGATATTATATAACTGTGCACGTCCGAGAATGACTTGGGTGCAGTCGATGAAGGCGTTGACGTTAGGACTTGTGTTTGACCTAGTGTCTAGTGGACGCACCTAAAGTTATGGAGTTATCAATATGACTCCCCAGGCCTTAACATATATTATTGCACATCACAGAGTGAGTTCATATAGGGACGCGAGCTTCATATTTGACTGGCTATTGGTATGAGCAGCACGTATGACGGTATTTAGCATAGTTGTATATTTCTTTAGTGACTTGCATTATAGTACTAGATGTCCATTTCGTATTCTTGACTTGTACATTGTGTCACTACCACATTTTAGGAAAAAGGGTATTTTAGTAATTTCCTATTTAGATAAATATTGTGCATGGTAAATAATTTTTGTTGTATTATTTAATTGTTGTTGGATGTTATTTCATTATTTTAGACTTATTTTAGTAGACCCAACTAGTTTAGTTTGGACCCATGGACCAACATGAATTAAATAGTTAGATTTGGCCCATTTAGAAAGCCCATAGTTAAGGAGATGGATTAAATTAATTAAGTGATTAGACTAGATGCTTCCTTCCTTAATTATTTCTTCATGAGAGGCCCCAAGGGGTACATTGGATATTTTACAATTACTTGGGAGAGGGACAAGGCCGGCCTATTAAAAGAGGGGGAAATTTCTCTCTCCTCTCATTCTCATTCCAAATCTAGATCTAGAATTCCCCACTCCTAAATTCTTTCCATTCCCATTCCAATTTCCTACCAAATTCATTCCAAATTCTTCCCAATTCACCATTAGAAAGTTGAGAAGCAAGGATCTAGAAGGAGGAAGCAAGGATCTACAAAGAGGAGCAAGGATCTACAATTTGGGAGCAAGTTCATCTCAATTGAGGTTTCATTGGGAATCCATCTCCCAATTGGTATAATTCAATTTTTCCCATTAAAATAGCTTCTAAATCTGAGATTTAATTATGTAAAATCAACCCATATGTATGTACTACCCATAGGACTTTGTTTTATGTTCATAGGAGACCCATGGAGAAAGTTATGGTACTTTTTGTGTCAATTTTATTGGAATTCCGAATTTATATTTTGTTGTGTGTGTCAATTGATCCTATAGATCAATTGGGCATGTGATTATGTGTTTGGGGCTTGTGTCGTATCCATATTTGGGTACATGTGGTTCGTATCTCAATTATTTGGTGATACGTGTCATTTTGGGGGGTTCCCTCCGACACGGGGCTTTGTACATGTCGCATTTTGACACGGACACATAGATCTATTTTTGATACTTTGATTTATTCATAAATATTATTTGTGACTTGTTTGTGTCCTTCGGGGTGCATTTGGTTGTGTGTTGGACTCGTGTCGCATGCGTATCCTAGATCTAGTGGGATACGGTGTGAAACTTTTCAATTTGGTGTGTTTATGTGTAGATCTAATTATTTATGCTTTAAATTCTTTATTCATAACTAGTAAATATATATAGATATTATATATTTATTATAGTGTATTTATTATGGTATTTATTGTAGCATAGATCTATAGATATTCTATGTGTTCTAATGTGGTGTATAAATATATGTATGTAGCTTTCTTGCATGCAAATATATATGTACTTATGTTAATAACATAAATTATACATCAATGTTTTATAAAATATATTTATGTGTTTAAATGTGTAATTATATTATTTATAATTATTATATATTTAATTGTTAATTTAATGAATGTATTTTTATGTGTGCTTCTAGCCATGTAAAATACGTACATATGTGCATGTGTTTGGTATTTTAATTTTGTAAGTTTATATGTATGTATATATATAAGTATATAGTTATTAAATTGTTTATATATATATATATATATATATGCATTTTTATTTACATATGTATATATATAGGTATTTTTGTGAGGTATAATACTAATAATAATATATTATTTTATTTGTATAAATATTGGTTTGTATATACATTATTTAGAGTGTGCATTATTTGTATTATTAGTATTCTTGTGTGGATATCTTTTGGGATCTAATTTTGATTCCTAAATTGTTGTATTTTATTTTCTATATTATTTATATAGATTTCTTGTGAGGTTGACCTTGGTTTGACCATGTTTGACTTTAGTTGACTTTAGAGTTGACCATAGTTGACTTTTGACTTAGAATTTATTTTTTGACCTAGAAGTTGACTAGTTTGACTTGTTCTCTTTCCGGGACCTTGTATTAATATGGTATTCTATATCTAGGGCTTCGAGGCACCGAGTCAGACATCTGTGAGACTATTCATTGGACTTCAGGCGAGTACATTCTCTGATAGTTTCTCATTTATGATATCCTCTATGTTCGTTGTATCTAGTGTAGATATACATGTTTCTCTTGACACTACGGTTACACGGATTGGTATATCCGGATCTCGTCATGAGATATTATTCCTTGGTATATGGTGTATATGGTGCAAGTATTGTTTCATTGGTTATCTTGTACATGTACAGACACCGATTTTCGGGAGGAGTCGCTCTCTTCTTGGGGAAGTGCCATAGCATACCGTGGTTGGATCTATTATACCAGTCGGGGGTGGGGAGTATTAGTATATATATGTGATCAAATCCCTATTGAATAAAGTATTGGTAAGCGAATAGTGTTGATCATGCACCGCACGTATGATTAGCCAGGCCGCATTGTATCTTGCCCAAGTCGATCACATGTTAAGCTAGTACTCACACACTTAGTCATTAGTATTATTATTTCATTGGCATATTGTTCATTATTGTATTTCTTTCCAGTATTTCCTTATTGTATATATATCTCTTGTATCTATTTTGTGCATCTTGTTTATCCACAGCTATTTACTGTTACATAGTTTTTATCATTAATTAGAACTGCTATTAGAGATGTACTCTGCTCCTTTCCTGACTGGATATATTTTTCCAGATGACACTGAGGAGTACCCTACCTATTATGGACCCCAGGATGTTGTGGGTTTAGATTCGGAGACCCTGGCTCAAGAGGGACTTATCCCAACTGAGACAGTTGACCCTGGAGTTGTAGCTTTGTAGTACTGTAGTATTCTTTTGTACTGGATTTGTCTCCAGCTTATTTTGTTGCTCTTCAGACTCATTGATGTATTATTTTTAAACTCATTAGTTGTATGATGACTATTATATTCTTATCTGATTCGTGCTCATTCTATCTTAGTTCTGTGATTGAGTATTCTATCATTATTGGTGGTTCATTACTTTAGATAGACTATCTAGACAGCGTTCTACCGTCGATTCTGCGGCGTAGGCTGGGCGTTGTTTCCGACTAGTATCCTTACATCGGGTACGGGTCGTGACATATTTTTGGTGGTGGCCCATGCAGGTCTAGCTTCACAAGTATGTGATGTCGTGGTAGTGCGACAACTTAGTTGTACTACTGCGAGCCTGCGATAGGATATAGGATATTGGCTGAGATACTCAATCACATCTAAGAAAATTCTTTTGATTCAACTATTCTCCTTTGACATTGATACTTGATCCCTTAAACTGTCCTTTCCTTGATGTCTTACATCATGTGCCATATTGATCCTCATTCCGTCTTTTTATGAGACATACTCGGAGATACTTGCGGAGGCACGCAAGGTTGAGCGGGATCTGGGTTTGAAGACCAAGAGGGACCGTGATTCTTTTCTGGGGGCCAACGGCAGTGCAGTATCTGCCAAACGTCCTTATTTCCAGTCCAGACCTTTCCAGCAGCTACAGCAGAACGAGACTCCAGCTAGAGCGCCTTTTCACCAGGCACCTCAGCAGCAGAGACAGTTACAGCAAGCTCCATGCAACTTCTACAAGAAGCCTGGCCACATCTGGGAAGTTTGCAGGAGGAGGCTAGGAGTTTATTTGTATTGTGGTACTGAAGGGCATCAATCGAGGGAGTGTCCTCGTCGTACAGTTCAGCGAGCAGCTCCAGCTCCGAGGACACAAACGAGACCACCTGCAGCACAGCCGAGGGGACTGCTTCTGACACAGCAGCAGCGTTTTGTCCAGCATCAACAGCAGGAAGGTGCTCGACAGGGACGAGCGTTTGCTATGACCGTCGAAGAGGAGGAACCCACCGGAGATGTCATCGCAGGTTCTATTCTTCTTGATTCTATTCCAGGTTTAGCTTTGTTTGATAGTGGTGCTTCCTATAGTTTTGTATCTGTTTCTTTTGCTCTGAAGCATGGTTTGGTAGCTGAGTCTTTGCTTAGGACTTGCAAGATCATGACCGGGGGAGGCATTATCCTGGTTAATGATATTTGCAAGGATCGGAGAGTTACTCTGGAAGGCCGGGAGTTGAGTGCGTGTCTACTTGTAATGCCACTTCCGAGCTACGACATTGTACTCGGGATGGATTGGTTGAGTAGGCACCGTGCTAGCATAGATTGTAGAGGAGGTAGAGTTTTGTTTGGTCCGCCAGGAGAGCCAGAGTTTGAGTTTGCTAGAGGAGCTACGGAGCAGGGGAAAGGCATTATTTGTGGAGCTATGGTGGAAGACAAGGAGTTGCCGCATCCGTTGATAGCAGAATTCTTGGATGTGTTTCCTGAGGAATTACCAGGATTGCCACCAGATCGAGATATTGAATTTTCTATAGACTTGGTGCCAGGTGCAGAACCAATTTCACAGCATGTCTATAGAGTAAACAACAGCGAGCTGGTCGAGTTGAAGAAGCAGGTGGACGAATTGCAGGATAAGGGGTTTATCAGAGTTCTTCACCATGGGGAGCCCCGGTATTGTTTGTACCAAAGAAGGATGGATCGGTGCGTATGTGCATTGATTATAGGGCTTCGAATAATCTCACTATCAAGAATAAGTATCCTTTGCCACGGATTGATGATCTGTTTGATCAGTTGAGTGGTTCGAAGGTATTTTCTAAGATAGATTTGAGATCAGGCTACCATCAGGTGAAGGTGAAGCCGGAGGATATACCGAAGACTGCTTTTAGAACTCGATATGGTCAGTTCGAGTTTATGGTGATGCCGTTTGGTTTGACTAATGCACCGGCGGTATTTATGAACTTGATGAACAAGGTGTTCCACCAGTACCTTGACAAGTTCGTGGTAGTGTTCATCGACGACATACTCATATACTCGAGGACACCAGAGGAGCATGAGGAGCATTTGAGGATTGTGTTGGATGTGCTGAGGAAGGAGAAGCTGTATGAAAAGTTGTCCAAGTATGAGTTTTTCTTGGACAAGGTAGAATTCTTGGGGCATGTTGTGACTGGTGATGGTATTTCAGTAGATCCGAAGAAGATTTCAGCAGTAGAATCTTGGAAGACTCCGAGTTCGGTAGCAGAGATCAGGAGTTTCTTGGGATTGGCAGGCTATTACAGGAAGTTTGTGCAAGATTTTTCGAGGATTGCCGAGCCGATGACCAGACTCACAAGGAAGGATGTGGAGTTTGTTTGGACGGAGGATTGCCAGGTTACTTTTGAAGAGTTGAAGAAGAGGTTGACGTCTGCTCCTATTTTGACGTTGCCATCAGGGTCCGGAGGTTTCACTATTTATAGTGATGCATCGGGAAAAGGGTATAGGTTGTGTTCTTCAGCAGCATGGGAAAGTGATTGCCTATGCATCCAGGCAATTGCGTCCTCATGAAAAGAACTATCCTACCCATGATTTGGAGTTGGCAGCTGTCATATTCGCCCTGAAGTTGTGGAAACATTATTTGTACGGAGAGCGTGTGGGGATCTTCACAGACCACAAAAGCTTGAAGTATGTTTTCACGCAGAAGGAGTTGAACATGAGGCAGCGTTGGTGGTTGGAACTGATGAAGGATTTTGATATCTCTTTGCAATATCATCCTGGGAAAGCCAATGTAGTTGTCGATGCTTTGAGCAGGTATCCGGTAGCTATGTTCTTGACGCAGGATCGATATTTGTTGGAGGATTTGGAGAGCTTGGACATTGAGGTAATTGTTCCTGGGTGTGCTATGCAGATGTAGGGATTGCGGATACACTCAGATTTGATGGACAGGATCAAGGCAACACAGTATGATGATGTATCTCTAAGGAGTATCAGAGCTCAGGTGAGAGCAAGATTGGAGGATGATTTCACTATTGTAGAGGATGGATCTTTGAGACATGGAGTTAGATTGTGTGTGCCTAGTGGGGAGTTACGAGAGAAGGTATTACAGGAAGCGCATCGCTCTCAGTATTCCATACATCCAGGTGCTAACAAAATATATCGGGATATGCGAGAGAGTGTGTGGTGGTATGGCATGAAGAGGGAAGTGGCACAGTTTGTATCCAGATGCTTAGTGTGCCAGCAGGTGAAAGCCGAGAGGCAGAGGCCAGGAGGGTTACTTCAGCCATTACCCATTCCAGAGTGGAAGTGGGAACACATTACTATGGATTTTGTGTCCGGACTTCCATGATCTCCAGGAGGGAAAGACGTAATTTGGGTCATTGTTGATAGGTTGACCAAGTTGGCCCACTTTTTGCCTTTCAAGGTGGGTTTGTCTACGGAGAAGCTGGCAGAGATGTATGTGAGGCTGATCGTTAGGATACATGGAGTTTCCGTCAGCATAGTCTCAGATCGGGATAGTCGTTTCATTTCTTATTTCTGGAGGAGTTTATAGGAGAGTTTGGGCACTCAGCTCAAGTTCAGTACTGCATATCATCCCCAGACAGATGGGCAGTCAGAGAGGACTATCCAGACTCTTAAGGATATGTTGCGCACTTGTGTACTAGATTTTGGGGGTTCTTGGGAGGACCATCTCCATTTGGTAGAGTTTGCTTACAACAACAGTTACCAGGCCAGTATAGAGATGTTACCTTTTGAAGCTCTATATGGTCGGAGGTGTCGTACTCCTTTGTCTTGGGACGATGTTGGAGAGAGAGTTTTGCTTGGGCCAGAGATGGTTGTGGATGCAGCGGAGAAGGTTCAGTTGATCAGAGACAGACTTCGAGTGGCGCAGGACATACAGCGGTATTGGGCCGATAGCCATCGAAGACCTTTGGAGTTTGAGGTATAGTTTAGATTTTGTTTGTGCTTGTTCTTGTTTGTTATAGATTTAGTTCTTAAGATGGTGTTTTGTTCTAGGTGGGTGGTTTGGTGTTTCTGAGGATTTCTCCGACACGAGGCACGATTCGCTTCGGTGGAGGCGGAAAGCTTAGTCCGCGATTCATCGGACCTTTCACTATTCTAGAGAGGGTCGGTGCAGTTGCTTATAGACTAGACTTGCCACCTGCATTGGAGGGAGTGCACAACGTATTTCATGTGTCGCAGTTGAGATAATACGTGGCAGATCCTAGTCATGTATTGGATCACTCGGAGATAGAGGTGGGCCCTACTCTTAGCTATCCAGAGCAGCCAGTTGAGATTCTGGATCGGAGAGAGAAGGTGCTGAGGAACCAGACTATTCCTTTGGTACGCGTCGCATGGAGGCATCACTCTCCGGGGGAGTCTACCTGGGAGAGAGAGGATGACATGCGAGAGCGTTATCCATATTTGTTTGTACCTTGAGGTATGTTCTGTTCATTGTTATGTTTTGTTCATTAGTTAGTTGTGATTCTTTAGTTCTGTTCTGTGATTTTCTGGGGGGTAGTTTTTGTCTTTGAATTTCGAGGACGAAATTATTTTAAGGAGGGTAGACTTGTCACTACCACATTTTAGGAAAAAGGGTATTTTAGTAATTTCCTATTTAGATAAATATTGTGCATGGTAAATAATTTTTGTTGTATTATTTAATTATTGTTGGATGTTATTTAATTATTTTGGACTTATTTTAGTAGACCCAACTAGTTTAGTTTGGACCCATGGACCAACATGAATTAAATAGTTAGATTTGGCCCATTTAGAAAGCCCATAGTTAAGGAGATGGATTAAATTAATTAAGTGATTAGACTAGAAGCTTCCTTCCTTAATTATTTCTTCATGAGAGGCCCCAAGGGGTACATTGGACATTTTATAATTGCTTGGGAGAGGGGCAAGGCCGGCCTATTAAAAGAGGGGGGAAATTTTTCTCTCCTCTCATTCTCATTCCAAATCTAGATCTAGAATTCCCCACTCCCAAATTCTTTCCATTCCCATTCCAATTTCCCACCAAATTCATTCCAAATTCTTCCCAATTCACCATTAGAAAGTTGAGAAGGAAGAATCTAGAAGGAGGAAGCAAGGATCTACAAAGAGGAGCAAGGATCTACAATTTGGGAGCAAGTTCATCTCAATTGAGGTTTCATTAGGAATCCATCTCCCAATAGATATAATTCAGTTTTTTCCATTAAAATAGCTTCTAAATCTGAGATTTAATTATGTAAAATCAACCCATATGTATGTACTACCCATAGGACTTTGTTTTATGTTCATAGGAGACCCATGGAGAAAGTTATGGTGCTTTTTGTGTCAATTTTGTTGGAATTTCGAATTTACATTTTGTTGTGTGTGTCAATTGATCCTATAGATCAATTGGGCATGTGATTATGTGTTTGGGGCTTGTGTCATGTCCATATTTGGGTACATGTGGTTCGTATCCCAACTATTTGGTGATACGTGTCATTTTGGGGGTTTCCCTCCGACACGGGGCTTTGTACATGTCGCATTTTGACATGGACACATAGATCTACTTTTGATACTTTGATTTATTCATAAATATTATTTGTGACTTGTTTGTGTCCTTCGGGGTGCATTTGGTTGTGTGTTGGACTCGTGTCGCATGCATATCCTAGATCTAGTGGGATACGGTGTGAAACTTTCCAATTTGGTGTGTTTATGTGTAGATCTAATTATTTATGCTTTAAATTCTTCATTCATAACTAGTAAATATATATAGATATTATATATTTATTTTAGTGTATTTATTATGGTATTTATTGTAGCATAGATCTATAGATATTCTATGTGTTCTAATATGGTGTATAAATATATGTATGTAGCTTTCTTGCATGCAAATATATATGTACTTATGTTAATAACATAAATTATACATAAATATTTTATAAAATATATTTATGTGTTTAAATGTGTAATTATATTATTTATAATTATTATATATTTAATTGTTAATTTAATGTATGTATTTTTATGTGTGCTTCTAGCCATGTAAAATACGTACATATGTGCATGTGTTTGGTATTTTAATTTTGTAAGTTTATATGTATGTATATATAAGTATATAGTTATTAAATTGTTTATATATATATATATATATACATTTTTATTTATATATGTATATATATAGGTGTTTTTGTGAGGTATAATACTAATAATAATATATTATTTTATTTGTATAAATATTGGTTTGTATATACATTATTTAGAGTGTGCATTATTTGTATTATTAGTATTCTTGTGTGGGTATCTTTTGGGATCTAATTTTGATTCCTAAATTGTTGTATTTTATTTTCTATATTATTTATATAGATTTCTTGTGAGGTTGACCTTGGTTTGACCATGTTTGACTTTAGTTGACTTTAGAGTTGACCATAGTTGACTTTTGACTTAGAATTTATTTTTTGACCTAGAAGTTGACTAGTTTGACTTGTTCTCTTTCTGGGACCTTGTATTAATATGGTATTCTATATCTAGGTCTTCGAGGCACCGAGTCAGACATCTGTGAGACTATTCATTGGACTTCAGGCGAGTACATTCTCTGATAGTTTCTCATTTATGATATCCTCTATGTTCGTTGTATCTAGTGTAGATATACATGTTTCTCTTGACACTACGGTTACACGGATTGGTATATACGGATCTCGTCATGAGATGTTATTCCTTGGTATATGGTGTATATGGTGCAAGTATTATTTTATTAGTTATCTTGTACATGTACAGACACCGATTTTCTGGAAGAGTCGCTCTCTTCTTGGGAATCTAGTGCCATAGCATACCGTGGTTGGATCTATTATACCAGTCGGGGGTGGGGAGTATTAGTATAGATATGTGATCAAATCCCTATTGAATAAAGTATTGGTAAGCGAATAGTGTTGATCATGCACCGCACGTATGATTAGCCAGGCCGCATTGTATCTTGCCCAAGCCGATCACATGTTAAGCTAGTACTCACACACTTAGTCATTAGTATTATTGTTTCATTGGCATATTGTTCATTATTGTATTTCTTTCCAGTATTTCCTTATTGTATATATATCTCTTGTATCTATTTTGTGCATCTTGTTTATCCACAGCTATTTACTGTTACATAGTTTTTATCATTAATTAGAACTGCTGTTAGAGATGTACTCTGCTCCTTTCCTAACTAGATATATTTTTCCAGATGACACTGAGGAGTACCCTACCTATTATGGACCCCAGGATGTTGTGGGTTTAGATTCGGAGACCCTGGCTCAAGAGGGACTTATTCCAACTGAGACAGTTGACCCTGGAGTTGTAGCTTTGTAGTACTGTAGTATTCTTTTGTACTGGATTTGTCTCCAGCTTATTTTGTTGCTCTTCAGACTCATTGATGTATTATTTTTAAACTCATGAGTTGTATGATGACTATTCTATTCTTATCTGATTCGTTCTCATTCTATCTTAGTTCTGTGATTGAGTATTCTATCATTATTGGTGGTTCATTACTTTATATAGACTATCTAGACAGCGTTCTACCGCCGATTCTGCGGCGTAGGCTGGGCGTTGTTTCCGACTAGTATCCTTACATCGGGTACGGGTCGTGACACATTGGCATTAGACGGGAAAGGCAATTAGTAGGCGCATGGGACAGACATTTGGCCCCCATAGTTTCAGAGTAAACTACGGGGTCGTGAGCCTCAGTGTTACCCGTTATGGGCTATGTGTTACCCGGTTATGGGCTATGTGCTACCCGATTATGGGCGTATATGCTTGCCGATACATCCGACAGAGGTTACTAGCTGCACGCTATCATGATCGGTGATGTAGTCAGCATATACTTCTGGCATCTAGTTCACAGCTATTGCCAGGTACTTAGGCTCTGGCTTGATGCTACGCTTTATACCTTTTAACTACTCATACGTACCAAGGTTGTCTTCAAGTGCATTTCACTTAGCTGGTTAGTCCACCCTCGAGTTTACACAGTATTTACTTTATGATATATATTTTTTGTATCTTGTTACGTCCCTCTGAGGACCTGGTTCCTTTTCAGATCCGAACAAGCACTTGTACCCGACCATCTACGGAGCAAGAGTAGAGACCAAATTCGTGGCTGAGGACTTTGAGGCATTTCCAAAGGAGTTTCCGTGATTTGGGGTATACTGTTGCCTTCAGCTAGAGCATCTTTATCTTGCTAGTCGATGTTCTAGTCTAGTATTCTTTTCTGTCCTTCCGTACTTTTGTTTTAGCATTGTATTCAGTGGGTTTGTTTTTATCAGACTTATTTGTGTTGTATTATGACATTCAGACTCCATACTTATTTCAAGTATTTATTTCAGCACTTCTTATTTATATTCTGTGGATAGGATTAGATATTTACCTGTTGTATATTAGCATATTAGACTCGATAGTATTTTAGAACATCGTAGTACGCTTCGTCGGGTCCATTAAATTAAAAAATCCTTCAAAGTCGTATTAGCTGGCCACTGCCACGTGGCCTGATCCCGTGTATTTTGGGACTAGGTCATGACAGTATTGTCTCATAGTTAAGGTATTTAAGATACGGGCTAAGGTATTAGGTAAATATGTGATACGGATTAAGATACTGTGATATGGGATAAGGTAAATAACTATAGGCCAAGGGATTGACCTTAGAAGTAAGGTATTGACTAATAGTTAAGGTATTTGAGATACGGCTAAGGTATTTGGCAAATGTGTGATATGGATTAAGATACCATGATACGTGGTAAGGCAAATGTGTGATAGGCCAAGGTATTGCTAGAAATTATAGGTAGAAGTATATATTATGGTAATATATGCTAGAAACTTATTAGTATAGCCTAAAAACCTAGTATTAGTCTAGTATTAACTATTCTTGACTAGTTTGACCTAGTTAGCACCTAAAAATCAAATAGTGACTTGTTAAGACCTAGTACAACTTTATAGATCTTGTAAATAGGTAAAAACCTAGAAACTAGGAAATGACCTAGTTTGACTGTGTTGACTTAGATTTAACATAGATTTGACTTAGTTTGACCTAGTTTGACTTAATTGGACCTAATATTGACTTAGAGACCTAGTTTTAAGCTAATATATCATGTTTGTGATTCCAAAACACTATTTTAACTTAATAATTCATATTTGTGTCTTTGAGGCACCGATATAGACACGATTTGACATTTATTGCTCTGGACCACAGGTGAGTATATTTTCTGATAGTTTTTTTATTTGATTGTCTCTATGTTATATGTATTTAGTATTGAGATATTTGATTCTTGACATATTGATTACACGGATTGGTATACTTGGATCCCCGTCATGAGATGTTATTGTTCGTGATTACTCAGTGATTACCGTAATTACTCAGTTATTACCGTCATATCTTCGTGATTATACAGACCATAATCATCGTGTATGATATTATAGATCGTGCATCATGATTTACGTGTTATAACATGTCATAATTTGGATCCGTGTACTAGTCGAGCGCAGGAGAAGTTTAGTGGATATGTGATTATACCATATAACACGTGTAGTAGTGTAGCCCGTGATAACTAGCCAATCATGCAATACACGTGTGGTTGAGCTAATTCCCTTTATTTATAGACCATGGTAGGCCCAAGCCGATCACATATCTTACTAATATTTTAAGGCACTTATTGTTATAGTTGATTTTACTTCAAGTTCTTTACAGTGATGATTCTTATCATATTGCTCTTGGTTATTTACATTACTTGTCATGATATTCCCTTGTCATAATATACTATCTCAGTGATTCTCCATCATTTATTTTTATCGCTATTACTGTTTCATAGCTTTTGTCATTTATTGGAACTGCTATTGGGTTGTACTTCGCTCCAATCCTGACTAGATATATTTTTTAGATGTTTATTTAGAGGACTGGTGTCCTAAGTATTATGGACAACATATTGGAGAGCGAGCTCAGATAGTACTGTAGTACAAAAGGACCAATACCAGCTGTTGAAAAGACACTTGGCTAGTATTATTTATTGTACTAGATATATCTTCAGCTTATAGACTATTATCATATTGTTGATACTTTAGACTTATTATTTTATTGTTAGACTCATAGACCTAGATATTTTATTATGTCTGTTCTAGTTTGAGACTTTGTGATTCCCATTTTTTATTTGATATCGTGCCATTATCTTCATATAGTTTTATTGTGATTGAGTATTGATTATCATTATATTATCATCTTGTCCTCCATATGGAGTTGAGATATTTTTGACTGGTTCATATATTATTGTGTGAGATGGATAGGTAGTATTGTCGACCTAGACAATATTCTACCGCCGATGCTGCGGTATAGGCTGGACGTACCCAAGTACTCGTGCTCTTACACCGGGTACGGGGCATGGCATATTTTTGTGGTGGCCCATGCAGGTCAGCCTTTGCAGTTAGTGCGATGTCGTGGTAGTAAAACAGCTTTATTGTACTACTGCGAGCCTGTGATAGGATATAAGATATAGGATATAGGATGTAGGATTAGAGAATACTCAATACAAAGTAGAATTTCTTGAGAGATTCCTGGGACCACTCTTCAGAATCTTACTATAATTCTAATTCAAAATATGTTTCCACTTGTTCCCGTTTAGCCTCACTTGATCGTTGTTAAATTTGATTATTGATGTTTATTGTTGGCTTTGATTCTTGTATCAAGATAAATTTTATTGACTAAATTAAGGTATATTCTGACGACATATTTTGATTAGGATAATGAGAAAGATAATCGTCTGCTTTGGTTATGGAGGCTAGAGTTTATCGCAGCCATACTAGTTGGCGTGGCAGAAACGTAGGGACCTAATTTTGGATGTACATATCTTAGTTATGAAATTTAGAGTATCTTATAGCTATACTAGTTGGTACAACGAGGATTCTAGATAACGTGATTATAGAGATGCATTCCTTATATATGCACTCTATTATTTATCACAGCTATGCTTACTAGTATGGCGAATATTTTGAGTAACATAATTTCAGATAGACGTGTATGATTATCCGATTGTATCTTCAATTGGTTCTTAACATATCATCTATATTATTTAACTATATTATCATTGAGTTTTGTTTCATCACTATACTAGCTCAAGATAGAGATATCTTTAGTTCCTCTAGTTAGTTTTTTTATAGAGCTTCACTTTCATTAGTTCCTGAGGCAGCTTCCTTGGATAGTGTAGTAGTTTAATAATTTGCAGATAGGTTCTCTTAAGTTGAGTATTAATATTGGTTGTAGGGAGTGTAGCTTGTGAGTCTGAGAGTGGTTCTTGGTTGGGTATATGAACATCAAGTATCTATGTATAAGCCTAGAAGTAACTCATAGTGTAGAACCATTTGTAACAATATATCTAAGGTTAGTATCAGAGTATAGTTAGTGATTGGTACCTTGGTATTAGAAATAATAGAATTATGAAAGAGAGAGAGTAGCATACCCATTGGTGATTCTAAGTATTGGTATCATGTAATCATATATGTTTTAGATGAATATAGGTTCATATAGTTGAGTAATCCAAGTAGCAATTGAATATCTTAAAATTGTTTTGAGTATTAATGGGACCTCAATATTATATTGGTGCGTGACATTTGGTTATGTGGTGAATGTATATTAATGAGATGTATAAGTGAGTGTGCTATAATAGAGTGGTACCCATAAGTGTATAGGTGAGTGTGATAGTATTAGTTTGTATTGTGCTAGGTAATAGGACTTGTGCTATATGTTAAGAATTGTGAATTCAGTGAGGGTAGATGTGATTTCACAAGTATGTGTCTAGTATGGGTGTATCACCTAGTACATGGGGGTGTGGATGTGTTAGTGGGTGATGTGAGTGAGGGCATGAGTGGTAAAGTAAAGTGCAAGTGTGGGTATTTCATGAGTATCATATAATGGGGTTTAATATCAAAGTATCATGTGTGCAAATGGGCAGGTTAAGGATAAGCAGGTATCATAGATTATTATGTGAATGAATCGATGACAGTTATGGAGTTAGTGAGAGTGCCTAGAGAGTGCAAGAGTCCAGGATGCATCAGGTTTAAAATGAGTATTATGTGGTATGTATAGTATATCAGCTTAGTATCAGTGAATATCTTGCGAGTGATAGTATAAGTTAGTGTACCAATAAAATACTGATGTAGAGTATATTTTGGAGTAGGAGTACATGCGTTCAAGGTAGGGAGAATAAGAGGAGTAACATGTGTGAGAGTAAGTTCAGTGGGTAGAAGTATCTATATATGTTTATATTGATACCAAGGTACAGGTGATTGGACTAGAGGGATTGTTAAGTGTCAGTGTATTGGTTAGTATCAGGATACCAAGAGAGGAGTATTTTTTTTTTGGATGCAGAGCATCTCAAGTATCAGAAGAATTCAAGATATGGGTAACCTAGTGGTTAGTGTAACAGATATAGAAGAGATCCTTGAGTACCTTAGTAGAAGAGTATACCATGAGTATCATGTATAGGAGTTAGTGTCATATGATAGATAGTGTCAAAAATTTGGATAGGTATCCTATAGATAGTACTTAGAAGTCTTAGTATGGTATCCTAAGTGGTATGTGCCAGTGAGTTAAGTGTGGCCATGGCCTAAAACCATAGTATATCATTAGTATTAGAAATTGTAACCGTTGATATTAAATATTTTAGCTATATTGATGTTTAGTGCATAACTGGAGTAAGTATCAAAGATAGGTAGGGAGTCTAGCTAGGCCACCTGTGGCACCACAAATGCCCAACATCAACAGAGTGAGACACCCCAGCATGGCGGGGCTTTTGCGATGATGGTCGAAGGACCGACGCTACATGTGATGGGTTAGTAAGTTCTGTTCTCTCTTTATGTCCTTTTTCCTTCTATTGATTTGATTGATCCTTAGTACCTTATACTTGCTTTAGTAATTTTGTGCTATATAGTAAGTATAGTGAGTAGTATACACTTTATAGAGACTGCAATATCAGGACTAATAGGATTATAACCGTACATGTTTGATAAACCTTGAATGTTTTATTTTTAATAGAAATATATGTTGTATGAGTCGGATAGGACTTTCTTAAACCATGGTTAAATGAGGGTTTGACAATAGCCAGGGTTACGATAAATAGATTATAACCAGTTATAAGAAATGAGACAAGATTATTTTCTAAACCATGAGTTATCCTTTAAGTTCGTGTCTACTTCCATCCTTAAATTTCGAGGATAAATTTTTCTAAGGGGTAGGATTGTAACTACAACTTTCTAACATAGGGATATTTTGGTAATTTTATATGTTCTTAAATTTTTTATATATTATTTTATTTTAGTAGTTGTCTAGAATTATATTAGTGTTAGTTAGTGGCTAGCCAATTAAAAATTTTAAGTGTTAGTTAGTGCTAATTATTTTAGTCATGACTTTAGTAATTAGAATTAATTAAGTTTAGTTGTCATGAAGAGAATATTCCTCTTAGTTGTAGAGATTCCTTCCTTTAGTTAATTAGATTCTATTCATGACAAATGAAAAGGGGCAAACTTGATATTTTGGCATGACCAAACCTTACTATAAGAGATAAGTTCAATTTAGGGCTCATCCATTCATTTTATTTCACTCATTAGCCTCATTTTTCCCAAAGCTTCTTCCTTCCCAAGCAAACCCAATTCTCTACAAATTTTACTTAATCCACTTCCAATTTCACTCATTCTCACCATCATAAAGGCCTAGAGCATTAGAGAACACAAGAAGATCCATAGGAAAGGAGCTTGCTAGGAGATTGTGTCCGACTCATCTCTTTCGTGTCTAAATTTAGAATTCTCCAAGGAGGCTACCAAAACACTAGGTAATTCTCTCAAATTTATCAAATTCATGGTTAGGAACACCCCTTGGTCATGTTGGAACCTTCCAATTGTTAGATTTAACTTCCCATTGGTACATCTAGGAACTAGGAGCCCTCAATTTGGTAGATCTAAGTTGGTGTCATAATTTTTTAGCTCAATTTGAGAAAAACCCTAATTATGTCTATTGAGTGAGTGTATTCTGTCCTAATGAGGACTATTAATTTGTATTTGATAGTGTAAAGGTATTCTTGTGTCCAAAATTAGACAAGTAGAGTTTGTATCATGATACACCATGATATGTATAGGTAGATTTGGTAAATTAGGTGTATACATGTGTTGTTTTGTCCAAAATAGTCCAAATTCGTTATAGTTGGTTGTTTAATAAAATAAACAAAAAGATAATATGTGGAAACGAGGTCTTATACGAAAACCTGCCCTTCTTCTATGTTTACAAACAAGATTGTATAATTTAATCCTATACGAGGATGTCGAGTACAATTTATTTAATCTAGGTAAATATTGTTGATCTGTAGTCGATCACTTTGGCCCTTGGACCACACGATGATGAAGAAGTGCCGTAGAAGACAGAAAGCAGCTTCGAGGGTTGCTAAAGAGGGTGGATGCCCGATGCCAAAGTCGTCGATCCCTTCTCTTTGCCTGAGCTCTGGATTCTTCTCTCTCTCTCGACCGTTTTCTCTCCTCCTTCTTTCCTCCCAATTGTCGACCTTGGATTCGATACTGGATTCCTTGACCAATTTCTGATCGTTCGATCTTCAATTTTTGCGACCTTTTACCTCTGTCAATAGAGGTCTCTATTTATAGAGTTTTAGTGACAGTGACCACTCAGTCGGTGTTGAAACCGAGTAGTGGAAAGTACAACACCCTTTTATATGACGGTTAAAATAACCAATGCCTGCGTATAGATGACCTTTTGAGTGAGCATGTGACGCATGTCCAACTAAGGGACAACGTGTATATCTGTTGTGAAGATTACGGCGTAGAAGCCACGTAGGTAGTTATCCTTTGTGTAGAAGAGGTTGGCGTAGAAGCCAATAACTGTCACCATGGCGTAGAAGCCAAATAGGCATAGAAGCCGAGTAGGCGTAGAAGCCGAGTAGGCGTAGAAGCCGAGTGGTCATAGAGGCCGAGTAGGCGTAGAAGCCGAGTAGGCGTAGAAGCCGAGTGGGCATAGAAGCCGAGTGGACGTAAAAGCCGAGATAATGTGGACGTTTTAGCCAGAATTACGGCTCTTGGAGATATAATTAAATCTCTTGCATTAAATGCAGAGATCTGCCCCCATCCTGCGCATTAAATGCAGAGGCTTGTCTTTAAGATTTGCCATCATTCTGTGCATTAAATGCAGATACGTGCCTCGAATTATGTACGAAGAGTAACTGCTGACGTGGCGGTCTGTTTGCCTTCTGCGGAGCGTAAGAAGCTCACGTCTGCCTGTGTAAAACTGGGCAGCGTATCCCCTTGTATGCGTAAGAGTAGTTTGCGCAAAAGGAATGTCACTAGACGACGATTCGGTGAAATTTAATCAAATCTCCTGCATTAAATGCAGAGATCCGCCATTATCCTGTGCATTAAATACAGAGGCATGTTTTGAAGGTCTGCCACCCTTCTGCGCATAAAATGCAGAGACATGCCTCGGACATCTGTCAGTATACGGCACATTAAATGCAGAGACGTGCCTCGAGCCCTGTACGAAGAGCAGCTTTTGACATGGCAGGCTGTTTGTCTTCCTCGGAGCGTAAACAGCTCGCATCTGCCTGTGTAAAACTCGGCTATGTATTTCTTTGTATGCGTAAAAGCGGTTTACGCCAAGAAAATGGCAGTAAATGACCGCCTGTGTTGCAGTGCCGCGCCATCATTATAGCCGTCGCCTGGGTAGTCGTGTAGTACTCTTTATTAGGAGTCAGATGTCAGGTTCACTGTACGATTTGTCAGGTTTATTTTAGGGAATATGAAGCGTCCCTCGTACACTTCAATGCTGCATTAAAAGCGGATGAGTTTTACGCCATAAAGGCGATGTAGCACCCTTTTTACACTGAAGCAGCCTGGACATACGACATTGCATGGATGGTCCTTGAGCCTATATTTTACGCTGTGCTTAGCGGAAAAGCTCTGTTGCACGTTTGATGGCTCTGAGGCCTCTGTTTACGCTGCCGTGTATCAATATGTTGCATAGAGCTATCCAGCGTATTTTTCATGCTTCTACAAGACCCCCTTCAAAGCTTTTAAATTCCTCGTAATTTGAAACGCTTTGAATGAAGCATAAAAATGTTCCTCGTAATTTGAAACGCTCTGAATGGAGCCTGAAACGGTCAAGTCTGACACGTTCTTTCAAGGCTGACTTTATGGCAGAGTTATTGGGAATCGGTGTGATCTCTTTCGCCTATAAAAAGGCTGAGGAATTAACCTGTTCTTCCCACATTCCCTTCACCACACAAAGATGATCGCCGGAGTTCGTCGGGTCGACTTGAGGAAGAAGGAGACCATATTCTTCCAGCATGTAAGGAGCCAAAAAAGACGGCGACTTTGAGAAAATGTCCTCTGCAACGATGGATCATGGAAGGATATGTCACGACCCGCACCCGGTATAGGGGCACGAGAGCGTGGGTACGTCCAGCCTATGCCGCAGCATCGGCGGTAGAACGTTGTCTAAGTTACAATAATACTATACAGCTAACACCTGTCAATGATGTCCATCTCCATAAGGAGGTCAACATACATCTCATAATAATCTCACAAGTAACTCAATCACAACAACTATAAGGCACGATAAAAGATAAAAGGAAATGACATAATTAAACACTATGTCTCAAACATAAAGATAAATCATAGTCTAGCTATCCAACACAAGTCTCCAAATAAACTTAACATAAGTCTAAACATAAACTAAAATAACCTCCATAAGTCTCAAGCATAAATAAATACTATCTAGATAGCTGTCGGCAATGTCTTATCTAGAAGCATAGTCTCCTCTAGGATATCTGGTACATAGTCTGCATCTATACCTGGTCCATAGTTCGTGGTACAGAAATCCTCAAGATTCTCTGGAAAAAATATCCATTCAGGATTGGAACGAAAATATACCACTAACAGCAGTTTCACATATATTGACAAAAACTATAATACAGTGTAAAGAAATATAAGACAGAATGAAATACTGGCCATGAGAAATACTGGAACAAGTACTGGAACATCATCATCAATATGCATCTGACAAGAAATAGAACTACAAGTGTACGCAAGTACAAAGAACTGGTATATAAGTGTGTATAATAACAGCAACTAGAACATATGGAAATACAAGATCAATCTATCAAGATACATGTCAAGAAATTATCTATCTAAGTGTGTGAAACATCAGTATATCATGTGATCGGCTTGGGACTATATGACTCATTACATGGATTAGCGATCATCCCCAATAGGTCAGGCTAACCAGATGTAAGAGCGATGAGGCATGTAAGGGTAAGGCTGCACCGACGTGAGATATGGGTGAGCTAATGCTGCATGTAAAGTTGGGTATGATCACATAAACTACTCATATTTCCCCATTTTCCCCAGCTAGCACGATGGATTCCAATCACGACTCCTCGTGACAGGTCTCAATGATGCCAACTCGTGTAAAGAACAGTGTCAGAGTCATGTACGCTATATAACAAGAATTATAGAGATAATCAACATAATGGAAACTGTCAGAGAATGTACTCGCCTGTGGTCCTTAGCTGGCAATACCACTGTCTGGGTTCCAAGGTGTCGTCTGAATGATCCAACAGTCCTATAGACATAGCATATAATACAATACTTTATTAGATAATACTCTAGCACACAATCAACATAATGATCTCAACAGGCTACACTAGGGGTGGTCACGTCTGTCGTTGTTGTGCATAACAGACAGTCAATAATATGGTCTTGCCAGTACGTCGGTGTACATATGGCAGTCTGCTAATATACTACATAGTCACAGGTCAATGTAACTACGGGCTTTCCGAGGTTACATTCTAGTCATCTAGGGCATATATTACATAGTACATACTATGGCTAACGTATCTCGTAGTACTAATTAATTACACAATTAATAGATATTCATATGTTTATACTTAATTCAATTCATACGATGCACATTTCTATATACGTATGTATTATGCTGATTGAGAATTATACGGTTCATAGGCATCTGCATTAATATTCATTAATTATGATTATAATACATGTATTTATATACTAGGGAATACCTATACACTACTTATACATATGTATATAGATATTAGCTGGGAACATATAATATACATACCAATATACTAATACGCATGCAAATACGTATATACATACATCCTTATAGTTATATATATCACAGGAAATGACGGGAACGTGGACAGGAGCGAACCTGCACGCGGCACGATGATGAGGACGATGATGTCAACGATCAGGGGATGGTCGGTCGATTGAAGTGGTATTGACGAGCGGCGGGGTACTCGGCGTCGACAGCAGCAGGTCGTGACGGCTCCAGGCGAACGCAGTTGGGCTTGGTTCAACATTCAGCGGGTTCGATGCAGCATTCAGCGGGTTCGATGCAGCATTCAGCGGGTTCGACACGGCGTTCAGGCGAGTTCGATGCGGCGTTCAGGCGAGTTCTACGCGGCGTTCAGGCGGGGCAGCGTCCAGGCTAGGTGGCAGCGGGTCCTGCGCTCGGGGACAATGGGTCCTGCGCTCGGGGTCAGCGGCTGTTCGGCCCTCGGG
Organism: Iris macrosiphon; assembly: GCA_036927795.1. Taxonomy (NCBI): domain Eukaryota; kingdom Viridiplantae; phylum Streptophyta; class Magnoliopsida; order Asparagales; family Iridaceae; genus Iris; species Iris macrosiphon. The sequence goes on along the minus strand of JAYESA010000014.1, from coordinate 84,005,691 downwards.
GTCAACGGGCTGTTCGACGCTCGGGGTCAGCGAGGAACAGTAAAGTCGGGGGTCAGAGATGGTAGGCTGGTGTATTAGGTTTTGATTGAGAAGGAAATAGGGAATCAATACTTATGTATATATAAGTAATCATAGTAGACTTTGGGTTGACCTAGAATTAGGTCTGGTCAAGGCCTTCTTGGGATTGGGCTTTCTCATGGGTATTACAATGGTTGGAATTTCAATTAATAAAGAAATTGCTAGAATGCTTTGGTTAGATGGTCTGAGGCCATGGTTCAGGGAAATTGAGGTTGTATTACACCTTCCAAGAATTTATGGAATTTACACCTAAAGGAGAATTTGGGTTTATTTACGTATCGTCCAACGGAATGGATACCTCAATGTACTCTTGCACCAAGGTGTCTACACAATGAAAAGTTGTACAAGTTCGACTTATGAATTAATTTAATAAAAGTGAATGCAAGTGGTGTTCTAAAATTTGAAATGACGGTAAGGTGCAACAAAATAAAGTCACAAAAATTGAGAATAATCAATTATCATGCAGTCATTTACTCATTAATTACGAAAAGACGAAAATACCCCTAATCCAAAAAGTGGGGGTGACAAGTCTACCCTCCTTAAAGAATTTCGTCCTTGAAATTTAAAATGACTAACACAAGAACAAGCAATCAATTAATGAAATATACCTCAAGTCTCGAAGAGATATGGATACCGCTCGCGCATTTTGTCCTCTCTCTCCCAAGTTGATTCTCCTGGAGAGTGATTTCTCCATGCAACACGAACCAAGGGAATAGTCTGGTTCCGCAATATCTTCTCTCTACGATCCAAGATCTCCACCGGTTGTTCAGGATAGCTGAGTGTCGGTCCAACTTTGATCTCCAAATGATCTAATACGTGACTAGGATCTGCCACGTACCGTCTCAGCTGCGATACGTGGAACACGTTATGTACTCCATCTAGAGCAGGCGGCAAGTCTAGTCTATAGGCTACTGCACCGACCCTTGCAAGAACACTGAAGGGCCCGATGTATCGTGGACTAAGCTTTCCTCCTCTGTCGAAATGAATCGTGCCCCGCGTCAAAAAAATTTGTAGGAACACCAAATCGCCAACCTAGAACAACGATCTTAACGTGCAACCTAAATAAAGCAATCACAAACCAAACAAAACAATTCAAAATAATACCTGAAACTCTAGGGGTCTACGGTGACTATCTGCCCAATGCCTCTGTCTGTCCTGCGCCACTCGCAGTCTGTCTCTGATAAGTTTTACCTTTTCTGCTGCATCCACGACCATTTCTGGTCCTAACAAGGCTCCTTCTCCAACATCATCCCAAGATAAAGGGGTATGACACCTCCGTCCATATAAAGCCTCGAATGGTGATATCTCAATGCTGGCCTGGTAGCTGTTGTTGTAAGCAACTCTACCAAGTGTAGATGATCCTCCCAATAGCCTCCGAGATCCAATACGCAAGTGCGTAGTATGTCTTCAAGGGTCTGAATTGTCCTTTCAGACTGCCCGTCTGTCTGAGGGTGATATGTGGTACTAAACTTGAGCTGAGTGCCCAAGCTAGACTGCAGGCTCCTCCAGAAATGGAAAGTGAAACGATTATCCCGATCTGAGACAATACTCACAGGAACTCCTTGTAATCTGACAATCTGCTGTATATATATCTCTGCTAACTTCTCTATTGAAGTACCCACTTTAAAAGGTAAGAAGTGGGCTGATTTAGTCAATCTATCCACGATGATCCAAATTGCGTCCTTTCCTCCTGGAGAACGAGGAAGTCCCAAAACGAAGTCTATAGTTACGTGCTTCTACTTCCATTCTGGAATGGATAAAGGTTGAAGCAATCCCCCTGGCCTCTGTCGATCTGCTTTTACCTGTTGGCACACTAAATATCGGGATACGAAGCGTGCTACTTCGCGTTTTATACCATACCACCATACATGCCTCCTCAAATCTCGATATATCTTGTTGGCTCCGGGATGCATCGAGTACTGAGAGCGGTGTGCCTCCTGTAAAACTTCTTCGTGCAGCTCTCCGCTTGGTACACACATCCTCGTGCCATGTCGTAAGGATCCATCACCCGCAATAGTGAAATCGTCTATCAATCCTGCCTGAACTTGTGCACTAATATTCCTTAGAGTCTCATCATCGTACTGCGCAGCTCTAATTTTGTCTATCAGCTCTGATTGAATCTGCAGTCCCCACATCTGAATCTCAGCTCCTGGAACTAATACCTCAATTTCCAAGCTCTCAAGATCAGCTAATAAGTGTCTATCCAAAGTCAAGCACATAGCCATTTGGTACCTGCTCAAGGCATCCGCGACTATGTTGGCTTTCCCTGGATGATACTGTAATGAGATATCAAAGTCTTTCATCAATTCTAACCACCTTCTCTGTCTCATATTCAGCTCCTTCTGTGTAAACACGTACTTTAACCCTCTTGTGGTCTGTGAAGATTTCCACACGCTCTTCATACAAATAGTGCTTCTACAGTTTTAGAGCAAAGATAACTGCTGCTAACTCCAGATCGTGAGTGGGGTAGTTCTTTTCATGAGGGCGTAATTGTCTTGAAGCATAGGCAATTACTTTCCCGTGTTGTTGAAGAATGCATCCCAACCCTTTTCCTGAAGCATCACTGTAGATAGTGAATCCACCTGTCCCTGATGGCAACGTCAAAACTGGTGCTGTCGTTAATCTCCTCTTCAGCTCATCGAATGCGATTTGGCATTCTTCTGTCCAGACAAATTCTACATCCTTCTTGGTCAGCCTAGTCATTGGCTCTGTAATCTTTGAGAAGTCTTGTACAAATCTTCTGTAGTATCCTGCTAGTCCGAGAAAGCTCCTGATTTCAGCTACCGTACCGGGGGTAGCCCATGACTTCACTGCCTCTATCTTCTTTGGGTTAACTGAAATTCTGTCACCCGTTACCATGTGTCCAAAAAATTCAACCTTTTCAAGAAAGAACTCGCACTTTGAAAGCTTCCCGTATAATTTCTCTCTCCTGAGTGTTTCCAAGACTATTCTCAAGTGCTCTTCATGTTCTTCTGGGGTTTTTGAATATACTAGAATGTCGTCAATAAATACTACTACGAACTTGTCAAGGTACTGGTGGAACACCTTGTTCATCAAGTTCATAAATACTGCTGGTGCATTGGTTAAACCAAACGGCATTACTGTAAATTCAAACTAGCAATATCTGGTTTGAAAGGCGGTCTTCGGTATGTCTTCTTTCTTCACTTTCACCTGGTGATAGCCTGACCTCAAGTCTATTTTTGAAAACACCTTCGCTCCGTTCAATTGATCGAAAAGATTATCTATCCTCGGCAGCGGGTATTTGTTTTTGACAGTGAGGTTATTCAAAGCTCTATAATCGATACACATACATACCGTGCCATCCTTCTTTAGTACAAATAATTCTGGTGCTCCCCATGGCGATGAACTGGACCTAATAAAACCTTTGTCTTGCAGCTCTTCAACTTGTTTCTTTAGTTCTACCAACTTATTGTTGTTAACTCTATAGACATGTTGCGAAATAGGCTCCGCTCCTGGTATCAAGTCTATAGAGAACTCAACATCACTGTTTGGTGGCAAACCTGGCAACTCCTCCGGAAATACATCCAGGAACTCCGCTATAAATGGATGTGGTATCTCTTCTTCTTCCACCCTGGCTCCGAAAAAAGTGCCTCTGCTCCGCTCCTCTGCTCCTCTGGCAATCTCGAACTCTGGCTCTCCTGGTGGTCGAAATACTACTCTACCTCCGTGATAATCTATAGAAGCATGGTGTTTACTTAACCAATCCATTCCGAGTACAATATCGTATTCTGGAAGTGGCATGACGAGTAAACTCACGCTCAATTCTCGGCCTTCCAATGACACTCTCCGGTCCTTGCAACAATCACGGACTGGGATAATGCCTCCTCCTGTCGTGATCTTGCAAGTCCTATCTAATGTTTCCATTTTTAAATGATGTTTAATGACATAGGATACAGATACGAAACTATGGGAAGTGCCAGAATCAAATAATACAAGTGTTGGAATAGAATCAAGTAAAACTGAACCTGAAATCACGTCTCCAGCTGGCTCGGCCTCCTCAGTGGTTATGGCGTAAGCTCGTCCTTGTGGTGCTCCTCTCTGTTGCTGCTGCTGCTGAGCAAACCTCTCCTGTTGTGATGGAAGTGGAGGTCCTCTCTGCTGGCCTCCTGGTATAATAGGTTCTCTGGCTGGTCCTCTCTGAGCTGCTCCTCCTCCTTGGCGAGTCTGAATAGTTGGGCAGTCCCTCAGCTGATGTGCTGCTGATCCACACGATAAGCAAGTGCCCAACCTTTTTCTGCAGATGTCTCTCGTATGTCCCATCTTTCCATAATACGAACATGGGGCAACGAGTTGATTATATCTTTGTGGTTGTTGTTGTTGAGCATGTCCTCGAACTGGTGCCTGTTGCTGGTGTTGTTGCTGGTGTTGCTGCTGGTGTTGCTGCTGGTATGGCCTATGTTGTTATTGAAAGTGTCGGCGCTTAGCTGGTCCTGTGTTACCTCATGTTGCTCCAGATGTATCGCGTCCTCTCTTGGGCCTGAGGTCCAAGTCGTCTTTGGCAATCTGGGCATCCATCAGAATACTCTCAAATATAGCAGTACATCATCCCGAAGTACGAGACTTGATCTCCCTATTTAATCCCTTCCTGAATTTCTGTGCTCTGTCTCCTGGATCTCGAACCATCGGTGGTGCAAATCGACTCAATCGACAAAACTCTGCAGCATATTCGTCGACTGACATACCTCCTTGGACTAAGTCATGGAACTAACTTTCTAATGCTCCCAAGGCTACGTCAGGAAAGAATTTCTCTTTGAAGAGTTCCTTAAAGTCTTCCCAAGTAAGTCCTTCAGCGGCGAGTCTCGGCTCTGTACGATACCACGTCAGTGCGATATCAAACATCTGGCTGCCAGCGACCTCTATCTGAAGAATCTCTGTAATCTGTGATAAGCGCAGATTCCTCTCTATGTCTTATAACCATTCGTCAGCATATAGTATTCCTTCTGTGCCTTTGAACTCTCGAGGCATCATCCTCTTAAAGTCTACTATGGTACCGGGCCTCTGTTGTTGTTGACCTTGATGTTGCGGTTGTCGTGCTACTCTCTCCACAGCCTGGAGAGTCACCTGATGAGCATTCTTCATGCTTTCTCTCATCAGTTCGGTCTGCGCCTGGTGTGCTTCTGCTTGCATTCTCTGAGCCTCAGCTTGAACCCGCTGAGCCTCTGCTGTTACTTTCTGGGCCTCTAGCATGCCCTGCATCAATGCGAACATTTGTGCCCCGTCAGCGGGCACTCCTCCAGGAATCGGTGTCGGTGGTTGTGGAAGGTTGTCTGTCATAGCTGGGGCAATCCTCTGTATAGGTGGAGGAGGAATCCCGTTAGTTACAGACACTCCCACACGAACAGGATGTAGGAGAATCTCTAGGTATCTGTTCGTCAGGTTGAGAGGTGGCAGTCCTCTCTGAATTGGCTGCTCCCATTCTCATGGATCTAGTATTCGACGACATCCTGAAAACAGATCAAAGAATCAATTAAGGTGATAGATGTGATATTATCAAGGAAGGACACTACAATGCTAAAGGAAGCAATCCATTAGAATAGAAATATAAAGTTCAGAATTTCCTAGTGTGATTGAGCATTTCTCATCCTAGATCCTATTTCCTATATCCTAGCACAGGCTTGCAGCAGTACAACTAAGTTGTCGCACTACCACGATATCGCATAACTTACGAAGCTAGACCTGCATGGGCCACCACTGAAAACGTGTCATGACTCGCACCCGGTATAGGGGCACGAGAGCGTGGGTACGTCCAGCTTACGCCGCAGTATCGGCGGTAGAACGCTGTCTAGGTTACAGTAATACTATACAGCTAACACCTGTCAATGATGTCCATCTCCATAAGGAGGTCAACATACATCTCACAATAATCTCACAAGTAACTCAATTACAACAACTATAAGGCACGATAAAAGATAAAAGGAAATGACATAATTAAACACTATGTCTCAAACATAAAGATAAATCACAGTCTAGCTATCCAACACAAGTCTCCAAATAAACTTAATATAAGTCTAAACATAAACTAAAATAACCTCCATAAGTCTCAAGCATAAATAAATACTATCTAGATAGCTGTCGGCAATGTCTCATCTAGAAGCATAGTCTCCTCTAGGATATCTGGTACATAGTCTGCATCTATACCTGGTCCATAGTTCGTGGTACAGAAATCCTCAAGATTCTCTGGAAAAAATATCCATTCAGGATTGGAACGAAAATATACCACTAACAGCAGTTTCACATATATTGACAAAAACTATAATACAGTGTAAAGAAATACAAGACAGAATGAAATACTGGCCATGAGAAATACTGGAACAAGTACTGGAACATCATCATCAATATGCATCTGACAAGAAATAGAACTACAAGTGTACGCAAGTACAAAGAATTGGTATATAAGTGTGTATAATAACAGCAACTAGAACATATGGAAATACAAGATCAATCTATCAAGATACATGTCAAGAAATTATCTATCTAAGTGTGTGAAATATCAGTATATCATGTGATCGGCTTGGGACTATATGGGTGAGCTAATGCTGCATGTAAAGTTGGGTATGATCACATAAACTACTCATATTTCCCCATTTTCCCCAGCTAGCACGATGGATTCCAATCACGACTCCTCGTGATAGGTCTCAATGATGCCAACTCGTGTAAAGAACAGTGTCAGAGTCATGTACGATATACAACAAGAATTATAGAGATAATAAACATAATGGAAATTGTCAGAGAATGTACTCGCCTGTGGTCTTTAGCTGGCAATACCACTGTCTGGGTTCCAAGGTGTCGTCTGAATGATCCAACAGTTCTATAGACATAGCATATAATACAATACTTTATCAGACAATACTCTAGCACACAATCAACATAATGATCTTAACAGGCTACACTAGGGGTGGTCACGTCTGTCGTTGTTGTGCATAACAGACAGTCAATAATATGGTCTTGCCAGTACGTCGGTGTACATATGGCAGTCTGCTAACATACTACATGGTCACAGGTCAATGTAACTACGGGGTTTCCGTGGTTACATTCAAGTCATCTAGGGCATATATTACATAGTACATACTATGGCTAACGTATCTCGTAGTACTAATTAATTACACAATTAATAGATATTCATATGTTTATACTTAATTCAATTCATACAATGCATATTTCTAAATACGTATGTATTATGCTGATTGATAATTATACGGTTCATAGGCATCTGCATTAATATTCATTAATTATGATTATAATACACATATTTATATACTAGGGAATACCTATACACTACTTATATGTATGTATATAGATATTAGCTGGGAACATATAATATACATACCAATATACCAATACGCATGCAAATACGTATATACATACGTCCTTATAGTTATTATATATCATAGGAAATGACGGGAACATGGACAGGAGCGAACCTGCACGCGGCACGATGATGAGGACGATGATGTCAACGATCAGGGGGTGGTCGGTCGATTGAAGTGGTGTTGACGAGCGGCGGGGTACTCGGCGTTGACAGCAGCAGGTCGCGACGGCTCCAGGCGAACGTAGTCGGGCTTGGTTCAGCGTTCAGCGGGTTCGACGCAGCATTCAGCGGGTTCGACGCAGCATTCAGCGGGTTTGACGTGGCGTTCAGGCGAGTTTGATGCGGCATTCAGGCGAGTTCGACGCTGCGTTCAGGCGGGGCAGCGTCCAGGCTCGGTGGCAGCGGGTCCTGCGCTCGGGGACAGCGGGTCCTGCGCTCGAGGTCAGCGACTGTTCGGCGCTCGGGGTCAGCGGGCTGTTCGGCCCTCGGGGTCAGCGAGGAATAGTAAAGTCGGGGGTCAAAGATGGTCGGCTGGTGTATTAGATTTTGATTGAGAAGGAAATAGGGAAGCAATACTCATGTATATATATGTAATCATAGTAGACTTTGGGTTGACCTAGAATTAGGTCTGGTCAAGGCCTTCTTGGGATTGGGCTTTCTCATGGGTATTACAATGGTTGGAATTTCAATTAATAAAGAAATTGCAAGAATGCTTTGATTAGATGGTCTGAGGCCATGGTTCAGGGAAATTGAGGTTGTATTACACCTTCCAAGAATTTATGGAATTTACACCTAAAGGAGAATTTGGATTTATTTACGTATCGTCCAACGGAATGGATACCTCAATATACTCTTGCACCAAGGTGTCTACACAATGAAAAGTTGTACAAGTTTGACTTATGAATCAATTTAATAAAAGTGAATGCAAGTGGTGTTCTGAAATTCGAAATGACGGTAAGGTACAACAAAATAAAGTCACAAAAATTGAAAATAATCAATTATCATGCAGTCATTTACTCATTAATTACGAAAAGACGAAAATACCCCTAATCCAAAAAGTGAGGGTGACAGGATATCATAGCCTCCTTTGCTCGGGATAATCAACAACTTTGTATGACGGTTCTTCGGGAGAGAGGAAGGGTCATATTAGACCATACAGCTTGCAAGCGGTACCTTCTCCCGTTACCTACGGACGAGAGCAGACAAACAAGCGGCTGTCCGAGAGATTGAGTTGGGTAAAATATCTCAACTCAATCTGTCAGGGCGCTGGACGCAGGAAAGCAGATTTACCCTGCTTTCCTGTATTGGAGGATGGGTCTAGGCCCAGTTTTGTATTCTCCCATAATTGATCATATGTCAGTCGGTTTGCGGTCACTGACTGACTGCTGGAGAAGATGGATGAAGAATTTTGCCCTTACGAGAACCTGGCAGAACAGATTTTGGACGCGATCTTCAGATGACAATGAGGAAGTCCTTTGTAGACGGGATTTCCCTCATATGTAATCATGAAAATAAAGAAAAACCCTTGTAGACTGGATTTTCCTCATATGTAATCATACTTTTAATTTTAATAAAATCGTCTTCTTCTGTGCATATGATCCTCTTACCATATATTGCTGTGAAGTCTGAATATGTGTAGCTTCGACACGTCTGATACTTTACGCCAACTCGGCTAGAAAGAGTGCTAGGTCCTGTCCTGTCTTTTACGCATAACTAAGGATGCGCAGAAAGTCGCTTAGCAGTCGAGTGTTTGAACTGTCCTGCTGTTAGGAAAGAGGAACCGCGTAGAATTCTTGACTGTTACTTCTGATAAACAGAATTTTTGTTCAGACCGTCATCTTCAAGAATGGTTTCTCGAAAACCTCTTGGAACAGGGCGAGAACTGGCTACCAAAAACTGAGTCGCCATCTTGAATTATAGACGAAATATTCAGACTGGATTCTGGATGAACTTCGAATCGACCCATGTAGAAAAGTAACTTTCAATGTTGAACTCTGTATGCTTCGGGTACATCGGATATTTTAAGGTCAAGAAGGAGTGTCTTCTGTGTGAACCCTTGCAATTAACCACCTTGAGAATTGTTCAGATGTACTGTACTGGCCTGCGTATTTCTCAGATATGCAGAAAGTCATAGAGCGTGAAATCATAAGTTTGTAGCCTCTGAGCATAAAAAGCCACCGAGCGTGAGATCATAGATTCGTAGATGCTGAGCGTGAAGTCGTAGGTTTGTAGCCTCTCGAGCGTAAAAGCTACCGAGCATAAAAGCATCCGGGCGTAAAACCATAGACTTGTAGCCTGTGAGCGAAAAATCGTAGATCTGTAGCCGTCGAGCGTAGAAAGCTCCTTAGCGTAAAAACTGTAGATTTGTAGCTTCTGAAAAGAAAATCTTCCGAGCGTGAAGTTGTGGAGCTGTTGCCTCTGAGCGTAAAAAGCCACCGAGCGTGAGATCATAGATTCGTAGTAAATAGGCGTAGAAAGCTCCTTAGCGAAAAACCATAGATCTGTAGCCGTCGAGCGTAGAAAGCTCTTTAGGGTAAAAACCGAGAATCTTCTTTGCACGAAAACTTTTCGAATTCGCTGACTGTCCGCCTTCTCTGAGTAAATAGGCTGACGTAGTCCCCAATCATAACCAAATATTAAATATAAGATTTGGTTCGGGATCCGAGGAGCCCATCCGAACTCTATATATACCCCAAGTTTCTGAGAGAAAAACTTTTCATCCGTCTTCTGCGAAAGAAAGCTTTTGACTGTTCGAGTTCTTCTTCGTTTCTTCTCCGAGTCTTCAAAGTTTCCAGTAATGGCCTCGAAACAAGTCTCCTCCTCTAAGGGAAAGAAGGTTGCTTCTTCTTCTCGTTCTTCTGCTCAAGCGGGGGCGACTTCCGTCGGGCACGACGAGCTTCATTCTGAACGAAGTATCCCGTCGACTAGCAGTGCACCCGGCCTTAAAGGTAGAGCTTTTGGGACAAAAAAGAACGACTGAAAATCCTTCACGCACATTGTACGTGAACGCGCTAGGTCATCTTCTGTGCTGATAGCCTCTTCGAGGAAGATGATGCACAGAGATGTTTCATCTTTTACGCCCATATTTCTAATGTGTCAGCGCAAAAACTCCATATTTTTGCAGTCTGGCGTAAAAGCTTTGACTGTCAAAAGTTGGCGTATACTATATAATTTGAGTGTCACGTAGGGATGGAAATTCTGGCGTAATAACTCGAATTTTGGCAGTCTGGCGTAAAACACAGACTGTCAAAAACTTTGCGTATACTGCCAGTCTTGAATTTTATGCCTTGGAATGGGATTCCAGCGTAAAAGCTCAAGTTTTTTTGCAGTCTTGGCATAAAGCATAGACTGTTGATTTTTCTGCATATGCTGCAAGATCTGTAATGTCTAGTTATAGGAACTAATGTATTTTTCTTGCATTCTTGCAGTTAACTTGCATGCGTCCCCGCTAGCCGATGTGATAGGTTTTATCGCCGGGATGCTGCACTCCAACTATCTAGAGGATCTGTCGCACGTGATATTTCCTATCTTCGGGCCCCAGTATCCTGAGGAAGGGAAATTTTGATATCGGCTCAGGGTGAGCGAACGCTGCTGAACATGATCAACGGAGAGCCCCTGACGTACATAGATGGGGACCAATACATAAAGCCGGCTTTTCTCTTCGGGGACATGATTGACAAGCAGTCCCAGACGAAGCCCAAGAAAGAACTCTAGGTCTTCCCTGCCGGGAGCTTGGTTTTGTATCTGCCTATGATGTCGAGAGACTATCCCATCTCGGCATTCTTCCATGCTACACATCCTAGGAGGATGTCGTGGACGCTGACTCCGGATCTTCACCGCAGGCCGGGAAAGATATTTTATCTGAAAGGAGCTGACCAGGGGTCGTTTGTCAGCCGCCCTTCCGGCAATGTGACGATGTTCAGGGGACTGTACCCGGGCAGTGTCCCGAGCGAAGATAGTTTAGTGATCCAGCCGGTCCAATTACCGACTTTCTACAATGATTTCATGGGGCGCGAGAGAGTATACCCTAAGGTGAACCCTCGGACAAGCGGGTGGATCACCCCCACAAATCTTCGATAGGCTCGCTTATCTGATTGGGCCCTGAAGCATTTTTAGACCGTATTGGAGAGCATTGGTATGTTTGTAGTTGTGAGTGCCACCAGTGTTGGGTTGCCTCTCAACCCCAACATGTTTCTGGCATTGATGTAGCGATATATCTCGCTCACCGGGACTTTCGCCACTCCACTGGGGGAGTTGGGATTGGCCCTCCACGAGATTGCAGAGATCTTGAGACTGCCGATGGGGCATACTCCATATGAAGAGTATATTCCCACGAACCGGGAGCTAGGAGATTTCGACCCTCGGGTAGTGGAAGTGTACCAGGAGCGGATGTGCCACTACCTCACTTGCACCGCTTTTTATGACGAGCCTTCAGATTTGGCTCACTTCAATAAATGGACGTCCTACCTCTTCTTTCACCGGTCCAGGACTGCTAAGCCGGAGAAGGTATTGGAAGGCAAGGATCAGCCTTTGAATCCTCTGAGCGTGCTTAATGCTCAGGTAGTTGACGATATTATGGAAGACGCTGGGGCTCTGGACCGGATTCACGACGAAGGGGTAGGAAAGTATCCCATAGGCACTAAGGCCTATAGTTATTTGAGGTGCTGCCGCAGGCCTCTGTCCAGGGAAGCTCAACTGGCTGGCTTCCTCTCCGTCTGGCTGCGCCGACTGGTGGTACCCGGCATCGCATTTGCGGACCGCATTCACCGTAACACGCTATGGCCTGCAGTGCGTCTAGTATTTGGGGTAAGACTGGGCTTGCTTCCTGCCATGGTGTGCTGCATTCAAGCTGGCCTGAAGGCCATGACTGACGGGCTGCTCGCCGATAAAACTCGGCGTGATATCTTTCCCAGGGTAGAATTACCATACCTGTATCTGATGGGATGGTTAATTCTTCATAACCCTAGGGCTATGTCTCCCGGCTCTGGCAGTAGTTCAGGGGCTATCTTCTTGTTGAACTACAAGAATTCCTCCTGGAACGTGACCACAGTTATAGACTGTCGGCGGGCGCTGAATCTTAGTCACAGCTGGAAGCTCTTCTGCACCGTCCCCCCTGTACATCTCAATCAACAGGGGATCAGACTTCAGGATGTAGGCAACGGGAAGATTATTCTTTCTCATGAGTCTTTTAATTGGTTGGTCTGCATTAGACCTTCCCATCTACTATACAGAAGTGAAGACCATTGCTTCTTCGAGCCCTACTTGCCTAGTCGATTTGCCAGGCAATTCGGGTACGACCAGTTGTACATGGGCAATGCCGTCACCAGCTTCAGGTCCAGGGGTGGACTCATTATTGGAGCCAGAGGATGGCAATATTTCATCATGGGTTGCACTGCGGCAACTTTTACCATGCCCGTCATTTCACTCTCCATGGAGTTGCGTATTCTCCACTCGTATGCCCAGTTCTATGTGGCAACCAACACCTTCCATCGTGATTTTCATATGCGTAGAAGTTTCAGGGTGCCCTCTTCCAAGTCTGGGGGAAGAGTCGAAGTCCCCTCGGTTTCTTCTGACGAGGGTGAGGAGTCCGTCAATCCAGATGAGCCTCTGTTGGCGGTATCAAGGGGTGAAGTACCTCTGCCTGCAGGGCCTTTGATAATCTCTGGGAAGCGAAGGGCTCCTGCTCCAAAGGAGACTTTCCCTCGCAAGAGGAAGAAGAAGACGGTTACTCGTCCTCTTCGGATTCCTGGTATTGAGGCTCCTAGAAGTGAGCCTGCATCTCCCTATGTCGGGGATGATTCTTTGACTGGAAGTTCCTCGCCTTTTAGAGAGGGAACCTCAACAGTCCCGGCTGGTGGTGCCGGAGAATTCCTGCTGGAGGCTGCTGTCGCTGCTACCGCTTCTGGTAGTGGAACGAGATCGCCTTCGGGGCCGAGCCGAATGAGGATATCTTTATCCGGATCAGCATCGGGAGAGACCCCTGTCGTGTCTGTAGGTGCACCCAGCGAGATTCTACCTGGTGAACCTCAAGTGGATCTCGGCGAAGATTCGGAAGAGTACTTACCGATGTTCGTTAGAGCACCCCCTTCTCCAGGTATGACAGCTTGCCTAGCATCACTAAGAAATGATTTAGCTGTACTGGCCGCGGATGCGACATATACACCATTGGCCATGGGTAAATGTCATCTTTTATGCCTCTTCTTTTAGGAAAATTAACATTATGCTGATATTAACTTCCTTTTGTCTTCTTTTTAGGGGAAGACATGTTCGGGGAGGGCAGTGTAGATGCGCCCTTTGGCTCTGTGTCAGGTCCTGGAGGTGACACGGAGGTGCCTGATTTTAAAGAGGAAACATCTTCGGGTGCCGGCTCGCCTGTAGTAGAGATTCTGATATCTCAAGAGGCGACGAGCCTATCATTGCGACAATGCCTCTTTTGAGTACGCCGGTTACTTCGTCCGGTATTGGCGCTTCTTTTTTTGTCACACCACCTGTTGAGGCGACGGTCGTGGCAACATCGTCTGCGGTTGTCCTTGGAGGGGGACTTGCCACTATCGCGGCCACTCCCAGCGTCCATTCGGATCTAGCTGCGCTGACCGAACAGTATACTGGTATCTTCTACACCACCTTGAAAATGTTAATATCAATAGTATTGGAGAAGAATTTGGGCTTTGCGTCGCTGAGAAGGTCCTCCCGGGCCTCTATAGTGCCGATCCAAGAATTCAACGACACTGGGGTAGCTGACACGCTGGAGGAGATAGTTAATGGTTTGGAGCAACCCATTAACGATACTTGCAGCTAGCTCGAGGCAACATTGATGGTCTCGTTCAAGCTAGGTATGACTCCCTGACTGCGCAGCTTGCTGAACAGATGGAGTCTTTGAATAAGTCCATCGCGGCTCAACAGCAGGAGATGGATGATGAGCGTGTCCAATTGGAGTATATCGTCCCCGAGTTGACCCTATGCGAAGCCGAATATGAGAAAGTGGCAGCGAAGGCTCGCATATTGAAGGATGAGCTCGTTCGAGTAAAGGCGAAGCCTCTCTCCTTGTCGGCAGCCCGAGATGTGCTGAATGAGCGACGGGCGACTGTTCAGCAGAATCTAACGCGTATGGGTGCTTTCCACTCAGGTTTTGTGCGGGCTCGGTCTGAGCTAGCTGCTTTGGACAACAATGCGGCAAGGTTGGAACGGGCTCACGCCGACGTCTTGAACTCCCGGGATGAGAGAATGGTTGCTCTGGCGCAACAGATTCGCGATCTAACCGCTCCCCCCAAATGATGTACTTTTTTGCTTTTCAATATACTTTTGCTCTTTTTTTGGGAATAATAAAGAGACTTTCATCTGACTTTGTGGACCCATCATTTTAGAATATAAATGACAGGTTTGGGTGAAAGTGATATCAGAGGTAATACGGACGTGACATACTCTCGGTATGTTTTATCAGGATATATCTATTCAGAGGTAATATGAACATGATAGAATACGATCCAACTAGTTTTGTTTGGGAAGTAGTTTTGTCAGAATGAGGTTTTTGCCATATTCTACTTGAGCAAAGTAGGTTAAGCATAGTACCTTTTCAGGAATTTGCCATTGATAGGAGCCATTAACAGGTCTCCATTAGGATTGGCTAACCTGTAAGAGCCGTTTGAGAACGTCGTCTCGATCACATAAGGGCCTTCCCATTTAGGCTAGAATTTGCCCTTACTCTTGTCAGTAAGAATCATCGGCCTTCTTACGGCTAAAACTAGCTCGTCGACCTTGAACACTCTTTCCTTTACTTTTTGATTAAAAGCTCTGGAAATACGTGCTTGGTAGAACGCGATGCACTGTTGAGCTTGGAGGCATTTCTCGTCTAATTTTTCTAGCTCTTGAAGCCTTAACAGGTCATTCTTTTCTTGAGTCAACTCATTAGCCACGGCTATCCTGAGTGACAGAATTTGGATCTCGATGGGGAGAACTGCTTTGCTCCCGTAAACCAATGAGAATATGGTATAACCTATTGGTGGTCGTACCGTTGTGCGGTATGCCCAGAGACATTCTCCCAGCTTCTCATTGTAGAAGCATAAAAAATACGCCGGATGGCTATACGCAACATATTGATGCAGAGCAGCGTAAACAGAGGCCTTCAGAGCCATCAAGCGTGCAACAAAGCTTTTTCCGCTAAACACAGCGTGAAATATAAATTCAAAGGACCATCCGCGTAAGGCAGTACGTCCAAGCTGCTTCAGCGTAAATAGGGTGCTTCATCGACTCCTGGGCGTAAAACCCATCCTCTTTCAAACGCAGCATTGAAGTGTACCAGAGATGCTTCGTATTCTCCGAAGTGAACTTGTCAGATCATGCAATGAACCTGACGTCTGGACTTCTGACAAAGGGATACTACTCGACTACCCAGACGACGGCTATAATGATGGCACAGCACTGCGACCCAGGCTGTCATTTACCGCCATCTCCTTTGCGTAAACCACTTTTACGTGCAAGAAGGGATACGCTGTCTTATTTTACACAGGCGGACATGAGCTGTTTACGCTCTGCAGTAGACAAACCGCCTGCCACATTAAAAGCTGTACTTCGTACGGGGCTCGAGGCACGTCTCTACGACTGATGCGCAGAGCGGTGACAGTTTCTCGAGGTACGTCTCTACGTCCAATGCACAGAGCGATGATATTTGCTCGAGGCACGTCTCTACGTCTAATTCACAAAGCGGTGATAGTTTCTCGAGGCACGTCTCTGCGACTGATGCACAGAAGGGCTGCAAACCTTAAAAAATATGCCTCTGTATTTAATGCACAGGATGGTGGCAAATCTCTGCATTTAATGTAAGAGATTTGATTATATCTTCAAAAGCCGTAATTCTGGCTAAGACGTCCACATCAGCACTCTGGCATGGTACGCAGCGGCTTCTACGCCCATTCAGCTCCTGTGCTCACTCGGCTTCTACGCCCATTTTGGCTTCAACGCCCACTCGGCCTCTATGACCACTCGGTCTCTATGACCACCCGGCTTCTACGCCCACTCGGCCTCTATGACCGCTCGGCTTCTACGCCTATTCGACTTCTATGCCTGCTTGGCTTCTACGCCTTGGTGACAGACATTGGCTTCTACGCCCACCTCTTCTAGACAAGGGATACCTACCTACGTGGCTTTTATGCCTTGATCTTCGTAGCGATTATACGCATTTTGTCCCTTAGTTGGACCCGCGTCACACGCTCATTCAAAGGATTATCTATACGCAGGCAATGGTTATTTTAACCATTGTGTAAAAGGGTGCTGTACTTTTCACTCCTTGGTTTCTACACCGACGGAGTGGTCACTGTCACTAAAACTCTATAAATAGAGACCTCTATCTATGAGGAACAAGGTCGACAAAAATGGGAGGATCGAAGGAATTGGTCTAAAAACTTCCAAGAAAGATCGAACCAGAGGTCAAGAGAGAGAGAGAGAGAAGAATCCGGAGCTCAGGCAAAGAGTAGGGATCGACGACTTTGGCATCGTGCATCCACCTTCTTCTGCAACCTTTGAAGCTGCTTCCTATCTTCTACGGCACTTCTTCATCATTGTGTGGTCCAAGGGGTAAAGTGATCGACTGCAGATCAGACACCTATAGCAATATTTACCCAGATTAAATAAATTATACTCCCATATCCTCGTATAGGATCAAATTGTACAAGTTTTTTTGTAAACCAAAGAAGGCGGGTTTCGTGTAAACCCCATCTTGAATACATTTTCATTCTTTCGTTTTCCACCACAAATAAGATGGCAACTCTGCTGGGGAGGTCTTTCTCATCTGATTTGGCGGCCCTGGCCCGATGGAAGAAGAGGTAGGACGTCTATTTAGTGGTGTGAGCCAAATCAGAAGGCTCATCATAAAAAGTGGTACACGCGAAGTAGTGGCACATCAGCTCCTGATACACCTCCACAACCCGAGGGTCCGAGTCCTCCAACTCCGGGTTGGTGGGAACATTCTCTTCATATGGGGTATCCCCCATCGGCAGTCTCGAGATCACTGCCATCTCATGGAGGGCCAACCCCAACTCTCCCAGTGGAGTGGTGAAGGTCACGGTGAGCGAAATATATCGCTCCATCAGTGCCAGAAACAGGTTAGGATTTGGAGGCAACCCAACACTCGTCGCACTCACAGCAGCATACAGTCCAATGACCTCCAGCTCTCTCCGAAAATGCTTCAAGGCCCAATCAACTAGTCAAGCCCATCGAAGGTTTGTTGGGGTGATCCACCCATTGCACCGAGGATTCTCCTTGGGGTATACCCCCCCTCGCCCCATGAAGTCGTTGCAGAAAGTCGGCAATTGGACCGGCTGGATCCCTGAACTGTCTTCACTCGGGACGCTGCCCGGGCACAGTCCCCTGAACACCGTCACAACGTCGGAAGGATGGCTGACAAACGACCCCTGGTCATCTCCTTTCAGATGAAAGATCTTCCCCGGCTTGCCGTGAAGATCGGGAGTCAGCGTCCACGACATCCTCCTGGAATGTGTCGCATGGGAGAAAGCCGAGATGGGATAATCTTTCGGCATCGCTGGCAGATACAAGACCACACTCTCGACGGAGAAAACCCAGGGTTCTCTCTTGGGCTTCGTCTTGGACTGTTTGTCAATCATGTCCCCAAAGAGAAAAGCCGACTTTATGTACTGGTCCCCGTCTATGTACGTCAGGGGCTCCCCGTTAATCATGTTCAGCAACGTCCGCTCGCCCTGAGCCGATATCAAGATCTCTATTCCTTCAGGATACTGGGGTCCGGAGATAGGAAATGTCACGTGGGACAGATCCTCCAGATAGTTTGAGTGCAGCATCCCGGCAGCGGAACCGATCACCTCGGCCAGAGGAGACTCATGCAAGTTAACTGCAAAAGTACAAGGAAAACACGTCATTACAAATCTTGCAACATAAAGACCAAGAAACGATAGTCTGTGCTTTACGCTAAGACTGTACAAAATTTGGTCATTTTACGCCGGAAGTCACATCCAGAAGCGTAAATTGGCGGTATACGGTCCGTGCTTTATGCCTGACTTCCAAAATTCTAGTTATTACGCTGGAGGTCCCATCCACAAGCGTAAAGCTAAAATTTTATAGTATACACCAAGTTTTTAGCAGTCAGAGCTTTTATGCTCAAAACTGCGAAAATATGGAGTTTTTACGCTGGCACATTAGAAATATGGGCATAAAAGATAAAAACGTCTCCGTGCGTCATCTTCCTCAAAGAGGCTATCAGCACAGAAGACGACCTAGCGCGGTCACGTTCAACGTGTGCGAAGGATTTTTCGTCATTCTTTGTCATCCCAAAGGCTCTACCTCTAAGTCCGGGTGCGCTACTCGTCGGCGGGATGCTTCGCTCAAAAGAAAGTTCACCTTGCCCGACCGAAGACTCTCGCGCTGGGGCAGAAGAACGAGAAGAAGAACCTATACTCTTTCCCTTAGTGGAGGGGATTTGTTTCGGCGCCATTTCTGAAAACTCGGAGTGCTCGGAGAAAGAACGAGGGGAAAAAACTCAAACAGTCGAAGGCTCTCTTTCGCAGAAGACGGATGAAAAAGTTTTTCTCTCAAAAGCTTGGGATATATATAGAGTTCGGGTCGAGTCCTCAAATCCTTGGACGGACTCCTCGAAATCCTAACCAAATCTCACAATTAATATTTGGTTATGATTGGGTACTACGTAAGCCCACTACTCTCGAAAGGCGGACAGTCAGCAAATTCGAAGAGTTTTTCGTACAAAAGCAGGTCAGCGGTTCCTACACTAAGGAGCTTTCTACGCTCGACAGCAACAGATCTACGGTTTTACCCTCGCAAGCTATCAGTCTATGGTTTTACGCCCGGATGCCTTTGTGCTCGGTAGCTTTTATGCTCGAGAGGCTACAAACCTACGACTTTACGCTCAGCAGATACCAAATCGATGATCTCACGCTCGGTGGTATTTAGTTTACGCTCGGAGGCAACAGATCCACAATATTACGCTCAAAAGATTTCTTTTTCACAAGCTACAAATCAACAGTTCTACGCTAAGAAGCTTTCTACGCTCGATAGCTACAGATCTACGATTTTACGCTCGCAAGCTATCAGTCTATGGTTTTATGCCCGGATGCCTTTGTGCTCGGTAGCTTTTATGCTTGAGAGGCTACAAACCTACGACTTCACGCTAAGAAGCTATAAATCAAAGATTTTACGCTCGGTGGCTTTCTACGCTCAATAGGCTACGAACTCAGGATTTTCAGCTCATCTACACTATGGATCTCTGACTTTTCGTATATCCGAACAGTTCTCAAGGCGGTCGATTATAGGAGTTCACACAGAATATACTCCTTCTCGACCTCAAAATATCCCAAGTACCCAAAACATACAGAGTTCAAACATTGAGAAATTACTCTTCTTGGGTCAATTGGAGGTTCATCCAGACTCCAGTCCGAATATTTCATCTATCAAGATGGCAACTCAGTTTGACAGCCATTCCTCGACCCTGTTCCAAGGGATTTTCGAGAAGTCATTCTTGAAGATAAAGTCTGAAACAAGAATTCTATTTACACAGAAGTGAAAAACAGTTCAGAATTCTACGCGGTTCCTCATTCCTGACAACAGAACAGTTCGAACACTCGAATGCTAAAGCGGCTTTCTGCGCATCACTAGTTATGCGTAAAAGACAGGACAGGGCCTAAATACTCTTTCTATCAGAATCGGCGTAAAGAATCAGACGTGTCGAAGCTACACATATTCAGACTTCACAGCAACGTATGGCAAGACAATTAAATGCACAGAAGAAGACAACTTTATTAAAAGAAAATGATGATTACATATGAGGGAAATCAGTCTACAAGGGTTTTCTTCATTTTTTGTGAATACATATGAGGGAAATCCCGTCTACAAAGGATTTTCTCGTCATCATCGGAAGGCTACCCCCAGGATTTGTTCTGACAGGTTCTCGCATCGGTAAAGGTCTTTCTCTTCTTCCATGGCGGTTCATCGACTTCCACAGTCATGAACAAGAAGATGATTGCTGGCGGAAGGATACAGCACTGGGCCTACCTGAACTTCTTCAGGCCCCATCCTCCACATGCCATGTCAGATCCAGTTGAGACTTCTTTAACCCAACTCGATCGAGGACGATGGTTACAGTTTGTCTAATCTCGTCTGCAGAGGTCTCAGGGGGAAATATACAGTCTGCAAGCTGTATGGTCCAATGCGACCCTTCCCTTCTCCTGGAAGAACTGCCATATAAAGTTATTGATTATCCCGAGCAAGGGAGGCTAAGATATCCTTCCATGATCCATCGTTGTAGTGGACACTTGCTCGAAGACGCTGTCTTCTTCGGCTCCTTACATGCTGGAAGAACATGATCTCCTTTTTCCTCAGGTCAACCCGACGAATTCCGGCGATCATCTCTGCATGGTAATAAAAATGTGGAGAGAACAGGTTAAACCCCCCAGCCTTTTTATAGGCGAAAGAGGTCACACCGGTCCCCAATAAATCCGCCATAAAGTCAGCATCGACCGTTTCAATGCTCCATTCAGAAACGTTTAGAGTTACGAAGAGTGGTTCATGCTTTATTCAAAGCGTTCCAAATTCCGAGGAATTTGAAAGCTTTGAAGGGGGTCTTGTAGAAGCATGAAAAATACGCCGGATGGCTATACGCAGCATATTGATGCAGAGCAGCGTAAACAGAGGCCTTTAGAGCCATCAAGCGTGCAACAGAGCTTTTTTTGCTAAATACAGCATGAAATATAAACTCAAAGGACCATCCGCGTAAGGCAGTGCGTCCAACCCGCTTCAGCGTAAACAGGGTGCTTCATCGACTCCTGGGCGTAAAACCCATCCTCTTTCAAACACAGCATTGAAGTATACGAGAGACGCTTCGTATTCTCCTTAGTGAACCTGTCAGATCCTGCAATAAACTTGTCAGATCCTGCAATGAACCTGACGTCTAGACTTCTGACAAAGGGATACTGCTCGACTACCCAGACGATGGCTATAATGATGGCACAGTACTGTGACCCAGGCTGTCATTTACCGCCG
Organism: Iris macrosiphon; assembly: GCA_036927795.1. Classification (NCBI taxonomy): domain Eukaryota; kingdom Viridiplantae; phylum Streptophyta; class Magnoliopsida; order Asparagales; family Iridaceae; genus Iris; species Iris macrosiphon. The sequence continues at coordinate 83,984,267 of JAYESA010000014.1, read as the reverse complement.
TTTCCTTTGCGTAAACCGCTTTTACGTGCACGAAGGGATATGCTGCCTTATTTTACACAGGCGGACATGAGCTGTTTACGCTCTGTAGTAGACAAACCGCCTGCCACATCAAAAGCTGCACTTTGTACGGGGCTCGAGGCACGTCTCTACGACTGATGCACAGAGCGGTGACAGTTTCTCGAGGCACATCTCTACGTCTAATGCACAGAGCGATGACAGTTGCTCGAGGCACGTTTCTACGTCTAATGCACAGAGCGGTGACAGTTTCTCGAGGCACGTCTCTGCGACTGATGCACAGAAGGACTGCAGACCTTCAAAAATACGTCTCTGTATTTAATGCACATGATGGTGGCAAATCTCTGCATTTAATGCAAGAGATTTGATTATATCTTCAAAAGTCATAATTTCGGCTAAGACGTCCACATCAGCACTCTGGCACGGTACGCAGCGGCTTCTACGCCCATTCAGCTCCTGTGCTCACTCGGCTTCTACGCCTATTTCGGCTTCACCGCCCACTCGGCCTCTATGACCACTCGGTCTCTATGACCACTCGGCTTCTACGCCCACTCGGCCTCTATGACCGTTCGGCTTCTATGCCTATTCGGCTTCTATGCCTGCTTGGCTTCTATGCCATGGTGACAGACATTGGCTTCTACGCCCACCTCTTCTACACAAGGGATACCTACCTACGTGGCTTCTACGGCGTGATCTTCGTAGCGATTATACGTATTTTATCCCTTAGTTGGACCCGCGTCACACGCTCATTCAAAGGATTATTTATACGCAGGCATTGATTATTTTAACCGTTGTGTAAAAGGGTGTTGTACTTTCCACTCCTCGGTTTCTACACCGACGTAGTGGTCACTGTCACTAAAACTCTATAAATAGAGACCTCTATCAATGAGGAACAAGGTCGACAAAAATAGGAGGATCGAAGGAATTGGTCTAAAAACTTTCAAGAAAGATCGAACCAGAGGTCAAGAGAGAGAGAGAGAGAGAAGAATCCGGAGCTTAGGCAAAGAGTAGGGATCGACGACTTTGGCATCGTGCATCCACCCTCTTCTGCAACCTTCGAAGCTGCTTCCTGTCTTCTACGGCACTTCTTCATCATCGTGTGGTCCAATGGCTAAAGTGATCGACTGCAGATCAGACACCTATAGCAATATTTACCCAGATTAAATAAATTATACTCCCACATCCTCGTATATGATCAAATTGTACAAGTTTGTTTGTAAACCCCATCTTGAATACATTTTCATTCTTTCGTTTTCCACTATAAACACTCATTCCAATCCCTCTTGTTCGAAGAGACAAACTTTTTTATGAGCTTGATAATGGTTTTGTTGAAAGCTTCCGCCAAACCATTAGCAGCAGGATTATATGCCGTAAAGGCCACATTTTGTATCCAATTTTTATCGCAAAATCGATGAAATGCTTGGCTGATAAATTGGGGCCCATTGTCATAAATTATCCTCCGGGGTATCCCGAAGCGATAAATGACGTGATGCTTGATGAAGGTGATCACATTAGATGCCTTCACCTCAGCAAGAGGGATCGCCTCTGCCTATTTTGAGAAATAATCCATAATGGCCAGTATGAACCGGTGACCTCTGGAAGAAGACGGGTGAATAGGACCAATGATATCCATACCTCATGCTTCGAAAGGCCAGGACGCAACCGTAGGATGTAGATGTTCAGGAGGTTGATGGATAAAGTCTGCATGGACCTGACAGGCTTTGTACTGTCTTGCATACTTTATTGCATCTGTGATCATAGTAGGCCAGTAATAGCCCATTCTCCTGATGCGATCCTATAGCTTTGGACCGGGTTGATGCGCTCCGCATACGCCGTCGCGAGCTTCACGGATAATCCGCTGTGCTTCATGACCAGAGAGACATCGTAATAATAGTCCATCATAAGACCAGCGATATAGACATTGTGAAGATGCGTCGAAATAGAAGCGTAATGATCGTCTTTTGACGGATACTGCTTCTTTAGGGTCCTCCGGCAAGATTCTATATGCCACGAAATCTATAAAGGGACTTCTCCAGTCTCTCCTGGGAGGATCTGTGTTCACAGCGTAGCTGTATTCTATGTGAAAGTTATTTTTCACACAGAATAGATCTTTGCTAAGAAGGATTACCAAATTCTGCCTTCTTATAGGGGTAGCTAAATCTGTAGCTAGACTGGCTAGGGCATCAGCTTCCAGATTCTGAGATCAGGGAACATGTTCTAGGAAGAATCCTTTGAATGTCATGGCTATCTCGACCATTGCTCGGTGATAGGGGATGAGGTCTGGATTTTGGACTTCATATATTCCTCTGACTTGATTGACGATCAGCAGAGCGTCACCAAAAGCTTCTAGAGATTCGACGCCCAATTCTTTAGCGACTTGGAGCCCGATTAGTAGAGCGTTATACTCTGCCACATTGTTAGAACTGGGCTCGCTAAGAGAATATGCTCGATAGATGATGAGCTTATCAGGAGTAACCAGGACAATTCCTACTCCCGAAACCATATTTCCCCAGGGACCAGTCCTGGAGGCACCATCGAAGAATAGTTGCCATGCATCACTTTCCATTGCAGAATTATACTCTGTAACTTCGTCGGGAATGTCCTCGTACAGTTTGGAGGCCTCCGGGATCAGATGAGCAGCTAGGAAGTCAGCCAATGCTTGGCCTTTGACGGACTTCTGAGGGACGTACACCATGTCATATGGTGTTAATAACATCGCCCAAGTCGCGAGTCGGGAATTAAGAACACTTGGCTTGTTCATCAGTACCCGCAGAGGATTGACCCTGGAGATGATGTGAATGGTTTGGCCTATGACATAGTGCCATATTTTCTGGATAGCGAACATCAGAGCCAAGCGTCCTTTCTCTACTGGGTTGTACCGGTGTTCGGCTCCGACCATCATCCTGCTGAGGTAGTAGATAGCCTGCTCATGGCCCATATCATTCTTTTGTGCAAGAAGAGCTCCCAGAGAATGGTCCATCGCTCGAACATAGAACACGAATGGTCTTCCTATGCTGGAGGCACTAGAACTGGCGGAATAGTGAGGTAGCGTTTGATATCACCGAACGCTTGCTGACAGGCTTCGTCCCATACGAAGGATACACCTTTCTTCATGAGACGAGAAAAGGGCTGACATCTCCCAGAGAGGTTGGATATGAATCTCCGGATATAAGCCAGACGACCTTAAAATCCCCTGAGTTCTCTCATATTACGGGGCGGTCACATTTCTAAGATGGCCTTGACTTTATCATGGTCCACTTGAATGCCTTTAGCGGTAATGACAAATTCCAGAAATTTGCCACTAGATACCCCCAGAAAGGACTTTGTAGAATTTATTTTGAGTTGATGTTGGCGCATTAATTCGAATACTGTCTTCAAGTCTTGGATGTGATTATCCTTGAGGCCGCTTTTGACAGCTACATCGTCCACGTAACATTCTACTGTTCTGCGTAAATGCTCATGGAATATGTTACTCATAGCCCGTTGGTACGTAGCCCCGGTATTCTTTAATCCGAAGGGCATGACCGTATAGCAATATACCCCCAATGGTGTCCGGAAGGCAGTATGCTTTTCGTCCTCAGGATGTATCTTGATTTGGTTGTATCCTGAAAATTTATCCATGAAAGACATACGTTCGAAACCGCAATTATTATCAATCATGACGTCTGTGATGGGAAGAGGAAACTCATCCTTGGGGCAAGCTGCATTCAGATCTCGATAATTGATGCAGACACGTACTTACCCATTTTTCTTCATGACTGGGACAACATTGGCGACCCAGTCGGGATGTTGTTCTTCTCGAATGAAGCCGCAGGCTATCAACTTCTTGACTTCAGCTTCAATGGCGTCCATCATATCCGGGCGAAACCGGCGTTGGTGCTGCTTTACAGGCTTCGAATCGGGCAATATATTGAGCTTATGAGTAGCCACTTTGGATCAAGACCTGGCATATCCTCATAATCCCACGCAAAGACGTTGATATATTCTTTTATCAGCTGGATAACTTTTTCCCTTTCTGCTTCAGAAAGATTATTACTGATAAATATCGGCTTTGGTGAAAGTTCATCCCCAACGTCAATCTGGATAACTTTATCTACAGTGGGAGGTTCTCTCTGCTCGAAGCGGAACTCCCATTGTGTATCCATTTATTAAGCCCAAGCATCATTCTAAAATAGTTCAGATTCTTGTTCGTCTACTTCGAAGAAATCTGTTACTACCATATTTACTGATAATGTTTGTTCGAGAGCATGAGATGAGTCAGAGGGCGCTTAGCCATTTTGAGAAGAGGAAAAGATATCCTCGTTTGACTCAGGAGTTGCAAGGGAGGTGGTATACCCTAACCCAAAATGAGTTCGTTGATAATAGGGATCGCCGTACAGCTGTTTGTGGTTTTAAATGAAAGAATGAAAGTATATTTCAATGACAGGTTTTATACGAAACCCGTGCCCTTTGGTTTATAAACAAATATGTACAATTTAATCCTATACGAGGATGTGGGAGTACAATTTATTTAATCTAGGTATAAATTGCTATAGGTGTCTGATCAGTAGTCGATCACTTTATCCCTTGGACCACACGATGTTGAAGAAGTGCCGTGGAAGACAGGTAGCAGCTTCGAAGGTTGCAGAAGAGGGTGGGTGCACGATGCCAAAGTCGTCGATCCCTGCTCTTTGCCTGAGCCCCGGACTCTCTCTCTCTCTCTCTCTCTCTTGACCTCCGGTTCGATCTTTCTGGGAAGTTCGACCTTGTTCGATCTTCAAGTTTGATGTTTTTCGACCTTGTTCCCCATTGATAGTGGTCTCTATTTATAGAGTTTTGGTGACAGTGACCACTCTGTCGGTGTAAAAACCGAGGAGTGGAAAGTACAGCACCCTTTTACACAATGGTTAAAATAACCAATGCCTGCGTATAGATGACCTTTTGAGTGAGCATAAGACGCGTGTCCAACTAAGGAGACAAAATGCGTATATCTGCTGCGAAGATCACAGCGTAGAATCCACGTAGGTAGGTATCCCTTGTGTAGAAGAGGTTGGCGTAGAAGCCAAATGACTGTCACCCTGGCGTAGAAGCCAGATAGGCATAGAAGCCGGATAGGCATAGAAGTCGAATAGGCGTAGAAGCCGAACAGGCGTAGAAGTCGAATTGGCGTAGAAGCCGACTGGTCGTAGAGACTGAGTGGGCGTTTGAAGCCGAATGAGCACAGATCTTGAATGGGCGTAGAAGCTGCTGCGTACCGTGCCAGAGTGCTGATGTGGACGTCTTTAGCCGGAATTACGGCTTTTGAAGATATAATCAAATCTTTTGCCGAGATTTGCCACCATCTTGTGCATTAAATGTGAAGGCGTATTTTGAAGGTCTACAGCCCTTCTGTGCAACTGTCGCAGAGACGTGGCTCCAGAGAAACTGTCACCACTCTGTACAATTTAAACGTAGAGATGTGCCTCGAGCCCCGTACGAAGTGCAGCTTTTGACGTGGCAGGCGGTTTGTCTACTGCGGAGCGTAATACAGCTCATGTTTGCCTGTATAAAATAAGGCAGCGTATCCCCTTGTACGCAAAAGAGCAGTTTATGCTGATGGGACGTCAGTAAACGACTGTTCGGCAATATTTTAACCAAATCCTCTGCATTAAATGCAGAGATCTGCCATCATACTGTGGTGCGCGTCCCGAGGGGTCTGTCCTCGTTTTTAGCCATCGTCTGGGTAGCCGTGCAGCACTTTTTGTCAGGAGTCAAAGGTCAGGTTCACTGCGTGACTTGACAGGTTTATTTCGTGGAAGAGGAAGCATTCCTCATACGCTTTAATGCTGCTTTGAGAGCGGATGAGTTTTACGCCATAAATGCGATGAAGAACCCTGTTTATGCTGGAGCGGCCTGGACGTACTGCACTTACACGGATGGTCCTCTGAGCTTGTACTTCACATTGTGTTTAGCGGAGAAAGCTCTGCTTGTACGCTTTGATGGCTCTGAAGGCCTTTGTTTACGCTGCTCTGCATCAGTATGCTGCGTAGCTCCTCCCAGCGTATTTTTCATGCTTCTACAAGACCCCCTTCAAAGCTTTTAAATTCCTCGGAATTTGAAACGCTTTGAATGAAGCATGAACGGCCCCTCATAACTCGAAACGTTTCTGAATGGAGCGTTAAAACGGTCGGTACGAACTTTATGGCAGATTTATTGGGGACCGCTGTGATCTCTTTCGCCTATAAAAAGGCTGGGGGAGTTAACCTGTTCTCCCCACATTCCCATCACCATGCAGAGATGATCGCTGGAGTTCGTCAGGTCGACTTGAGGAAGAAGGAGATCATGTTCTTCCAGCAGGTAGGGAGCCGAAAAAGACGGCATCTTCGAGCAAGTGTCCACTACGACGATGGATTATGAAAGGATATCTTAGCCTCCCTTGCTCGGGATAATCAAAAACTTTGTATGGTGGTTCTTCCAGGAGAAGGGAAGGGTCGTACTAGACCACACGGCTTACAAGCGGCGTCTTCTCCTGTTACCTCTGGTGACGAGAGGCAGACTGACCGGCTAGAGTGGCGATGGTCTGTAGGAAAGCAGAATTACCCTGCTTTCCTTCTGTTGGAGGATGGGTCATATGCCCAGTTTTGTATCCTCCTGCCACTGATCATCTTCTTAGAAGAAGAGGAAGATTACCAAGGCGAGAACCTGTCAGAACAGATTCTGAGGGCGGCCTTCAGACGATGAGGGGGTATCTCCTTCGTAGACGGAGTTTCCTTCAGATGTAATCATGAAAATAAAAAGAAAATCCTTGTAGATTGGATTTCCCTCATATGTAATCATAACTTTAATCTTTAATAAAAATTGTCTTGCTTCTTCATATGATCATCTTGCCATAAGTTGCTGTGAAGTCTGAATATGTGTAGCTTCGACACGTCTGATTCTTTATGCCAACTCTGATAAGAAGAGTATTAGGCCCTCTCCTTTACGTGTAACAAATAGTCCATAAAACGATATTTAAGCCTGTTGAACCTTTAGAACTGTTTTGTTGCTAGGACTGAGGGACCGCGTAGAGCTCTAAACTGCTGCTTCTGATGAGCAGAAATTTTATTCAGACTTCGTCTTCAAGAATGATCTCTCGAAACTCCCTTGGAACAGGGTCGAGAAATGGCTGTCAAACAGAGTTGCCATCTTGACAGACGATATATTCAGACTGGAGTCTGGATGAACCTCCAATTTTGGACCCGAGAAGAGTAATTTCTCAATGTTTGAACTCTATATCTTTCGGGTACTTGGGATACTTTGGGGTCAAGAACGAGTATCTTCTGTGTGAACTCTTTGCAATTGACCGCTTCGGGGACTGTTCGGATATGCAGAAAGTCGTGGAGCATGAAATCATCAGTCTGTAGCCTCTGGGCGTAAAATACCATCGAGCGTGAAATCGTAGACTTGTGGTTCCTGAGCGTGAAGTTGTAGGTTTGTAGCCTCTCGAGCATAAAAGCTACCGAGCACAAAGGCATCCGGGCGTAAAACCATAGACTTATAGCTGTCGAAGGTAAAACCGTAGATTCGTAGCTGTCGAGCGTAGAAAGCTCCTTTAGCGTAGGACTGGAGATATGTAGCCTGTGAGCGTAGAACACCATCGAGCGTGAAATCGTAGACTTGTGGTTCCTGAGCGTGAAGTCATAGGTTTGTAGCCTCTCGAGCATAAAAGCTACCGAGAACAAAGGGATCCGGGCGTAAAACCATAGACTTATAGCTGTCGAACGTAAAGCCGTAGATTCGTAGCTGTCGAGCATAGAAAGCTCCTTTAGCGTAGAACTGTGGATCTGTAGCTCCTGAAAAGAAAATTTCTTCGAGCGTAAAGTTTGCGGATCTGTTGCTTCTGAGCGTAAACTGAGCGCCACCGAGCGTGAGATCATCAATTTGGTATCTGCTGAGCGTAAAGTCGTAGGTTTGTTGCCTCTCGAGCATAAAAGCTACCGAGCACAAAGGCATCCGGGCGAAAAACCATAGACTTATAGCTTGCGAGCGTAAAATCGTAGATCTGTTGCTGTCGAGCGTAGAAAGCTCCTTTAGCGTAGGAACCGCTGAACTGTTTTGCGCGAAGAATCTTTTTGAATTCACTGACTGTCCGCCTTCTCTGAATAATAGGCTGACGTAGCATCCAATCATAACCACCTATTAATTGTGAGATTTGGTTAGGGTCTCGAGGAGTCCGTCTGACGATTCGAGGAGTCGACTCAAACTCTATATATATCCCAAGCCTTTGAGAGAAAAACTTTTTATCTGTCTTCTGCGAAAGAGAGCTTTCGACTGTTCAAGTTTTTCTTCGTTCCTTCTCCGAGCACTTCGAGTCTTCAGAAATGGTGCCGAAATAAACCCCCTCCACTAAGGGAAAGAGCATAGGTTTTTCTTCTCATTCTTCTGCCCCAGCGAGGGAGTCTTCGGTTGGGCAAGGTGAACTTCCTTCTGAGCGAAGTATCCCGCCGACGAGTAGCGCACCCGGTCTTAGAGGTAGAGCCTTTGGGGTGACAAAAAATGACAAAAAATCCTACGCACACGTTGAACGTGACCGCGCTAGGTCGTCTTCTGTGCTGATAGCCTCTTTGAGGAAGATGATGCACGAAGGCATTTTCATCCTTTATGCCCACATTTCTAATGTGCCAGCGTAACAACTCCATATTTTCGTAGTTCCGAGCGTAAAAGCTCTGGCTCCAAAAATTGGCGTATGTCATAAAATTTGAGTTTTACGCTTGTGGAGGGGACTTCCGGCGTAAAATAACCAAATTTGTACAATCCTGGCGTAGAGCACAGACTGTCGTTTCTTTTGGTCTGTATATTTGTGCAAGATTTGTAATGACATATTTTTCTTGCACTTTTGCAGTTGATTTGGGTGAGTCTCCACTGGCCGAGGTGATGGGTTCCGCTGCCGGGATGCTGCACTCGAACTATCTGGAGGATCTGTCCTACGTGATATTTCCTATCTCCGGACCCCAGTACCCTGAAGGAAGGGAGATCTTGATATCGGCTCAGGGCCAGCGAATGCTGCTGAGCATGATCAACGGGGAGCCCCTAACGTACGTAGACGGGGAGCAGTACATCAAGTCGGCCTTTCTCTTTGGGGACATGATAGACAAGCAGTCCCAAACGAAGCCCAAGAGAGAACCCTGGGTTTTCCCTGTCGAGAGCGTGGTCTTGTATCTGCCCACAATGCCGAGAGATTATCCCATATCGGCTTTCATCCATGCCACACATCGCAGGAGGATGTCGTGGACGCTGACTCCCGATCTTCACGGCAAGCCGGGGAAGATCTTTTATCTGAAAGGGGCTGACCAGGGGTCGTTTGTCAGCCGCCCTTCTGGTGTTGTGACGTTGTTCAGAGGACTGTTCCCGGGCAGTGTCCTGAGTGAAGACAGCTCAGTGATCCAGCCGGTCCAATTGTCAACCTTCTGCAACGACTTTATGGGACGAGGTGGGGTATATCCCAAGGAGAATCCTCGGTGCAATGGGTGGATTACCCCAATAAACTTCCGATGGACTTGCCTAGTTAACTGGGCCTTGAAGCACTTTCGGAGAGAGCTGGAGGGCATTGGACTGTATGCCGCTGTGAGTGAGACGAGTGTCGGGTTGCCTCCCAATCCTAATTTGTTCTTAGCACTGATGGAGCGATATATTTCGCTCACTGGGACCTTCACCACTCCACTAGGGGAGCTGGATTGGCCCTTCATGAGATGGCAGTTGTCTCGAGACTGCCGATGGGGGATATCCCATATGAAGAGTATGTCCCCACCAACCGAGAATTGGGGGACTTAGACCCTCGGGTGGCAGAAGTGTATCAGGAGCTGATGTGTCAATACTTCCCGTGCACCGCTTTTTATAACGAGCCTTCTGATTTTGCTCATATCACCAAGTGCATGTCCTACCTCTTCTTCCACCGAGCCAGGGCCGTCAAGTCAGAGAAAGCCTCGTGGGGCAAGAATGAGCCCGTGAACTGTTTGGGCGTGCTTAGTGCCCAGGTCGTTGAGGATCTTATGGAGGAGGCTAAGGCTCCAGATCAGATTCTCGTTGAGGGGGTAGGAAAGTATCCCGAAGGCACTAAAGCCTACAGTTACTTGAGGCGCTGCCGCAGGCCTCTGTCTAAGGAAGCCCAACTGGCCGGTTTCCACTCGATATGGCTGCGTCGAGTAGTAGTGCCTGTTACTGCATCCACGGACCGCATTCACGGGAATATCCTGTGGCCGGCAGTGCGCCTGGTGTTCGGGGCAAGACTGGACTTGCTTCCTGCCATGGTGTGCCGTATACAGGCTGGCCTGAGAGCCATGACTGATGGGTTGCTCGTCGATGAAGCTCTACGTGAGAGTTTTCCCCGGGTGGAATTACCATACCTGTATTTGATAGGATGGTTAATTCTCCACAACCCCCGGGTGATGTCTCCCGGTTCTGGTAGCAGCTCGGGGGGTAATTTCTTGCTGAACTACAAAGACTCTCCCTGGAATATGAACACCACTTTGGACTGTCGGCTGGCGTTGAACCTCCGCCATGGCTGGAAGCTCCTCTGTACTCCCCCTCCTGTACATTGTAACCAATCAGGGGTGAGACTTGAGGATTCAGGTGGAGAGAAGACCGATCTTTCTCCGGAAGCTATTAATTGGTTGGTCTGTATTAGACTCTCCCATCTGTTGTACAGGAGCGAAGATCATTGCTTCTTCGAGCCCTACTTGCCTAGTCGGTTCGCCCGGCAGTTTGGGTACGATCAGTTGCACGTGGGCAATACCGTCACCAGCTTCAAGTCCAGGGGCGGACTCATTAATAGAGCCAGAGGGTGGCGATATTTTATCATGGGTTGTACGGGAGCAATCTTCATTATGCCGGTCGTTACAACCTCCAAGGAGCTTCGCATTCTCCATTCTTATGCCCAGTTCTATGTGGCGATTAACACCTTCCATCATGATTTCGATATGCATGGAAGCTTCAGGGTGCCTCCTCCCCAGTCTGGGGGAAGAGTTGAAGTCCCCTCGGTTTCTTCTAACGAAGGTGAGGAGTCTGGCACTCCGGATGAGCCTCTGGTGTCGGTGCCGAGGTGTGAAGTGCCTCCGGCTGCGGGGGCTTTGGTAGTCTCTTCTGGTAAGTGACGGGCTTCTGCCCCGAAGGAGGCTTCTCTTCGTAAGAGGAGGAAGGAGACGGTTGCTCGTCCTCTCCGCATTCTTGGTATTGAGGCTCCTGGGAGTGAGCCTGCATCTCTCCATATCAGGGATGATTCTTTGGCTAGAGGTTCCTCGCCTTTTAGAGAGGGACCTTCTACAGTTCCGGCCAGCGGCACCGGAGAATCTTCGCTAGAGGTCGCGGTCGTGGCTATGCTCCAGGTAGTGGAACGAGATTGCCTGTGTGGCCGCGGCAGATGGGAGAATCTTTCCCTAGACCAGCAACGGATAAAACTTCCGCTGTGTCAGAGAGCACGTCTAGCAAGATTCCAGTTGACGAACCTCGACTGCGTCTCGGTGAAGGCTTGGCAGAACTCCGGGCGAAGTCGGTTGGCCCACCTCCTTTTCCAGGTATGATAGTTCGCATTGCGTTATTAAAGCGTGGTTTGGCTACATCGGCTGCAGATGCGCCATATATACCGTTGGCTTCGGGTAAATGTCTTCTTTATGTCTCCCTTTAGAAAGATTACCATCATATTAATATCAACTTTCTGGTCCTTTTCCCAGGGGATGGCGTCCATGGGGAATACGGCATTGAAGCACCTTCTGGCTCTGCTCCGGCTCCTGGCGATGATACGGAGGCTTTCGACTTCGAGAAGGAAATGCCTTCGGGGGCCAGCTCGCCTGGAGTGGTTTCGTCACCTCGAGAGGAGGACGAACCCGTCATCGTGACTTCGTCTCTCGCGAGTATGCTAATAACTTCGACCGTCGTCGTTGCACCTCCTTCGGTCGCACCACCCATCGAGGCGGCGGCTGTGGCCACTTTGTCTGTAATTATTCTCGGAGGGGGACTCGCTGATATCGCGGCCACTTCTGGCATTCAATCGGATCTAGTTGCGCTGACTGAGCAACATACCAGCCTCTTTTACACCGGTTTAAAAATGATGATATCAATGGTGTTGGCGAAGAGTCTCGACTTCGAGCGCCTGAGGAAGACTTCTCAGTTTTTGATCGGGACTGTCAGGGAGTTCGGCGATCCTGGGGTAGCTGACGCCCTGGAGGCGGTGGTTAATGGTTTAGAGCAACCCATTAACGAATACTTGCAGCTGACTCGGGGCATCTTTGATGCTGAGGTCCAGGCCAGATATGACCTCATGACTGCACGGCTTTCTACGCAGCTGGAAAGCCTAGACAACTCCATCCAAATACATAAGCTGGAGATGGATAAAAGAAAAGCTGTCGTGGAAGAGGCTCTCGCTCTCGAGATGAAGCTCCGATCCGAGCACGAAGGGAACGCAGCGAGGGCCCGAAAGCTGAAGGAAAAACTCGCTCTTGCAGAGGAGTGGGCTTCTCAGTCGTTGGCAGGTCTAGATGTAGCAACTGGTCGACTGAGCGCAACGCAACAGGATTTGGAGGGTACAGAAGCTGCCCGTGCGGGCTCTCTTCGGACAAGGGCTGAGCTGACCCTTACGAACAATCCCGAGGCACGGCTGGAGCGGACTCGCACCGATGCCTTGGTTTCCAGGAATGAGAAGATAGCTGCACTGGAGCTGCTGATTCGCGATCTGACTGCTCCCCCATCATGATGTATCCTTTCTCTTTTCACTTCCCCAGATGTAATTCTGCTCTTTATTGGGAATAAATAAAAGTGACTCTTTTCTGACTTTTGTGGACCCATCATTTCGGGATATAAATGACAGTTTTTTTTTTAGGCGAGAGTGATATCAGAGGTAGTATGGACATGATAGACTCTCGATAAACTTTTTAGCAGGATATATCTATGATAGGATATGATCCAGCTAATTCCGTTCTGGAAGTAGTTTTGTCAGAATTGAGATCCTCGCTATATTCCACTCGAGCAGGGGAGATTAAGCATAGTACCTTTTCAGGAATTTGCCGTTGATAGGAGCCATTAACAGGTCTCCATTAGGCTGGGCTATCCTGTAGGCGCCGTTTGAGAACGTTGTCTCGATCACGTAAGGGCCCTCCCATTTGGGCTAGAATTTGCCTTTACTTCTGTGAGTAAGAATCATCGGCCTTCTTACGGCTAGAACTAGCTCGCCGACTTTGAACACTCTTTCCTTTACTTTATGATTGAAAGCTTTGGAAATACGTGCTTGGTAGAGCGCGATGCGCTGTTGAGCTTGGAGGCGTTTCTCGTCTAATCCTTCTAGTTTCTTCTTCGAGCTCTGACACCAAATCTGGATGAACCCACATAATCTCGCCTTGCCGGGTAGTCAGGGGTATCAGGTCATGATTTTGATCCCTATCGGAGGGAGATTGACGATGTTCATCGTTGCCTGGGAGATAGGTGCAACGCCATCCGGGATCTCTTGGGGAGGTAGATTGCCAAACTGCAGAGAGATCATGTTTGCCGTGACCGTCTTCTCGGTGTTGTACAGAGTGATGGCCTTAGCATCAATTAACCCCTGGATCTTCCTTTTCAGTATATAACACACCTTTGTTGGGTGGTGTACGTATCTGTGGAAGACGCAGTATTTGGGGTCGTTAGTATTATCGACTTCTTGGGGCCGCCTTAGCTCTGGAAGGGTGATCTTGCCGCTTTTGACGAGACAGTCGAATATACTAGGGATATCGTCGTCGTCAAAAGAGTATACTTCGACGGGCCTGGAAGTCCCGGGTTTCATCTGCGTGGTCGCCGTGGTCTTTTGCCTGGACGTATTGACCGTTAGAGCTTCTTTTCCCTTGGAGCTGCAAGGATGGTCGCTGCTGGAGATGACCTTTTGCCTCTATCGGAGGAGGAGATCATGATGCCATTGTCGCGCACCTTGCGACCGTTGTCTTCGGCGGCTACTGCCGAGATGATGAACGAGGGCCAATCATGGAACTGATACGGTCCTGTGAACACCGAGACCACGGAAAGGAGATTCTTCCTGCAAATGTCTACCAATGCAGAGTCGGGAACTCCTGGAGGCATCTGTAAGGTGGCCGGACAAAAACGTTCGATGAAGATGCGAACGTCCTCCTTTTCCTTCTGCTTGACTTCGATGAGAGAGGACATAGACATGTCCATTCCTCCCTCGTAGAATCGCGTGAAGAATAAAGCTCTGAAGTCTTCGAAGGAAGTAATATAGTTGTCCGCCAAGCTACGGTACCACTGATAGGCTACTCCTGAGAGACAGCCTTTGAACACCCGAGTGAGGAGGGCGTCGTTCCCTTGTAGCAACACCGTCATCATACTGAAATAGTTCATGTACTGGCTTGGTGATGTTTTTCCCTCGAACAGGGCTATAGTCTGAGGTTTGTACCTCGGCGGGAAAGGGACCTCCTCCCAGATAGCTGGGTAGGGCTGGTTAATTCCCAGTTTCTTGAGCTGATCTTTGTGCTTCAAGGCGTCGAACTGGGCTTTCCACTCCCGTACTGCCTGCATCGGATTTTTAGTCGGAAGCGGGGCTACGGAGTGGTGCGGAGTTGGTTGTATCGTAACTCCAGAGGGAGGTAAGGCATTCTCTGAGAGAGAAAGCGGAGGAACTGCTGACTCTTGATCTAGCGCAGGCTCTTGGCTCAGGTTGGATGGTGGTAACTCCATCCCCATACGTATCTGAGTTGGCGGGACTGATGCTTGAGCCATGGCAGTTGCGTTCTGAGTTAGCATCATCTGGTGCATGTTTTCCATCATGGATTGTATTTGTTTCAGAGATATCTCCAGTATAGTGATGCGTTATTCCGCGTTCCCTGACGGCGAAGCTTTCTTGCATTCATCTTCAACGGCGTAAACTCCCATCTCCCTGGGTGTCATTGAAGGATAAGTATAGGTCGCTGTAGAAGTCGACTCTACACTTTTTGCCTCTAATTCGGGGGCTTGGCGACCTCCAGCGTCGGAATCAGAAGAGGACGAAGCTGGTTGTCGTGACCTTGCCCGAGTATTTTGGAACACCCCAGCTTCAGTGTTCCTGAGGAGCTTACTAAACCTCCTTTGGCTCGGGGGCCTGGAGGAATGACGTCTTGAGCTCGACCCTCCTCTACGTATGTGTGAAGCCATGTTCACAGATGCATGCACGGGTTCCTCTTCCTGGAATGACTGAGAGTAGCTCAATCGGTCAAAAACTGACTATTTTGCTTTAGAACAGCAGCAGTCAATCACAATTTTATGACAATTACAATATTGCTCGCTAGGGGGCATAATAGACATGTTGGAAGGTCCCCTTTCCTTACGCTTCTGGATTAGATATGCGCGCAAGTCAGGAGGAGTAGAGGAAGAAGACGACGGATTATTCCTTCTGTTCCCATCAGTGGGCATGCGGAGATTGGGAACCATGGTTTTCCTTACGCCACCTGTGTACAACAGATTGGCCATAAGGGTGGCGGATAATCCCCGGGGAGGGTGCCTTCCCGTGGCCTGAGCATGCTTTACGTCATGGGACTTCGCCTGGCGTAATTTGGAGATTTGCTCAGACTGGCGTAAAGCTGAAGAGGTTCTCAGTCGGCCGTCGGCCTCCCGCGTAATCCGGAGGGTAGGTAGATTGCTTCTTTGCTGGCATAACGGCCGAGAAGTTGAGTACCCCGCCGCTTGCTCCCCCTGCGGAAATCATGACGCTCATCTGGCTCCCCGTAGAGGTCAGATGTTGTCTTGCGCATGGAGCGTGATTTGTACTTCTAACTTGGCACTGAGGCAACATCAGAAGTTTGGTCTGTACCGCGTGTAGCGGGAGACTGGTTTCTGCACGTAGGGCGCAGTGGATACTTCTGGGTTAGCGCTGAGGCTTTGCCCGAAGTTTTGTCTGTACCGCGCGGGAGACTGATTCCTACGCGTAGAGCACAGTGGATACTTCTGGGTCAGCGCTGATGCTTTGCCGGAAGTTTTGTCTGTACCGCGCGTAGCGGGAGACTGAATTATACGTGCAGGGCACGGAGGGAGCAATGCTACCACCTTATTGGTCGGAGAGATCGGAGAGATCGGAGAGTCCACAGGAATGGTAGAGGATGTCTTGGGCATCCAGACCTTGCGCAGCTTCCTGTTGTCTTGGACGGAGAGAGAGTGAGAGCTACCCCAGGTTCAAAGCATGTCTTCGTAGGCAGACTGGTCGAATTGGATGACCAGTGTCTTCTTCACGGATCCCACGGATACCGCATCGTGTTGAGCAATTACTTCCTCAACAGAAGAGAAAGACGTCCCCAGCAGAGTCGCCATCTTGTTTGTGGTTTTAAACGAAAGAATGAAAGTGTATTTCAATGACGGGGTTTATACGAAATCCGCGCCCTTTGGTTTACAAACAAACTTGTACAATTTAATCCTATACGAGGATGTGGGAGTACAATTTATTTAATCTGGGTATAAATTGCTATAGTTGTCAGATCTGCAGTCGATCAGTTTAGCCCTTGGACCACACGATGTTGAAGAAGTGCCATGGAAGACAAGTAGCAGCTTCGAAGATTGTAGAAGAGGGTGGGTGCACGATGCCAAAGTCGTCGATCCCTGCTCTTTGCCTGAGCCCCGGACTCTCTCTCTCTCTCTCTCTCTTGACCTCCGGTTTGATCTTTCTGGGAAGTTCGACCTTGTTCGATCTTCAAGTTTGAAGTTTTTTGACCTTGTTCCCCATTGATAGGGGTCTCTATTTATAGAGTTTTGGTGACAGTGACCACTCTGTCGGTATAAAAACCGAGTAGTGGAAAGTACAACACCCTTTTACACAACGGTTAAAATAACCAATGCCTGCGTATAGATGACCTTTTGAGTGAGCATATGACGTGTATCCAACTAAGGGGACAAAACGCGTATATCTGCTATGAAGATCACGGCGTAGAAGCCACGTAGGTAGGTATCCCTTGTGTAGAAGAGGTTGGCGTCGAAGCCAAATGACTGTCACCCTGGCGTAGAAGCTGGATAGGCATAAAAGCCGGATAGGCATAGAAGCCGAATAGGCGTAGAAGCCGAACAGGCGTAGAAGCCGAATGGGCGTAGAAGCCGACTGGTCGTAGAGACTGAGTGGGCGTTTGAAGCCGAATGAGTACAGATCTTGAATGGGCGTAGAAGCCGCTGCGTACCGTGCTAGAGTGCTGATGTGGACATCTTTAGCCGGAATTACGGCTTTTGAAGATATAATCAAATCTCTTACAGAGATTTGCCACCATCTTGTGCATTAAATACGGAGGCGTGTTTTGAAGGTCTGTAGCCCTTCTGTGCAACTGTTGCAGAGACGTGCCTCCAGAGAAACTGTCACCGCTCTGTGCAATTTAGACGTAGAGACGTGCCTAGAGCCCCGTACGAAGTGCAGCTTTTGACGTGGCAGGCAGTTTGTCTACTGCGGAGCGTAAAACAGTTCATATTTGCCTGTGTAAAATAAGGCAGCGTATACCCTTGTACGCAAAAGAGCAGTTTATGCTGAGGGGACGTCAGTAAACGACGGTTCGGCGATATTTTAACCAAATCCTCTGCATTAAATGCAGAGATCCGCCATCATAATGTGGTGCGCATCCCGAGGGGTCTGTCCTCGTTTTCAGCCGTCGTCTGGGTAGTCGTGCAGCACTTTTTGTTAGGAGTCAGAGGTCAGGTTCACTGCGTGACTTGACAGGTTCATTTCGGGGAAGACAAAGCGTTCCTCGTACGCTTTAATGTTGCTGTGAGAGCGGATGAGTTTTACGCCATGGAGGCGATGAAGAACCCTGTTTACGCTGGAGCGGCTTGGACGTACTGCATTTACGTGGATGGTCCTCTGAGCTTGTACTTTACGTTGTGTTTAGCGGAGAAAGCTCTGCTTGTACGCTTTGATGGCTCTGAAGGCCTCTGTTTACGCTGCTCTACATCAGTATGCTGCGTAGCTCCTCCCAGCGTATTTTTCATGCTTCTACAACAGCGATATTCGTCTGCCTTTCCCGTAGTTGAGACCTGGTTCCAGCTTTAAGTTATAACCCATACTTTGCATGATCTTCAAAGCTTGCGGGCTGTATCTGTGAACCTGTATTTTACCGGCATCGTCATCGAAAGAATCTTCTTGCACAGTCGGTTCATTGTGCATACGGCCGAAGACTATTGAATGTTGACTGCTGCAAGTAGGCGGGACAATGAAGATAGAATCCTCATGCGGTCCATATGTCTTGGTTACATTGGATGATGATGCCACTTCCCACATATACGGATGATAGGAATCTATAGCTTCCAAGAATTTTTGTGCTATAGGTTCTATATCGTCATGGAGAGAGGATTCCTGGTTCGGAATTTGGACGTCAATATACTGGAAAAGAGAATGTTTATTATCATCTGAAACTTCGTTCCCGGTTATATTTACATCAATCGGCTGCCTGTTGCACCGAAGGTTGATGACCAAGGGTGGAGGCTTCTGGTTCAAAGTGATCACTAGAGGATCACCCCCTTTTACTGACCTAGTTTTGTTCAAGTGAATAGCCATAGGTTCTATGGCTTTTGGACGAGTAGTCCGTCCTTTCACCTTGTTTGACAGCGGTTGTTCGGCAGAGGGTTCTTCTGGCTCCCGGTGGAATTCCTTCTCTGCTTTGGCTGACACCTCCTCCGTGTAGTCTTGAGAGTACAACACGGCAACGGAGTAGTAGGATTCTACTCCTCTAAACGGGTTCAGGTCGGCAAACTCCGTTTGTACTGTTCCTTGGGCGTCTACATATTTAAGGCATTGGTGTAGAGTTGAAGGAACGATGTTGTGGTCGTGGATCTAAGGTCTGCCCAGCGAAATGTTGTAGGATACCTCTGAATCAATAACATAACATGTGGCCACTGATTTGAGGTTGCCAATCTGGATCCTCAGACGAATTTTCCCCAACGGCTTACTTTTTCTGGCATTGAAACCCATGATTGTAGTGGAGGTATAAGCCAATTCGCTGGTAGGAATCCTCAGCGGTCTGAGCAGACTATAAGGAATGATGCTGATTGATGATCCCTGATCTATGAGAATCCAGTCGACCTCCATGGAACCAATGTACCCGGTGTAATAGAGGGGTCTGTTATGCCTGTTAAGTTTTAACAGCATGTCATCTTGAGTGAAAGTGATATTCGGGACCACCTCTATCACACTGTGGCATTGAGGGCATGCCTCTGGTTCTTCGTCAGGGAACTTAAGCTGGGTCAAGTACGCATCCGCCTGCATCAGTGCTTCGCTTAGGGCTAGACGAGTGTCTTGGGAGAGCCTGAGTAGTTCGAAGATGGACAACCTGGCTGGTGTATTAGCCAGTTGGGCCAGGATGTCGAAGTTGTACGGCTTCTCTAAAACTTTATTTTGAATGTTTTTTACAGGTTTGTCAAAACGCACTTCTTTTTGCTTTCCTTTGTCTGCCGAAGTTGGTCTCGAAGGATCGGCCCCTGGTACCGCGGGCTCTGGTTCTGACAGCTTGGTTGCTGAAGCGTCTGTCGGTGCATCTTTCTGGCTTGCTTCATGGTCCTTGAGGTAAGCCTTCCCTGAACGGGTTCCAGTAGCCAAGACCTCGTCTTCTGACGTCGAGTCTGCCGCAACCATGTATCATGGTTTGTGCTTCGAGTTCTTCTTAGACTTAGCCTTAGCAGCATGAGTCTCTTTCTCGATCCCGGGCACTAAATCTGGATGAACCCACATAATCTTGCCTCGCTGGGTAGTTAGTGGTACCTGGTCATGATTTTGACCTCTAGCTGGAGGGAGATTGACGATGTTCATCATTGTCCGAGAAATAGGTGTAACACCATCCAGGATTTCTTGGGGAGGTAGATTGCCAAATTGTAGAGAGATCATGTTGGCTGTGACCGTCTTCTCGCTGTTGCATAGAGTAATGGCCTTAGCATCGATCAGCTCCTGATTTTCCTCTTCAGTATATAACATGCCTTTGTGGGGTGGTGTATGTACCTATGGAAGATGCAGTACTTGGGGTTGTTGGTACTGCCGGCCTTATTTGGCCGTCTCACCTCAGGAAGGGTAATCTTGCCGCTTTTGACGAGACATTCGAATATACTCGAAATATCGTCGTCGTCGAAAGAGTAAACTTCAATGGGCCTGGAAGTCCTAGGTTTCGTCTGCGTGGTAGCCACAATCTTTTGCCTGGACGTATTGATCGCCAGAGCTTCTTTACCCTTGGTACCACAAGGATGGTCGATGTTGGAGGATGACCTCTTGCCTTTATCAGAGGCCGAGATCATGATGCCATTATCGTGCGCCTTCTGACTGTTGTCCTCCGTGGCTACCGCTGAGATGATGAACGAGGGCCAATCATGGAACTGATATGGTCCTGTGAACACCGAGATCACAGAAAGAAGGTTCTTCCTGCAGATGTCCACCAATGCCGAGTCTGGAACTCCTGGAGGCATTTGCAAAGTGGCTTGACGAAAATGTTCGATGAAGGTGCGAACATTCTCTTTTTCCTTCTGCTTGACTTTGATGAGAGAGGACATAGACATGTCCATCCCTCTCTCATAAAATCGCATAAAGAATAAAGCCTTGAAGTCTTCAAAGGAAGTAATGCAGTTGTCCGCCAGACTTCGGTACCACTGATAAGCCACTCCCGAGAGACAGCCCTTGAACACCCGAGTGAGGAGGGCGCCGTTCCCTTGTAATAACACCGTCATCATACTGAAGTAGTTCATGTACTGACTCAGTGATGTTTTTCCCTTGAACAAAGCCATAGTCTGTGGTTTGTATCTAGGAGGGAAAGGGACCTCTTCCCAGATAGCTGGGTAAGGTTGGTTGATTCCTAATTTCTTGAGCTGATCTTCGTACTTTAGGGCATCAAATGGGCTTTCAACTCCCGTACTGCCTGCATCGAATCTTCAACCGGTAGCGGGACCACGGAGTGATGAGGAATCGATTGCATCACGACTCCGATGGGAGGTAATACATTCTCCGAGTGAGAAAGTGGAGGAACTGCCAACTCCTGATCTAGAGCAGGCTCATGGATCGCGTTGGATGGTGGTAAGTACACCCCCACACATATCTGAGTTGGAGGGACCGACGCTTGAGCCATAGCAACTACGTGTTGAGTCAGCATCATCTGGTGCATGTTCTCCATCATGGATTGCATTTCTTTTAGAGATATCTCCAGTACAGTAATGCGCTGCTCAGCGCTCCCGGACGGGGAAGCTTCCTCGCGTTCATCTCTAATGGCATAAACTCCCATCTCCCTGGGTGTCATTGAAAGATTAGTATAGGTCTCTGTAGAAGTTGACTCTATACTTTTAATATCTGATTCGGGAGACTAGCGACCCCCAGCTTCGGAATCAGAAGAGTACGAAGTCGGTTGTCGCGACCTCGAACGGGTATTTCGGAACACCCCAGCTTCAGTGTTCCTAAGGAGCTGGTTGAATCTCCTTCAGCTCGGAGCTCTAGAGGGATGACGTCTTGAGCCCGATCTTCCTCTAGGTATGTGTGAAGCCATGTTCACCGATGCATGTGTGGGCTTTTCTTCCTAGAAAGATGGAGAGTAGCTCAACCGGTCAAAAACCGACCGTTTTGCTTCAGAACAGCAACAATTAATTACAATCCTATGACTATTACAAGAGTGCTCGTTAGGAGGCATAATAGACATGCTGGAAGATCCTCTATCCTTGTATTTCTGGATCAGGTACTTGCGCAAGTCAGGAGGATTTACAGAAGAAGAGGATGACTTGTTCCTTCTGTTCACATCAGTGGGCATGTGGATGTTGGGAACCCTAGTTTTTCCTGTGCCACCTGTATACAACAGGTTGGCCATCTCGGTGGCGAATAATCCCCGAGGAGGGTGTCTTTCCGCAAATTAAGCCTTCTTTACACTGAGGGGCTTCTCCTGGTGTAATTTGGGCTGGTGTAAAGCCGAGGAGGTCCTCAGTCGACCGTCAGCTCCTCGCGTAATCCGGAGGGCTGGCAGATTGTTCCCTTGCTGGCGTAAAGGCCGAGAAGTTGAGCAGTCCGCCGCTTGCTTTTCCTTACGTAGATTGCAGGGATCATCTACTTTTTCGCGGAAGGCAGATGCATTTTTACGCGCGGAGCGCGTTTGGAACTTATGATTTGGCGCTAAGATATTATCAGAAATTTTGTCTATTCCGCCAGGGACGGAAGACTGGTTTCTACGCGCAGAGCGCGGTGTAGGCTTATGGACTAGCGCTGAGGCATTATCCGAAGTTTCGTCTTTTCTGCCAGGGACGGAAGACTGAATTTTACGCACAGAGCACGGAGTATACTTCTGGATTAGCGCTGAGGCATTGCCAAAAGTTTTGTCTACCCTGTCAAAGACAGGCGACTGAATTTTACGTGCAAGGTGCGGAGGGAGCAATGCTACAACCTCGTTGATCGAAGAAATTGGAGAGGTCGGAGAGTCGACAGGAATGGTAGAGGTTGTCTTGGGCATCCATACCTTACGCAGCTTCCTGTTGTCTTGGACTGAGAGAGAGTGAGAGCTACCCCCTGTTCGAAGCATGTCTTCGTAGGCAGACTGGTCTAATTGGACGACCAGTGTCTTCTTCATGGATCCCACGGATACCACATCGTGTTGAGCAATTGCTTCCTCGTCAGAAGAGAAAGATGTCCCCAGTAGAGTTGTCATCTTGTTGTTTGATAAAATAAATGAAAAGATAATATGTGGAAACGAGGTCTTATACGAAAACCCGCCCTTCTTATGTGTTTACAAACAAGATTGTACAATTTAATCCTATACGAGGATGTCGAGTATAATTTATTTAATCTGGGTAAATATTGCTATAGGAGTCTGATCTACAGTCGATCACTTTGGCCCTTAGACCACACGATGATGAAGAAGTATCGTAGAAGACAGAAAGCAGCTTCGAGAGTTGCTAAAGAGGGTGGACGCCCGATGCCAAAGTCGTCGATCCCTTCTCTTTGCCTGAGCTCTAGATTCTTCTCTCTCTCTCGACCGTTTTCTCTCCTCCTTCTTTCCTCCCAATTGTCGACCTTGGATCCGATACGGGATTCCTTGACCAATTTTTGATCGTTCGATCTTCAATTTTTGTGACCTTTTACCTCTGTCAATAGAGGCCTCTATTTATAGAGTTTTAGTGACAGTGACCACTCAGTCGGTATAGAAACCGAGTAGTGGAAAGTACAGCACCCTTTTACACGACGGTTAAAATAACCAATGCCTGCGTATAGATGACCTTTTGAGTGAGCATGTGACGCATGTCCAACTAAGGGACAACGCGTATATCTGCTGCGAAGATCACAACATAGAAGCCACGTAGGTAGTTATCCTTTGTGTAGAAGAGGTTGGCGTAGAAGCCAATAATTGTCACCATGGCGTAGAAGCCAAATAGGCATAGAAGCCGAGTAGGCGTAGAAGCCGAGTAGGTGTAGAAGCCGAGTGGTCATAGAGGTCGAGTACGCATAGAAGCCGAGTGGTCATAGAGGTCGAGTAGGCGTAGAAGCCGAGTAGGCGTAGAAGCCGAGTGGGCGTAGAAGCCGAGATGATGTGGACGTTTTAGCCAGAATTACGGCTCTTGGAGATATAATCAAATCTCATGCATTAAATGCAGAGATCTGCCCCCATCCTGCGCATTAAATGCAGAGGCTTGTCTTTAAGATTTGCCATCATTCTGTGCATTAAATACAGATACGCGCCTCGAATTCTGTACAAAGAGTAACTGATGACGTAGCGGTCTGTTTGCCTTCTGTGGAGCGTAAGAAGCTCACATCTGCCTGTGTAAAACTGGGCAGCGTATCACCTTGTATGCGTAAGAGCAGTTTGGGTAAAGGGAATGTCACTAGACGATGGTTCGGTGCCATTTAATCAAATCTCCTACATTAAATGCAGAGATCCGTCATTATCCTGTGCATTAAATGCAGAGGCGTATTTTGAAGGTCTGCCACCCTTCTACGCATAAAATGCAGAGATGTGCCTGCCTAGGGCATCTGTCAGTATACGGCGCATTAAATGCAGAGACGTGCCTCGAGCCCTGTAAGAAGAGCAGCTTTTGACGTGGCAGGCTGTTTGTCTTCCGCGGAGCATAAACAGCTCGCATCTGCTTGTGTAAAACTAGGCTGCGTATTCCTTTGTATGCGTAAAAGCAGTTTACGCCAAGGAAATAGCAGTAAATAACAGCCTGTGTTGCAGTGCCGCGCCATCATTATAGCCGTCACCTGGGTAGTCGTGCAGTACTCTTTGTCAGGAGTCAGACGTCAGGTTTACTACATGATTTGTCAGGTTCATTTCGGGGAATACGAAGCGTCCCTCGTACACTTCAATGCTGCATTAAAAGCGGATGAGTTTTACGCCATAAAGGCGATGTAGCACCCTTTTTACGCTGAAGCAGCCTGGACATACGGTATTACGCGGATGGTCCTTGAGCCTATATTTTACGCTGTGCTTAGCGAAAAAGCTCTGTTGCACGTTTAATGGCTCTGAGGTCCTCTGTTTACGCTGTCGTGTATCAATATGCTGCGTTGAGCTATCTAGCATATTTTTTATGCTTCTACAAGTATTCTACCTCATTTTTAGCATCCATAGCAACTTGGAAATGCCATAACTCCTAACTCAAGACTCTGATTAATCTCCTTTTTTTAAAAGAACCGTATCGAAGTTAGATTTCAAAATATTTAAATTAATAGGCCAAATTAATTCTGGAACTGTCTGTAAAACTATTTGAGTGTCAGGTGTCCGAAAGACGAACGTGTTTCGGTATTTTTGCAATTTTGGGAGCTTTCTGACACAAAAATATGATCCGTTTAAATTTTTAGAAAGTTGATAGGAAGGTCTATGATATACTTTAACCCTAGAATTTATTGAATAGGTCTAATAGGTGCACTATTAGTTACAAGTAGAGAACTGACTATATGAGATAGGCATTTTGTGTATCCTATGAGCCTTGGTAGTATGGATATCAAGTGAGTATAGGTATCATAGGTTGTCAAGCATACATAAAATATAGCATATATATATATATATATATATATATATATATATATATATATATATATATATGTGTGTGTGTGTGTGTGTGTGTGTGTTAGTGTCTGTGTTTGTGTTGATACAAGTGGTTATCAAGTGAATCAAATATAGGTAAGTTATCTGTCAAGGTATTAAAGTTTGGGGCAAGGTACTAATGTGATACTAGGGTACCATGAGAATATTGGTATCATGACACTCAAGTACCATGAGTGAGGGTAAGTGAGTAATGGGGCTGGCTTAAGTAAGGTATCATATTTTGTATCAAGTATTAGTATTAGAGTTAGTTGGGTAAGTATCTAAGAGGATAAGGTATTGGTCAAGATACTAAGATATTGGGTATTAGAAGTAGGTAATGGGTAATATCAAGATGTCATGTACCAAGAGTAGGGTGAGTACCATGGATGTAAGGTAAGTGTAGGTTATGGTCATGTATTAGTATATTAAGGGTTGGTATCATATGATACTTAATGTGGTACCATGTCACCATATACAAACAAGTAGGATATGTGTGCGGTAAATTAGAGGGTGGTATCCTAAGATGTATCAAGATATTTAGAATACCAAGATACCAAAATATTAGAACTAGTATGAGGTAATACTAGGATATTAAGGTAAGGTTATGATATTATGTATTGGATTAAGATACAATGGTAAGGGTAGTTTCTAGCTTGGATTATGGGTAAGGTACCAAGGTATGAGTTAAGGTATTGGGTATTGGTGAAGGTAATGGTATTAGCTAAGGTATTAGTCTAGAAATTATGATACGGGATAATATATTAAGGTATTGGTAAGGTAATGAGATAATACTAAGGTAATAGCTAGGTAATAAGGTAATACTAAGGTATTGGCTAGGTATTAAGTGTTAGACTAACTAATTGTATATATTAGTATATCTATATAGTATATATGATATTATTATATTATAGCTAAATAGTATGACTTTAAAATATAGTATTAGCAAGGTATTGTTCCATAGTTAAGGTATTTAAGATATAGACTAAGATATTAGGTAAATGTGTAATACGGGTTAAGATACCATGAACGGGGTAAGGTAAATAGCTATAGGCCAAGGTATTGACCCTAGAACTAAGGTATTGACTAATAGTTAAGGTATTTGAGATACGGGTTAAGATATCGTGATACGGGATAAGGTAAATAGTTATAGGCCAAGGTATTGCTAGAAATTATAGGTAGAAGTATATATTAGGGTAATATATGCTAAAAACTTATTAGTATAGCCTAGAAATATAGTACTAGTCTAGTATTAACTAGTATTGACTAGTTTGACCTAATTAGCACCTAAAAACCAAATAGTCACTTGTTAAGACCTAGTATAACTTTATAAACCTTGTAAATAGGTAAAATTAACCTAGAAATTAGAAAATGACCTAGTTTAACTATGTTAACCTAGATTTGACCTAGATTTGACTTAGTTTGACCTAGGCTGACTTAATTGGACCTAGTGTTGACTTAGAGACCTAGTTTTAAGCTAATATAGTTTGTTTGTAATTCCAAAATATTGTTTTGACTTGATATTTCATATTTAGGTCTTTGAAACATTAATATAGACACTATTTGACATTTATTGCTTTGGACCACAAGCGAGTACATTCTCTGGTAGTTTTCTTATTTGATAGTCTCTATGTTATATGTATTTAGTATTGAGATATTTAATTCTTGACACATTGATTACACGGATTGGTATACTTGGATCCTCGTCATGAGATATTATTGTTCGTGATTACTTAGTAATTACCATATCTTTCTTCGTGATTACTCAGTGATTACCGTGTTATCTTCGTGATTATATAGACCGTGATCATCGTGTATGATATTATAGACCGTGCATCGTGATTTATATGTTATAACATGTCATGATTTGGATCTATGAACTAGTCGGGTGCGGAAGAAGTATTAGTGGATATATGATCATACCATAAAGTTCGTGCAGTAGTGTAGCCCGTGCCAAGTAGCCAACCATATATTACACGTGTGGTTGAGCAAGTTCCCTCTATTTATAGACTACGCTAGGCCCAAGCTGATCACATATCTTACTAATATTTTAAGGCAGTTATTGTTATAGTTTCTTTTACTTCTAGTTCTTTACAGTGGTAATTCTTATCATATTGCTCTTGATTATTTCCATTACTTGTCATGATATTCCCTTGTCGTGATGTTTACTATCTCAGTGATTCTTCCTAATTTATTTTAATTGTTATTACTGTTTCATAGCTTCTGTCATTTATTGGAACTGCTATATGGTTGCACTTTGCTCCAATCCTGACTGGATAAAATTTTCAGATGTTTATTTAGAGGACTGGTGTCCTACGTATTATGGACCACATATTGGAGAGCTAGCTGAGCACCGTAGTACAGGAGGACCAGTACTAGCTGTTGAGGAGACACTTGGCTTGTATTATTCATTGTATTGGATATGTCTTCAACTTATAGACTATTGTCATGTTGTTGATACATTAGACTTATTGTGTTATTGCTAGACTCATAGACCTGAATATTTTGTTGTATCTGTTCTAGTTTAAGACTTTGTGATTTCCATTTCTTATTTAATATCGTACCATTATCTTCCTCTAGTTTCATTGTGACTGAGTATTAATTGATTATCATTATATTACCATCTTGTCCTCCGTAAGAAGTTGAGATATCATTGACAGGTTCATATATTATTGTGTCAGATGGATAGATAGTATTATCGACCTAAACAGTGGTATACCGCAGATGTTGTGGCATAAGCTGGACGTACCCACCTACCCGTGCCCTCATATCGGGTGCGGGTTGTGATCGAGGTTGTCGCTCTTCGATCTCCTCTATCTCTCTAAAAAGACTCGAGATGCCCTGAGTGAGGCATTATAGCACGCAAACGCTTACCTGGCCTAAATTAAACAGCCAACCGAGGATCCCACTGTATGTCCTCACTTTTGTAGTATGATGGAGACAATCCCGAACATCACATTCTCTCAACAGGACATGTTGCTAAAAAATAATAAGTACGATCAACCCCTATACTATACAGGGTATATCTGTGCCATCAAGGTGGATCGAATGCATATCAATGCAGGCTTGTCTCTCAGCATCATCCCCCGAAGTTTGCTCCAAACTTTGGGAATTTTGATACACTAGTTGTCTGCCACCAATATAACCATTCGCAACTTTAATGCAAGGAGAAGCTACCCTCTGGACATGATCCGTCTGAAGTGTTAGATTATTGAGCTGTGAATAGAGGTCACTTGCTACATTATCTGTAACCTCCGATTTCCAATTTCTAAAATAATCAGATTTTAATTTATCAAGTTTTATAAAACATTTCTCCTTAAAAATTTTATTTGATTTTGAACGATGTTTGATTGTAGAAGGTAATTTAAAAATCTTTTATAAAAATCCTTTTTTCTAAGTGACGATGTAGTACAAAATAAATAAATAATAATAATATATATATTCCTCTAGTTTCAAATGTTTATTGGCTTGAAATCATAAAATGATTTATTGGATAAAATTAATTAGAGGACTAGTCGTTCTTCAAAATAATTTTATATTTAATGGGATAGTAAATAAATAAATTACATAGCTTTCCTAAAACATTTTCTGAATTTATAATCTTTATTTTTATTTTTACAAGTTACCATCTTTCATTCACCCTCATTCCCACATGAATTTATTCATGTATGGTCTTGGGCCAATTGTTATTTGGGCCAACCCTCACCCTTTATCCCACACACCCTTCTCCCTATTTAAGTTCTCATTCTCACAATTCCCAAGAAATCCTAAATCTCCAATTTACTAGCTAGCCTCCACAAATTCCCACAAGCCAAAGCCACCACCATTTTTGTGTGCTCGTGTTCGTGTGTCCAGCATCACCGTGTCAGCCGTGATGGCCTCGGGTCCGACCCCGGGTGTCCCACCGTATCCATTCATTTCCTGTGTCCAGATTTACAATATTACAACCTGATTTCCGTGTCCGACACACAAGGACACAACCCCCACACCACAGCAAACACCCACCCCGTGTCCAACACCCGGACACACCCACAGAGCATCATCCCCGTGTCCGGCAGACCCGGACACGACCCCCTGACACACGCAGAACTCTAACCCTAGATCTGGCCGAAGCCGCCGACTGACTGTCGAAGCCGACGAACGCTCCTCCCAGCTCAGCCTCGAAGGCAGGGGAGCCATCTCCGCATCGAGCCCTCCTCGAGCCAGTCAACGCCGCCTCACCCGCCTCGAAGCCGCCGCTGCCCTCGAATAGACCGCCACCGCCGAGTCGAAGTGGCCGCTGCCCTCGAACAGACCGCCACCGCCGAGTCGAAGCCGCCGCAGCCGCCTCGAAGCCGTCGCCCCCCGATCCAAGCGCCGCCTCGGGTCTGTCGAAGCCGCCGCTGCCGATCCAGCCACCGCCGAGATCGAGAACCCCGCCGCCTCCTCGGGATCTGTCGAGCCGTGGCCGCCTCGAGCAGATCCGCCGAGCACGAGTACCGCCGCCGAGACGGACGTCGACTGACGACGCCGGAGTAACTCCGGTGAGTCCCCTTCTCCCTTCCCTCTTTCCCTTCTTCCTTCAAGTTCTGTGTAAATAAAATTTAGGGTTAAAATTAATGTAATAAGTATGTAATTAGTTAAGAAATCTTTAATTAGTTTAATTAAATGTAATTAGTTTAGTTAATGATTAGATTAGTTAATTATTAATAAACAGTAATTTGTTATTAATCAGGAATTTATTTATTAACCAGTTAGTAAATATTAATTAATTAGTTTAGTATTTTCTTAGTTAATTTGTAATTAATGTAGTAAATAAATGTAATTAGTTTAGTATATGTAATTAGCTAATTTTATGTAATTAGTTATTTAGTTATAATTAAAAGGTTTTTTTGATTATGTTAAATATAATAAATCTTGGGGTTTATATTATTATTAAAAATATAGTTCCAATAATAAAATGAGTTCAAAATTAGTTTATTTGGATCGGTGACCGATTTACCATAAATGAAAATATATTGGCTTTTACGTAAATCCTAGATTTTTTATAAATAAACCCTTAAATCGTAAATTTGTTCAAAAGGGAAGTTTTAACAATTATTGTTCAAAATGATTCCAAATGATTTTTCATAAATTAAGGAGTTACCTTGATTACGAACAATCGACCCTTTTCTCTTATTAGCTAAACTTGTAAATCTTAACCTTAGCTAAACCTCGGTGAATTTCTCTATGTATTGAGGACTCGGTATCCTTATCTCGATTTTCGTGCCGAGCTCCGATCTTGGACTTCTTTATATAGTTTCTAGCTAATTGGACTGCTCCGGACCCATTGGAACTAACTGCTACTTCATTTGGGATCACCTTGAGAAGTGGCATGATGAACATTCTCTGATTAGTCAAATATGTATAAAATATATTTGATTGATATATATATATATATTCAAATATGTATTTTGGTATAAATATATATTATATACATCTATTAGTGTATATACACAAATACGTATTTTGTACAGTTACTAAGAGACACTTGTATATATATATTATATACGTTTTATTGGTATACTTTGAGTGTAAATGTATAGTATATACGTGTCCCTACTAGATGACCCTAGTTGACTAGTGCCATACCTGGCAGAGCCCTGAGTTCATGTAATTGTGATGTGTTAGTGTAGCACCTGATGCAAATATGGTTTTGCTTGTGATATGTTATAGGACTGTTGGTTTACCCAGGGGACACTCTGGAACAGGACCTCGGTTTTCACCAGCTAAGGACCAAAGGCGAGTACATTCTCTGATTAGTTTCTAATTTATGATATCTCCTATGTTCACTGTATCTAGTGTAAATATCCATGTTCTTGACACATTGGTTACACGGATTGGTATACACGGATCTCGTCATGAGATGTTATTCCTTATTCATGGTGTAGCTTGTACAAGACTTGTTTCCTTGATATCTTGTGCATGTACAGACACTGATTCCCGGGGAGATTTGCTACCTTCCTAGGGAATCCTGTGCCATAGCGTACCATGATTGGATCCACTATACCAGTCGGGGGTTTGGGGAGTATTTTAGTGTAGATATGTGATCATACCCAACTTTATATGTACCATAGCTCACCCCACATCTCACGTCGGGTGCGGCCTGACCATTTACATGCTCTATAGCTGTTACGTGTGATTAGCCTGATCTCTACATGCACCATAGCTAACCAACGGTTAGCCTGACTTTATATGAACCATAGCTAATCACATGTAACCAGCCTGATCAAGTTCCCAAGCCGATCACATGTTAAAGCTAGTACTCATACACTTAGTCATAGGTTTCTTGCTCTTGGACATATTGTTTTCTTTTCCTGCAGTTACTTACAGCATTTCCAGTATTCTTTTTATTGTACATTTCTCGTACCTATACATGCATCTGGTATATTTCTATCTAGAACTGCTACATAGTTTATGTCATTTATATAGAACTGCTATTTAGAGATGTACTTTGCTCCTTCCTGACTGGAAAATATTTTTCCAGACTGTGACCTTAGTGGACTTGTTTCTGACACTTGGGGATTGGTTGTTACTGATTTCAGGTATGATTATTTTGCCAGTAGACTTGTGTTGTATTCTTTTGTTTCTTTAATTCTTATCGTGCTGTAATTGTGATTGAGTATGTTGTTCATTTTATAGTGTTATCCGTGTCTCCTTATGGAGTTGGATACTAGCGTGAGATTGGTTAGATAGTACTCGACCTAGACAGCGCTCTACCGCCGATGCTGCGGCGTAGGCTGGACGTACCTACGCACTCGTGCCCCTAAACCGGGTGCGGGTCGTAACACGTTTTAGTGGTGGCCCATGCAGGTCTGACTTCGCAAGTTGTGCGATGTCGTAGTAGTACGACGTCATAGTTGTACTACTGCGTACCTGCTATTGAATATAGGACATAGGATACTAAGATGAGAGAGGATACTCAATCACAATTATTTGAGAGATTCCTGGGACGACCCCTTGAGAATCTTATTATAATTTTTAATTTAAATCTTTTTTCCTTGTTTCCGTCCGCTCTCGCTTGTTGTCACTGAACTTGATTCTTGTTGAGCAGTTATTAAATTAAATTTTGGTATCATTGTTGAGTTTGATTCTTGTTGACCAGTTGTTAAATTTAATTCTTGGTATCGTTGTTGAGTTGATTTCATATCAAGATGAATTTTACGGGCTAAATTTACGGTATCATCTGATGACATATTTTGATGAGGACAGTGAGAAAGGTAAAACGTCTACTTTGGTTATGGACCCTGGAGTTTATCGCAGCCATATTAGCTGTGGTGACGAAAACGTAGGAACCTGACTTGGATGTACATACTATAGTTATGAAACTTAGAGTCTCTCGCAGCCATACCGGTTGGCGTGGCGAAGATTCTAGATGACATGATTATAGAGTTGCATACCTTAGTTATGGAACCTGTCGTTTATCGCATCTATGCTTACTGGCGTGGCGAGAAATCTGAGTGTCATGATTTCTGACAGACGTGTATGATTATCAGGTTGTATCTTAAATTGGTTCTTAAAATATCATCTCAAGACTTATCTATTTCTGTTATTCCAGGACTTTGTTCCATCGCTTCTTTTCTTTACTAGCAGTAAAGATACCTTCTGTCCTCAATTCAGTCTTTGAGCTCCTATTCCTTGAGGATTTCTTGTTAAGTATGATAATTAGTGGCTTGTAATTTTGTCTGTATTTTGTATTAGTGTTGACTGTGTTGTTAGTGAGTTGTAAGTGTTTCTTAGTTGGACATGTGAGCAGTAGGCTTTAATCTAGAGTTAGCCCTTAGCATAGTACCTTGTACCAATGATTCTAGGAGTAGTGTCATTAGAGACTGAGAGTTAAGGAGAGTTTAGAGTATCAGTGATAGTTCTCAGAGTTAGTATTAGAGCCAATTACCCGTCCTGGATAATCATGATTATGTAATTGAGTGATCTATGTAAACGATTAAGTATCCGGGAATTGTGTTAAGGATTTATGGAGCATGATGTTCAATTTGATGATTAATATCGGAAGCGTTAAAGGTAAGGAAATACATACGCATAAAGAGTTAATGAGGTGTCATGGGTAGAGAAATATTGGAATTGGTAATAAAAGTGGTTAAGCGTATCACAGATTAGTTAACAGGCTGTAAAAGATTACAGGAAAATGCCTACACAAAAATCGAGATGAGGAACCATATACTTGCCCATGAGAATAGGAAACATGAGTGTTGTAGTGGATACATGTAATCCCGAGTTATAATGAGCATTGATGAGATGATGCATTAATGAAGCTAGTAATATAATACCAAGAGTGCCGATGATTCTATATCAAGGATTATTGAAAATGGTGCTAGTAACAGTAAGCACTCGGTGTGATGATAATTAGATGATATACCAGTTGGCATAAATTGAAATTATGAAAGAAAACACAGTTGATGGTAACTTTGATCATTGGAGGTAATAGTACAAGTGATTCGGGCAGTATAATTTAGTACACAATTATAGACACTAGATGCATTGAGTGCACCTTGAGTATCAGAGACCGTGAGCACTAATATGTACATTGAGGAGTTATAAATAAAAAGGTGGAAATGAATTTTAAATTTTCAGAATTTTTAAGGAGTTGAGATTTTATGTTGATGAAATATTGAGGATTTAAATTTGATTAAATAAACATAGTTAAGGCTACAAAGATTTTAGAAGTGATTAAATTTTATTTCGATGAGAAGTATCTGATTTTGAGGAGGTATATGCATTTTATTTTAAGTTGATCGGGAAGTTAAACCTTGACGATTATTTTGAGGATTAATTTTTGGCAGATGAGAGATATGAATATTAATATATGAGTAGTTGATATGGGTACCAGTGTACATGAATAGAAATTTGTAGTGAATGTGCTAGAGTTAAGTGTTTGTTAGAGATAGTAGATACTACAAGTAATATGTTAGCAGGTTCTTTTCTAATGTTCCCGTCTCTTGATTGATTGATTTCCATAAGTGCTGTAGTTCGTATTCATGATTTCCTTGTTAGGATATAACTAGTAGTACACCTTAACAGAGACTGAAATACCATGACAAGACACATGACCTATATATTTTCTCAAATTGCATGGATGTAGGTAGAATTTTCTTAAACCATGATCATTAGGGTTTTGACCATAGCAAAGATCTATGACGAGGTTATGACTGACAAAGGAGACAAGAGGATTAAATTTGTGGATGAGCATTAAATTAAATAAAGAATTTAGGGGTTGTTATAACGGAGTTGATGGATCATTGATTTTATGAAAATCGAGGTATGATTGAAATTCGAGGACAAACATTTACTTAAAGGGAGAATTAAGAAATTCACAGAGCCAAAAATTTGAGGATTTATTAATTTTAAGGAGGTCTTGATATGATTGAATTGATGAAAAAAAAAAAAATTTTGAGAAATTTGAGAGATTATCATTTTATCTATTTGACTGCAAGATAGAAATTTTATATAGTAGGAATGTTGTATTGAAGATACTGGAAGCATCGCATCGTTGAGTATTTGAGGAAAAAGAAAAGCAGGAAATAAAATCGTAAATGGAATAGTGTCAAATTAAATTCTTGGGATGAGGAGTTAGATTGGAATAAGCATCGATTGAAATTGAGTTAGATGATTGATGAGTGTTTAAAGTTAAATTTTGGGATGCAGATTTTTAAGTTTTATAAATATGCATTGATTGGATTTCAATTAAAAGGGATTGGATAGTAAATTTTGTATTTAGTTATTTACTTAAAATTTGAGGAGATTATGATACGACTGGAATTCAATTAAAATATTGAGGATTTGAGCAGTAAAAATTTTACATTGGGATAATAAATCCAGAGGATGAAAAAAATATTAGTTCAAAATTCGGAAACATTATACATACGGATAAAGAAATATGGAATGAAATGAAGCTCATGGTAAAGAAGATTTTAATATAATTGATTATGGGATCATATAATTGAAGGTCGTAAGGTAAGATCATGGTATATTGAGGTCGTAATTTAAATTAAATCTTGACCATGACAGTAACATTTGAAATCGAAGAAAATAATCGAGGTATAGTTGATGTTAAGATAAACAAACTCGAATTTGATGATAAGGATTTTGGACAGGTAATAAATTTTGATTCAGAAATTCTAAGATCTAATATGATAAAGTTTGTGGAATTTGAAACTTTTATAGATATTTGTTAATGATGAATCACAAGATTGAGAAAAGTAAAATGAACGAGGAAAAAGGAAGGATTATTTTCAGATGGTAGTAAAGACTACTTTTTCCTAGAAATTAAGAAAGGCAATTAGATGTCTCTTGATTACATTCTGAAGGATGTATTTAAGTTTCTTAAATCAAATTGTCGACCGTATCTTTCGAATGAGCTATAACTTTCATGTCTATATCATTCATTATATTGGGTCTTCCTTGGTTTAGTTACCTTGAAAAGGTAATGTGCATTATTCCAATTA
This sequence comes from Iris macrosiphon, assembly GCA_036927795.1. Classification (NCBI taxonomy): domain Eukaryota; kingdom Viridiplantae; phylum Streptophyta; class Magnoliopsida; order Asparagales; family Iridaceae; genus Iris; species Iris macrosiphon. The sequence goes on along the minus strand of JAYESA010000014.1, from coordinate 83,948,845 downwards.
TCTGTTTTTTCAGTAATCGTGTCTACTTTCCAAAACCTAAACCTTCTAGAGGATTCAAGGCCGAGCCATGATTCCTTCAAGTTATTCCTGTCTTAAACCTTATTTTCTTTTTCTTCATGTTTCCTTCTGTTTGGTAAATATTTTCCTTATAGAAATATTTTCTTCAATGATATATTCATCATTATGAACAACAAATTTTTTTCTATCATAGTCATCCCTAAAATTTCGAGGACGAAATTTTTCTAAGGTGGATAGACTTGTAACCTCCGATTTCCAATTTCCAAAATAATCAGATTTTAATTTATCAAGTTTTATAAAACATTTCTCCTTAAAAATTTTATTTGATTTTGAACGATGTTTGATTGTAGAAGGTAATTTAAAAATCTTTTATAAAAATCCTTTTTCCTAAGTGACGATGTAGTACAAAATAAATAAATAATAATAATATATATATTCCTCTAGTTTCAAATGTTTATTGGCTTGAAATCATAAAATGATTTATTGGATAAAATTAATTAGAGGACTAGTCGTTCTTCAAATTAATTTTATATTTAATGGGATAGTAAATAAATAAATTACATAGCTTTCCTAAAACATTTTCTGAATTTATAATCTTTATTTTTATTTTTACAAGTTACCATCTTTCATTCACCCTCATTCCCACATGAATTTATTCATGTATGGTCTTGGGCCAATTGTTATTTGGGCCAACCCTCACCCTTTATCCCACACACCCTTCTCCCTATTTAAGTTCTCATTCTCACAATTCCCAAGAAACCCTAAATCTCCAATTTACTAGCTAGCCTCCACAAATTCCCACAAGCCAAAGCCACCACCATTTTTGTGTGCTCGTGTTCGTGTGTCCAGCATCACCGTGTCAGCCGTGATGGCCTCGGGTCTGACCCCGGGTGTCCCACCGTATCCATTCATTTCCTGTGTCCAGATTTACAATATTACAACCTGATTTCCGTGTCCGACACACCCGGACACAACCCCACACCACAGCAAACACCCACCCCGTGTCCAACACCCGGACACACCCACAGAGCATCATCCCCGTGTCCGGCAGACCCGGACACGACCCCCTGACACACGCAGAACTCTAACCCTAGATCTGGCCGAAGCCGCCGACTGACTGTCAAAGCCGACGAACGCTCCTCCCAGCTCAGCCTCGAAGGCAGGGGAGCCGCCTCCGCGTCGAGCCCTCCTCGAGCCAGTCAACGCCGCCTCACCCGCCTCGAAGCCGCCGCTGCCCTCGAACAGACCGCCACCGCCGAGTCGAAGCCGCCGCTGCCCTCGAACAGACCGCCACCGCCGAGTCGAAGCCGCCGCAGCCGCCTCGAAGCCGTCGCCCCCCGATCCAAGCGCCGCCTCGGGTCTGTCGAAGCCGCCGCTGCCGATCCAGCCACCGCCGAGATCGAGAACACCGCCGCCTCCTCGGGATCTGTCGAGCCGTGGCTGCCTCGAGCAGATCCGCCGAGCACGAGTACCGCCGCCGAGACGGACGTCGACTGACGACGCCTGAGTAACTCCGGTGAGTCCCCTTCTCCCTTCCCTCTTTCCCTTCTTCCTTCAAGTTCTGTGTAAATAGAATTTAGGGTTAAGATTAATGTAATAAGTATGTAATTAGTTAAGAAATCTTTAATTAGTTTAATTAAATATAATTAGTTTAGTTAATGATTAGATTAGTTAATTATTAATAAACAGTAATTTGTTATTAATCAGGAATTTATTTATTAACCAGTTAGTAAATATTAATTAATTAGTTTAGTATTTTCTTAGTTAATTTGTAATTAATGTAGTAAATAAATGTAATTAGTTTAGTATATGTAATTAGCTAATTTTATGTAATTAGTTATTTAGTTATAATTAAAAGGTTTTTTTGATTATGTTAAATATAATAAATCTTGGGGTTTATATTATTATTAAAAATATAATTCCAATAATAAAATGAGTTCAAAATTAGTTTATTTGGATCGGTGACCGATTTACCATAAATGAAAATATATTGGCTTTTACGTAAATCCTAGATTTTTTATAAATAAACCCTTAAATCGTAAATTTGTTCAAAAGGGAAGTTTTAACAATTATTGTTCAAAATGATTCCAAATGATTTTTCATAAATTAAGGAGTTACCTTGATTACGAACAATCGACCCTTTTCTCTTATTAGCTAAACTTGTAAATCTTAACCTTAGCTAAACCTCGGTGAATTTCTCTATGTATTGAGGACTCGGTATCCTTATCTCGATTTTCGTGCCGAGCTCCGATCTTGGACTTCTTTATATAGTTTCTAGCTAATTGGACTGCTCCGGACCCATTGGAACTAACTGCTACTTCATTTGGGATCACCTTGAGAAGTGGCATGATGAACATTCTCTGGTTAGTCAAATATGTATAAAATATATTTGATTGATATATATATATATTCAAATATGTATTTTGGTATAAATATATATTATATACATCTATTAGTGTATATACACAAATACGTATTTTGTACAGTTACTAAGAGACACTTGTATATATATATTATATACGTTTTATTGGTATACTTTGAGTGTAAATATATAGTATATACGTGTCCCTACTAGATGACCCTAGTTGACTAGTGCCATACCTGGCAGAGCCCTGAGTTCATGTAATTATGATGTGTTAGTGTAGCACCTGATGCAAATGTGGTTTTGCTTGTGATATGTTATAGGACTGTTGGTTTACCCAAGGGACACTCTGGAACAGGACCTCGGTTTTCACCAGCTAAGGACCAAAGGCGAGTACATTCTCTGATTAGTTTCTAATTTATGATATCTCCTATGTTCACTGTATCTAGTGTAAATATCCATGTTCTTGACACATTGGTTACACGGATTGGTATACACGGATCTCGTCATGAGATGTTATTCCTTATTCATGGTGTAGCTTGTACAAGACTTGTTTCCTTGATATCTTGTGCATGTACAGACACTGATTCCCGGGGAGATTTGCTACCTTCCTAGGGAATCCTGTGCCATAGCGTACCATGATTGGATCCACTATACCAGTCGGGGGTTTGGGGAGTATTTTAGTGTAGATATGTGATCATACCCAACTTTATATGTACCATAGCTCACCCCACATCTCACGTCGGGTGCGGCCTGACCATTTACATGCTCCATAGCTGTTACGTGTGATTAGCCTGATCTCTACATGCACCATAGCTAACCAACGGTTAGCCTGACTTTATATGAACCATAGCTAATCACATATAACCAGCCTGATCAAGTTCCCAAGCCGATCACATGTTAAAGCTAGTACTCATACACTTAGTCATAGGTTTCTTGCTCTTGGACATATTGTTTTCTTTTCCTGCAGTTACTTACAGCATTTCCAGTATTCTTTTCATTGTACATTTCTCGTACCTATACATGCATCTGGTATGTTTCCATCTAGAACTGCTACATAGTTTATGTCATTTATATAGAACTGCTATTTAGAGATGTACTTTGCTCCTTCCTGACTGGAAAATATTTTTCCAGACTGTGACCTTAGTGGACTTGTTTCTGACACTTAGGGATTGGTTGTTACTGATTTCAGGTATGATTATTTTGCCAGTAGACTTGTGTTGTATTCTTTTGTTTCTTCAATTCTTATCGTGCTGTAATTGTTATTGAGTATGTTGTTCATTTTATAGTGTTATCCGTGTCTCCTTATGGACTTGGATACTAGCGTGAGATTGGTTAGATAGTACTCGACCTAGACAGCGCTCTACCGCCGATGCTGCGGCGTAGGCTGGACGTACCCACGCACTCGTGCCCCTAAACCGGGTGCGGGTCGTGACATTATCGACGTATTCGTATCCTATAACATCCTACTTGGACGCCCATGGATACATGAGTATATGAGCATTCTGTCAACTCTTCATCAGTGTCTGAAGTATGATGACAACGAAGGATTTGTCAGGACAGAGTTTGCTAATATCGACCCCTTTAAAGGTGTTGAAGCCTACTACTCTGACTCTGTACTTTATAAGCAAACGCACCATGAGACAGAAGACAATTATGCCAATGACAAAACTGAAGTAGACTCCGCTTTCGCTGGTCCTTTAAAGATCTATCTAAAAGGACGTTCCCCCAATACCCCTACCCAGTGGTCGTCAAGATCTGCAAGAAGATCGTAGAGGCTCTTGTAACCAATCTTCACAAGATGGGTCGACCACCAAATAAGGACCTCCCTCCCTTGAGGATATCTGAACCTCTGGTGATAAAACTTTATCGCCCAAGTAAGAAGGTCCTGAACCAACCCCCGATGCCATTGCCAGACAACAAGGACGACAAGCTTGAAGAGTACATAGTAGCTCAGACTGATGTCCTTTCATTTGATGATGTAATCCCCAATGGGAAAATATCGTATTTTCTTAATAAAGGGTTATCTTTGATCTATTCTGATGTCGAATATCTTAGGACTATGTATTCCATAGAACACGGCCTAGGTCCATAATTGGACATAACGGTAACAACAACATATATAGTCAACAAAATACTCCCCTATGGGGGTAACCTATTCATAGTTCCAACAAGGAAGAATGGTGAAAAATTTATCCTCTTCGGTAGGGTAGAAGTTTGTCGAAGCATCCTCTTAGTTAAACCAGAACCCGATAGCGATAAAATGCATCTTTACCGCTATAGCTCATGGGCCAAACACCTCATCCAGGCAATGGGTTATGAATTGAAGAGTAATCAAGGACTAAAATATGGCAAAGAGCGACGCTTGCCATTGAGTCAATTTGCTCCTAAAGGACAGTTTGAAATGTACTATCAACAAATCGACCATGGTTTGGGATATGTAACATCGCCAATGACTACAGAATGGTCAAAAACAGAAAATGAGATACACTCTCACTCTTTAGGGTCTTCTACCTAGGACTCTGACTTAAGCATCAGAGAGATATTCAAATAAACGTTATTTGTCAACATGACGTCGGTGGATCAAGTTGAAGATAATGATCAGACACTGGAATTCTTCGAAGTGGAGCCTTGGGTCAGCGACTAAACTCTCGGTGGGAGATAAGTTTCTAGCAACGAGAACCTCCTATCGAGGATAAAGTAGTACAAGTCGACATGGGCAACAAATCCTCCCCAAACCCATCTTTATCAGTAAGAGTCTGTCCGGAGAAGATCGTGAATCCATTATACAACTCATAAGGGAATAATCGACGTATTCACATGGAGCTATAAAGATATGTCGGGGTTGGATCTCAGATTACAATGCATAAGATCAACATCCTGTTGAATTATAAGATAGTAATGCAACTGCAACGATGATTCCATCCGGACGTCATGGATGCAATCGAAGATGAAGTGAATAAACTGGTAGCAAGCATCTTTATTCGCGAGGAGCAACATCCAGATTGGGTATCCAATATTGTTCATGTTATAAAAAAAGGGGCAAAATCCAAGTCTGCATAGACTTCCATGATTTAAATACAGCATGCCCAAAAGATGAATTCTCTCTCCCGATCACAAACGTGATAATCAAAAACACTTATGGCTTCAAGATTATGTCTATCATGGATAGGTTCTCAGGCTAAAACAGATTAAGATATTCTCGGATGACAAGAAGCATACGATATTTCGAACACCACTGGGGGTATACTGTTACACAGTGATGCCCTTTAGTCTAAAGAATGAAGGTGTGACATACCAGCGAGCTATGAGCACCAACTTTGCCAGCAACTATGCAAGACAATCGAGTATTATGTTAATGACATCGTTGTCAAAAGCTATTTTAAGGATGATCATCTCCATGATCTAAAGAATATGTTCGATCTGATGCGAGCACATCTGTCACTACCATATTTTAGGAAAAAGGGTATTTTAGTAATTTCCTATTTAAATAAATATTGTTCATGGTAAATAATTTTTGTTGTATTATTTAATTGTTGTTGGATGTTATTTAATTATTTTGGACTTATTTTAGTAGACCCAACTAGTATAGTTTGGACCCATGGACCAACATGAATTAAATAGTTAGACTTGGCCCATTTAGAAAGCCCATGGTTAAGGAGATGGATTAAATTAATTCAATGATTAGACTAGAAGCTTCCTTCCTTAATTATTTCCTCATGAGAGGCCCCAAGGGGTACATTGGACATTTTACAATTGCTTGGGGAAGGGGGCATGGCCGGCCTATATTAGAGGGGGGGAAATTTCTCTCTCCTCTCATTCTCATTCCAAATCTAGATCTAGAATTTCTCACTCCCAAATTCCCTCCATTCCCATTCCAATTTCCCACCAAATTCATCCCAAATTCTTTCCAATTAACCATTCGAAAGTTAAGAAGCAAGGATCTAGAAGGAGGAAGCAAGGATCTACAAAGAGGAGCAAGGATCTACAATTTGGAAGCAAGTTCATCTCAATTGGAGGTTTTATTGGGAATCTATCTCCCAATAGATATAATTCAGTTTTTTCCATTAAAATAACTTCTAAATCTGAGATTTAATCATGTAAAATCAACCCATATGTATGTACTACCCATAGGACTTTGTTTTATGTTCATAGGAGACCCATGGAGAAAGTTATGGTACTTTTTGTGTCAATTTTGTTGGAATTCCGAATTTACATTTTGTTGTGTGTGTCAATTGATCCTATAGATCAATTGGGCATGTGCTTATGTGTTTGGGGCTTGTGTCGTATCCATATTTGGGTACATGTGGTTCGTATCCCAACTATTTGGTGATACGTGTCATTTTGAGGGTTTTCCCTCCGACACGGGGCTTTGAACATGTCGTATTTTGACACGGACACATAGATCTACTTTTGACACTTTGATTTATTCATAAATATTATTTGTGACTTGTTTGTGTCCTTCGGGGTATAATTGGTTGTGTGTTGGACTCGTGTCGCATGCGTATCCTAGATCTAGTGGGATACGGTGTGATACTCTCCAATTTGGTGTGTTTATGTGTAGATCTAATTAATTATGCTTTAAATTCTTTATTTATAATTAGTAAATATATATAGATATTATATATTTATTTTAGTATATTTATTATGATATTGTAGCATAGATCTATATTTTTATGTATTTTAATATGATGTATAAATATAGATATGTAGCTTTCTTGCATGCAATTATATATGTACTTATGTTAATAAAATATTTTATACATAAAGGTTTGTAAAATATATTTATTTGTTTAAATGTGTAATTATATTATTAATAATTATTATATAATTATTTGTATATTAATGAATGTATTTTTATGTGTGCTTCTAGCCATGTAAAATACGTACATTAATATGTGCAATGTGTTTTGTAATTAATAGTACATAATTGTATATGTATAAGTATATATATTTATCTAATTGTTTTATATATATATATATATATATATATATATATTGATTTATATATAGATTTACATATTTATATATATATTTTTTGCGTTTTTAGTGACAGTAGGATTAATGACAGAGAACTGTCATTAATTAGGCAGTTACAGCAGCAGCCGCTGTAACAGTGGCGGCGGGTTATTAATGACAGAGCCGCCAGTGTCATTAATAACCCATGCAGTGGACGGAATTTGCAGCAGCAGCGACGGACTTTTCTGTGACAGTTGAGAACTGTCACCAATAGGTGACAGCAGTGCAGTTTGCACAGCAGCTTTGGCGACGGTGGTTTCAGTGACAGTAGGAACTGTCACTGAAAGCCTATTTTATTTAATTTGTATTTTAGCTCACTATTTTCAGTGACGATTTGGCAGATTTAATTTATATATTATATATTATTGTATATATATATATATGTATATATATATGTGCTTTTGTGAGGTATAATACTAGTAGTGATATACTATTTTATTTGTATAAATATTGGTTTGTATATACATTATTTAGAGTGTGCATTAATTGTATTATTAGTATACTTTGTGTGGGTATTAATTGGGATCTAATTTTGATTCCTAAATTGTTGTATTTTATTTCTATATTAATTATATAGATGTCTTGAGAGGTTGACCTTGGTTTGACCATGTTTGACTTTAGTTGACTTTAGAGTTGACCATAGTTGACTTTTAACTTAGAATTAATTTATTGACCTAGAAGTTGACTAGTTTGACTTGTTCTCTTTCCGGGACCTTGTATTAATATGGTATTCCATATCTAGGTCTTCGAGGCACCGAGTCAGACATCTGTGAGACTTTTCATTGGACTTCAGGCGAGTATATTCTCTGATAGTTTCTCATTTATGATATCCTCTATGTTCGTTGTATCTAGTGTAGATTTACATGTTTCTCTCGACACTATGGTTACACGGATTGGTATATTCGGATCTCGTCATGAGATGTTATTCCTTGGTATATGGTGTATATGGTGCAAGTATTGTTTCATTGGTTATCTTGTACATGTACAGACACCGATTTTCGGGAGGAGTCGCTCTCTTCTTAGGGAATCTAGTGCCATAGCATACCGTGGTTGGATTTATTATAACAGTCGGGGGTGGAGAGTATTAGTATAAATATGTGATCAAATCCCTATTGAATAAAGTACTGGTAAGCGAATAGTGTTGATCATGTACCACACGTATGATTAGCCAGGCCGCATTGCATCTTGCCCAAGCCGATCACATGTTAAGCTAGTACTCACACACTTAGTCATTAGTATTATTGTTTCATTGGCATATTGTTCATTATTGTATTTCCTTCCAGTATTTCCTTATTGTATATATATTTCTATTGTGCATCTTGTTTATCCACAGCTATTTACTGTTACATAGTTTTTATCATTAATTAGAACTGCTGTTAGAGATGTACTTTGCTCCTTTCCTGACTGGATATATTTTTCCAGATGACACTGAGGAGTACCCTACCTATTATGGACCCCAGGATGTTGTGGGTTTAGATTCGGAGACCCTGGCTCAAGAGGGACTTATCCCAACTGAGACAGTTGACCCTGGAGTGTAGCTTTGTAGTATGATAGTATTCTTTTGTACTGGATTTGTCTCCAGCTTATTTGTTACTCTTCAGACTCATTGGTGTATTATTTTAAACTCATGAGTTGTATGATGACTATTATATTCTTATCTGATTCGTGCTCATTCTATCTTAGTTCTGTGATTGAGTATTCTATCATTATTGGTGGTTCATTACTTTAGATAGACTATCTAGACAGCGTTCTACCACCGATTCTGCGGCGTAGGCTGGGCGTTGTTTCCGACTAGTATCCTTACATCGGGTACGGGTCGTGACAACATCAACTCAAGATGCACCCAACCAAGTCCTTCCTAGATGTCTCCAGTGGCAAGTTTTTGGGTTCCATCATAACCTCGAAGGATATTCACATAGACCCTGAGAAGATGAAAGATATCCTTAATATGCACCTTCCGAAGAATCTCAGATAGCTTTGCTGTATTCAAGGAAGATTGGCATACATCAGTAGATTCATATCGAACCTCTCCGGGCAATGTCAACCATACACCCAGTTAATGAAGAAGAGAGTCTCCTTCATCTGGACTAAAGAATTCAAACAAGCATTCGGTGATATTAAGAAGTATCTTATGAATCCCCAGTGTTTGTGGCTCTAGTGGTGGGAAAGCCCTTCTTACTCTACATTCGTGCGATGGACTATTCTCTTGGCGCTCTTCTAGCCCAGAAGATTGATACAATCCACAAACATGCCATCTACTACCTCAGCAGGATAATGGTAGGTGTCGAGCATAGGTAAAATCCTGTCGAGAAAGATTGCCCAGCTTTGGTCTTTGTTATTCAAAATATGCGCCACTATGTGACCGGGCAAACAATTCATGCCATTTCCCAAGTCAATCCCCTCAAAGTGCTCACCACTAAACCAAGGGAACTGAATTCTCGCCTAGCTACATAGGCAATAATGCTTTCGTCATACGACATGGTCTTTATCCCTTAAAATTCGATCAAAGGTCAGGCACTAGCAGACTTTTTTGGCATCTCACCCAGTGTGAAAAATGTCGAAACTCTACGACGATATTCTAGATAAAGTGTTAGAATCTAACTCAATGATGGAAGGATCCATCTGGCGAATGTTCTTCGATGGAGCTTCTAGAATAGGGCCCAAGGGCAACATTGTCGCAGGAGTGGGGATAGTATAGATCTTTTCGGACAACTTGGTCATCCATCGCGCATATTCCCTAGTGGAACCGTGCTCCAATAATGTGGTAGAATACAACACTCTTATTATTGAGCTCCAACTGGCTAAACAGTTGGGGATGGATTATCTAAAAGCCTATGGCAACTCCAAAATGATAGTCAACCTAGTCCAAGGCGAGTATGAAGTCCGACATGAGGACCTAGTCCCTTATCATCATATGATGATTGATATAATATCCACATTCACCGCGTTCTTCATTGTACACATTCCCAGGTTATGGAACGCCAAGGCTGATGCTCTTGCCGGTCTTGCAGCTTCTCTAGTTCTCCCTACCAAAACCCAGCGTTCGATTATGGTGATTGGTCGATAACTAGTTTGTGTCAGAGATGACTTGCGTAGTTGTCAAAGTTGCACCGCTGAGACAGGTATTGACACCAAAGACTGGCAGTTCTCCTTCAAAGACTATGTTATCTACGGGATTCTGCCCAAAGATTCAAATGAGGCTATTTCTTTTAAGAGACGCTCTCTCAGGTTCTATTATGACACACATACAAAAATGTTTTATCGTCGATCATATGACCGACCTATGCTATGAATCTTATCTAACACAAAATCAAACCATACACTTTACGAAGCTTAAAACGGTACTTGATTCACACCAACTAGGTCCTAAGTTAGAGGACTATCTCCAATGCATTGGATATTATTGGCCCACTATGGTTGTCACTACCACGTTCCGAAAACAGGGGTATTTTTGACTTTTCATAATATTTAATATTATTAGTTACAATTTATTAATTTCATGGTAGTATATTTAATTTAAAATAATTATGTGTGATGTGTAATTTAAATGTAGTATTAGATGCAGTGTTCATTTATTTTTTTAGCTAGCAGACTTGACCTAGAAGCCAATAGATGAACACCTGCCGGAATTATGGAATTTTTGTATTTAATTATTTAGTTAGAATTTAATTCTTGGAGTTTGTAATTAATTACCGTATTTTATTTAATATTTTTGCGCATTGCCTTTGCTTCGATATTTGGAGCACTACCCTAGCTTTTGCCTCCCAACAAGTTTCACCATCTTGCCCTAGACATGCCCTCCTTCCATTCTGCTATTTTTACAACTCATAATTATGCTCTCTGTGCATTATTTCTAGCCGCACAAAAAAAAATCGTCGCGGACGTTATTTAATAAATTCCTATTTTTGTATCGTTGTGCGTTTCAATCGAAATTGGAGACAATCTTGACCTATTTTTCGTGCGGCCCAAATTAGGGTAATATCCTGTTCTGAGTCTTCTTCATTATTGGTATTGATGACCTGACCTGATTTTGGCCCCATGTACTCCTAATTAATTGTTGAACACAACTTGCATTTCTTTCTATTTAAATTGAGGATACCATTTTATCTGATTCTAAAATCTCAATTTAATTCCAGTGCCCTGTAGATTGAGCCCGTACCAATCATACAGCGCCCCCTGACCCTACAAAACACCGGACCCCGAATCGCCCGCCAAATTTTTGTCATTTCATGTGTTTGTGCAATTTCCCAAATTTAAGGGGCTAAGTTGCAATTATTCAATTGTAGGTGTCATCACCCCATTGTCCAAGACCAAATGGAAAGATTATTTACTTGAGGACCAAATTATATTTTTCCTACATGAATTAATTTCCCTCATGTTCAATCTGAGCCACTCATTCTAGGGGTCAATCACAACCCTTCATTCACATCCTCTCTCCCTATTAAATGACATATCCCATCAAACCCTAATCCCCAAGCAAGCCCCCACCTCCTCACAAGCCACCTCCCTCTCTCATACGTAGGTAATTCTTCTCCTTCTCCTTTTTTCTCCTTCTTTTCTTCTTCTTCTCTTTCCCTTCCTTCTTCTTCCTTATTGTTTTCTTTTTCATTGAAATTATATTTGAATTCAAATAGTTAGGGGGGGAATACTGTTCCTCAACTTCCCCCATCATCCACTGTTCCCTGGCCCCTGTACTCAGACCTCCGGTGGCCGCTGTTGTGCTTTCCGGCCCCTCACAACTCCGGCGGATCAGCCAAGCAGCCGACCCGCACGGCCTCCTCCGACCGGTGCTGCTCGACTCGGCAGGCGGCCGACTGCTCCAGCCCGTGCCGAGCGGCTGTGCACTACCGCTCTGGCCAGTTCGACCATCCCGAGCCTTCGCGTCCGGCGACGCTCGACAACTCCGGCCTCCCTGCTGCTACACCGGCGCGTCCTGCTCCCTTCACCACCCTCCATTCTCCACGGCGGCGCTGCCGATCTCCCTCACGATCACCCCCATCCTCCTCCTCCTGATCGGTCCGGCTGCTCCTCCCCTCCCGCTGCGACTGCACATCTCCGGCGGCCGACTCCCTCCGGCCATTTTCCGGTGACATCAGCCCAGTAAGTCCCTTTCCCCTCTCCCTCTTTCTTCTATATATATATATATATATCTCTACATATATATATGTATATATATATGTATACATACATACGTATATACGTGAGTATATACATAATATATGTATATGTATATAGTCTTTTAATTAATGTTTAATATATGTTAGTATGGTATATATATATATATACCTTGTATAATATATTGTGTGTGTATTCACTATAATGTTTAATAGTATATATAATATTGGTATACGTATAAAAATATATTTCGTATATACTTAATATTTTAATATAAATGGGAATACATGTATATATGTATATATATTTTGTAAATGTATGTATTAATGAATATGTAATGTATAGTATTTTTAATTAATGCTTTAAATATTTGAATATGTGTAGTATATAAATACATAGTAATGTTACTTAAAGATAGGTATATTATTTCTTTATTAATATTTAATTGTAAATTATAGTATGTAGAATTAATTATTAAGTATGTATAAATAAATGCATGTGAATAAGTATATTAATTATTTTTATTAAATTGTATAATTGAGTATAATCTAATTAATGTTTTAAATACATGAATTTGTATAGCATTTATTTAATTAATATTTAAACACATAATGTATAGTGTATTATATATGAATGTATATAATTAGTGTATATATATATGTATAAGTATATATTTATTTTGTATATGTATATTTATGCATTTTATATATATACTTTGTATATTTTAATATAATTAGCATATGTATATGTATATACTAGTATATGTATTTGTATATAATAATTAATGTATAGTTAATGTATGTATAACAAATGCATATGTTAATTAAGATGTGTAAAATTATGTATCTAGCTATTAGGTGACCAGTATCCTACCTAGAGTAGTCCCAAATTCTGTATTTCTTCTGTGTGTTAGGGTAGTATTTGATGCAAGTGGTAATTGTGATATGTTTATAGGACTGTTGGTTCACCCAGGGGATACTCTGGAACAGGACATCCATAAATACCAGCTAAGGACCCAAGGCAAGTACATTCTCTGATAATTTCCAATTCTTGATAATTTCTATAAGTTCAAAATCATGAAATGTTACATCTGAATACTTGACACTGTGCTACACGGACTAGTATAGCTTGGATCTGCAGTCATGAGATATTACCTTGATTATCGTATTGACATTATACATGACATTGACATTGATATTAGACATTGATATTAGACATTGATATTAGACATTGTACATGATAGACTTGACTTGCTCGTGTATCGTGACGTGTCATGATTGGATCCACAGTACTAGTTGGGGCAGGGAAATTGCTAGTGAGAGATGTGATCAAATACCCATTGTATAATTAAAATATTATTGGTGTTAATCATACCCCCACGTATGATTAGCCAGACTGTAGCAATCGTACATGTTCCCAAGCCGATCATATTTCGAAACTACTATTTCAAAACACTTAGAATAGATTATAGTTTCCTATTTTAAATCATATACTACATCACCCGTATATGATACTGTTCCTTGTTCTTTTCATTTTTATACATGCACTGACTGTATAATATTGCCCATTGCCTGTCTCTTTACATTGCATGTCTCTCTATTCAATTGCCATTGCATTTATTTCACTGTCTTCTCAGTAGCTAGCATGACGTGTTTTATTGTATTATAGACATTATCAATTAAATGGAACTGTTATTTGAGATTGTGCTTTGCTCCTTCCTGACTGGAAATATTTTTCCAGACTATGTCTTAGAGGACCGCTGTCCGACACTTTATGGACCATATGGTGAGTAGCTGCAGACTTGGTAGTAGTTGTGTTTCAAGAAGGTCTAGCCGGAATCACTAATTCTTCTAGTTTTCTGATTAGTTCTTTTAGCAGATTATTGGTACCGGATTTGTCTCCGGCCCTTTTGATAAGACTTGGATATTATTGAGTTAGAATATTACTTGTTGACTTGTGTTGTGTTTAATTTTAATTTCTGTTTCAAAATCTTATCGTGCTGTAATCCTGTGATTGAGTATATGTTCCCCTTATTTATGACATCCGTGCCTCCTAATGGAGATTGGATGTTTGCGTGACATTAGTTAGATAGTATCAAGACCTTGACAGCGTTCTACCGCCGATGCTGCGGCGTAGGCTGGACGTACCCACGCACTCGTGCCCCTAAACCGGGTGCGGGTCGTGACAATGGTCGCAGATGCCACATAATATGCAAAAAGATGAAAGATGTGTCAAATCCATGGTGGCTTTATCTACCAACCTTCAGAATTTTTACATCTTTCGGTTGCGTCGTAGCCATTCGAAGCATGGAACATGGACATCATCAGCCTTATTAGTCCACCATCATCCAAAGGGCATCAATTTATTCTCGTTATAACCAACTACTTCTCCAAATGGGTGAAAGCTATACCACTCGTTGAGGTAAAGGCGTCAAACATGATTAACTTCGTCAAGCATAACGTTATCTACCTCTTCAGTTTGCCTCAAAATTCATCTACGACAACGGTCCTCAATTCACAAGCTATATTTTTATTAGTTTTTTGATAAAATTAAATAAAGAATATATCTTCGACAGCTTACAATTTGGCAGCGAATGGATTAGCAGAAGTGTTTAACAAGATGATCATTAAATTAAGAAGTTCGTTTCCTCTCATAAGCACGATTGGAACGAGAAGCTTGGGGAGTACCTCTAGGCCTACCGTACAACAGTCCAGACTCTGACTGGTACTACATCGTTCTCCTTAGTTTACGGGAGCGAAGCAGTCCTCCTCTTGAAAATTTATTTTCTTTCTCTCTAGGTTTTCCTAGCCAACCAGTTGACAGCTGAAGACAACCATCATCGACGGTTGCAAGAGTTGGAGGCACTCGATGAGAAATATCTCCTAGCTCAACAGTGTATTGAGCTATATCAAGCACGTATTTCTGGAGCTTTCAACAAAAAAGTGAAGGAAAGAATGTTCCAAGTGGGTGATCTTGTTCTTACAGTGAGAATACCAATGGTCATGATGCATAAAATGGTAGAAAAATTCTAAGCCAAGTGGGAAGGACCGTTTGTCGTAGAATCAGTTTACTCCAATGGTACCTACAGGTTTGCAAAGCCTAACAGAGACTTGCTAATGATGTCAATCAATGGCAAGTTTTTCAAGAAATATTATGTCGAAGCTAGACTAGTACTATCTCCAATAGAGTAATTTAATCTCCAGCAATAAAAATGTACAGTGTGACATTTCCCCCCTACAAGTGCATCGTGAAAACTATTTATCTGTATTTAAGAATCCGGAATACGTTATAGGTAATTGATCCTCCAAAGTTCCCCAATGGAGCAGTCCTGAGGTCCAACGAAACATTGTCGCTGAGACCACCTAAAATCAGTTCCCTCAAGCAAGTAAGCGTGTCCTCAGAGCCCAGATGCTCCAAGATGTCTCACTTATAATCCCCAGCTGGATCGGAGGTGCTCTTGTCTCATAGATTTTCCCCCCAGCGAGGATAAAATTTTCTTAAATAATAGTTCACGTCTATATCACCTCTAACTATAATCTTGCCATTTCTCCCAATCAGGTGAATATTTCAGCAGAAGAAAACAATCATGTCCACATCACCTTTGTATTATTTTTTATATCAACAGAGTTATATCTTGCTATATCTACACCACCTATGAACTATTGGCCCATTCGGTCTCAGTCATCTAAAAATAGGCCTACCGAACTCGGTCTCTAACCAAACTAGGACCAAGCTTGGTCTGCCAAAATCAGAAATTTGGCTAGCTGTTAAATCCCTGATTTTCTGGTTCTAATGTTCAAAATTTTAAATACTTTGGTGCCGAATTCTGGCCGAACTCTGTCCCAGAATAGCCTATAAATATACTTGGATTTTTCCATTCTTTCTTTCTCAACTCTGCTCAATATTTCTATCCATTAGTGATCTATACTCAGAGCCTTAACCTTCTCCATCTCCAAGATCAACTCCCTAGCCTTCTAGTGCCAAGTGCGATCTCGGTTAAAAGTCTGTCAGAGTTGTTAAACTTTGGTTTCTCAAGTTTCTTCTTTAGATGTGAAGTCTTTTGAGCCCTTCGGATCAAAGTCCATTATTGTAAGAAGTCGACAAGCCTTCGGATCAAAGCTTGTGATTCACTATTGGTGATTATAGTGGATACAATTTCGAGCAAGATTTTTTGGTACTGGACTACCCTCCACGAGGGATACCAGTATATATCACGGTATTTACATTTGCTTTCTATCAACTCTACTACTTTATATTTATACATTATCATTGTTAGTTGGTAGTTGCCTTTACTTCGTATTAATTTTTTAATTGGATAGATTATTCTGCTGTACTATATTCACCCACCTCTAGAGTTGCCTTATGGTCCTATAATTGGTATAAAAGCAAGTTCTCTTATTACCGGATTAACATCCTAAGATATTTATGGTAACTGTTAGATATATCCACATTAACAATGGTGAAGGTCAGTCCACAAATAGGCCACCTCTATTTGATGAAACCAGCTCCTCTATTTGACGAAACCAGCTACACATATGAGCTTTTATCTTAAGTCTCTTGATTTTTGATCTTTAGTCTGTTGTAATAGATAAACACAAGAAGTTTCCTAGAATAGTCATAGATAAAAACCTTGTTGATAAGCCTCATGATAAATAAACAGTCATAGAGAAGAAACATGCTAGTCTTGATGCTAAAGCTATTAATGCTCTATTTTGTATTATAGATAGAACTGAGTTTAATAGAGTCTCCACTTGTGTTAATTCATATAAAGTTTTGAAACTTCTTTTGGTCACTCATGAAGGAACCTCATAAGTAAAGGAATCAAAGATAAGTTAACTGACATAGGAATATGAACCATTAAAGATGAAGCAGAATGAGACGATCACTCATATGTTCACAAGATTTCTCAATATCGTCAACCCTTTATCCTCTCTTGGCAAGGAGTATAACAATCATGAGAAGATTCGCAAGGTACTCAGAGGACTCACCAAAAATTGGAATCCTAAGGCCACCATAATTATTGAAGGGAATGATATCACCATGATGACCCTCGAGATACTCATGGGCATGCTAATGACTCATAAGCTAGATCTCAAGGATTTCGAAGATCCTATGCCAAAGGAGAAGACGATTGTATTCAATGCACATCACAAGAAGGTCTCCAACTGTGACTCAAAAGATAATGAATCTCAAGACAAAGAAGTTGCCTTGATTACCAAGAACTTCAAGAAATTTCTAAAGTTTGAGAGATCAAAGAAGGGTTACAAGACGACAGTGATAAAGAACCCGTGTGCTACAATTGTAAGAAGATATATCACATAAAGAGGGATTGTCCAACAATCAAGAAAGGGAACCGCTACAATCGCTCATCCAAAAGGACATCATCAAGGAAGTATGCGAATGAAGAAGATAAAAAACCTCGAGACACGACAAACCTATGCCTTATGGCACTAACTGATCAAGTAACCGATAACCCTCTCTATGGTGGTTTTATATTTGATGAATTATCGGATGCCTTCAGTGACTTACTTGAGGATTATAGAAAACATAGAGATAAGTACAAGCATGCTAGGAAAGATATTTAATCTTACCAGACTGAGATTGAAAGACATACCTCATTATTAAATGAAGTAAATAATACTTCTACTTGCAATAATTCAGATGAGATATCCAAACTTAAGATTAGTCTACATGAGGCACTTGGTTGCATTGACAAGAGTACTAAAGACAATACTAAACTTAAGGAGAAACTCAAATCAAAAAAGAAGAAATATTCTATTACTTCTCGTAAAGTATATGCATTAACTGCTAAATATGATAAAGTTTATGCTACCTCTAAAAGATTAGAGATTAGATTAGAAAATTAGGTTGAACAACCCACTACCCAGTCTATCACGAGACACGTAGCTAAACAAAACAACACACATAGCAAGATATTTACAAGCAAACTAAATGCTTCACATAATCATGCACCTAGTACACAATATACCACTTCACACAATCATGCATTCTACTTTTAATATCTATGTAAAACATAAAGTACTCTTCACACACTCATATCTATAATTCTGCACCGAGCATCAATAATTATGCTATATGCCATTAATGTGTTAAGAAAGGACATATATCTAGATTTTGTAGAACCATAAAGCTAGTAGATATGAATGTATATGCATGGGTACCAAAGACTAACACATATTGACCCTCAAGAAAATGGGTACCAAGGGTTACATCTACAACACATTTTGTAGGTGGACCAACCTTCTCATGCTAAAAGCAAGTGGATTCTTGATAGTGGTTGCTTACAACATACGACTGGTGATGCTACTCTCTTTGCAACGCTATCAATAAAGAAAGAAGGATATGTCTCCTTCGGTAAAACCTCAAAGGATATATCATTAGTAATGGTAATGTAGGTATACCTCCCTATCATGTTATTAAAGATGTATGTCTAGTAACATAATTAAAACATAACCTACTCGGCATCAGTCATCTAGCTGACCATGGTTATGGTATTAACTTTGTAAAAAATAAATGCTCTATTTATAAAAGAACTTACGGCAAGATAGTTTATGAAGGTATTAGGGAAGTCAACATATATGTTGCCTATCTTTCAAAAGATACTAATAATGTAGGCAAATGTCTATACGTCAACCAAAATAAAAGTTGGCAATGGCATATGCATCTAGGACATACAAATATGGATACCATTGCAAGACTAACGACAAAGAAGCTGGTTACAGGTTTACCGAAGATTACTTTCAACAAGGATATGGTATGTGCTGACTATGAAAAAAAATAAAGCTACTAAATCTTCTTTTAGCTCAATAAACGATGTAAGTACCTCTAAACTACTTTAACTATTGTATATGGATTTATTTGGACCTAGTAGAGTTGCAAGTATTGGTGGTAAGCTTTATGCATATGTAATTGTTGATTACTTTTCAAGATATATATGGGTTTATTTTTTTATAAACAGGAAGAACTCTTAGACAATATTACTACATGACCTCATGAATTGATTATGGAAAAGAGTGTCTTCATTTTCTCAAGCGTAGGAAGATGCTCCTGTAAGATGACTCGTTAAAATGCTCGAGAGAGAAAGGAAGGGACTTCCATCCCTGCCGGCTAGACCTACCGAGCTTTAACCTCTCATCCTCCATAAAGATCTCTGCTGGTTATTGCTTCATGAAATCTCTACCCGACAAGGTCTTCATAGTGAATGAAGCTGGTAACATCATCCCCTACGGGCAGCCACTGGTGGGTGGCAACTCTTCTATGCGGCTTATCTATGATCCCTCTTTGTCTCCGACCACTCATACAATAGACCCACCCCCCCCCCCCCCCCCCGTGGTTCCCTTTAATCCTCCTTTCAAGTTGTCTCTTTTCCTTCCTCCGATAAAAACCCCCTCTCCGACAAGTCTTTCGGTAGTTGCATCTATATCCATTATCCCTTCATCTAAGGATAACATGATGGATAGAGAAGCAAACCTCGATCATTCATCCTCTATAGTGGAGCTCTCCCCTCGTCCTCACGATGGCATGGTTTGCATGGCCGGGGCTATGGTAGATATCAACCCTTCACAATATCCCCAACCTGTAATTTGCATGGAAACCCTAGCCTCCATCTCGAGTATGCTGGAGTCCCCAATCCAGCCTCTTTCTGAAGTTGGCTTGATCCCTACTACGACACCCCCTCCCTTATGCAGTCCCCTACTCCCGTGACCTCCGAAACCCCATACACTCTAGTGATCGCTGGTCCTCCAGTCGTGGTCCCATCAACAGTCCCCTCTACATTATAGCTACCTAATGGTACCTTGGAAGAGTGGCCTATCTTTAGGTAGCATACATCCCATCACATTAACTGTGTTCAATCAGAGAGTCAATCATCCAGCCTCCCTCCTGTCATAAGTTTCCAATCCACTGTCCATTCACCCCTCCATACAACTCCTCCTCTGGTAAAGAACGTCACTTTAATCAACTCTCCCTCTCATGGTGGTAGTCCAGAAAACCCGAGCATCCCTTCGGCTAGGTCTTTCTTGAATGTAATATGACCTGATCTTACTAAGAGCTCATCAAGCCTCATCCAAGATATTCTTTTGGAGGAGCAGCCGACTCTACCACTTGAAGAAGTCAACAACATCACTATCTCCTTCTCTATCTCTTAGATGAATTCCCTGGAAGTTCAGTTTTAATACACCCTCATCATGAAGTTCTCTAAGGGTTGCCCTAAACTCACCCGTACGAAACTCAACATCTCTAGTTGGGGACTCTCGAAAGCTTTTTTTAGTTGTACCTATGGACCCCCGCCATATAGTATTCCACCTGACTTCATCCGAAGACCAAGAGAGGGTATGGATAAAAGGCTTTCGGTCCATTGACAACTCGATCTTCAAACTCCTCAAATGGACCTCAGATTTCAACCCTAAAGAAGAACCTTCCCTTACAGCAGTTTAGATTAGCTTCCTTAACCCATATCTCATTAGCTTCATTCCAATGACTCTTCGTCATATAGAAAACTCTTTTGGTAAATTCCCCACTATGGCAAAGGAGACTCGTGCTTTCACGAAGGTGAATATAGCCAGAGTATGCATGGAAGTCGATCTTGCGAAGCCCCTTCCCTCCTTCTTGAAGATCTTTACCGGAGCCAGGGAAGTTTTCACTCAACCATTAACTATAATTCTAACACCCGTTACTGTCATCATAGTAAGTTACATGGTCACGATAACATTGGTTACTATCGGGTGCACCCAGAATTGAAGAGAAAGCCTAGCAACAAAGTACCTACCTATGAGGGTGCTTAGGTTCAAAGATCTAACAATCTTAATCAGCATCTCAGATTTAAGGAGATCAGTGCTTTAGCATAGAAGGAAGGAATTATATCCCCTACTTCTAATGCTTCATCCTCGTTTGTTCCTATAAGTAAGACATGTGATGCCCTTCCAATTTCTAATACTTTTCTGACCGTGGAGGATGAAGAAGTCTGTCATGCCCACTCCCAAAATACGTAGGACTAGGACACGTAGGCATGCCAGCCGCATGTATAAGGCAACTCCAATACATGGAAACCATAACACATGCGTACGCTGTATTATGAATAATAATTCACAAGTGGTAAAACGATCACAAGTCACAGTGTATAATCTAATCTCATCCACGGAAATCATATATAAGTACATAACCACTAACTATGAAACTAGATCTCAATATGAAGTATCTCAAGATGACAGTCGGATGGAAATAAATACACTACCAAACTAGAATATAGAATAAAGAAGATAAATATAATATAAGTACCATAACTATCAATCACTCAGACTCGAAGAGAAGGCCTCCTCGGGACATAAGCAACAAGTCCGGATCTGTGCTCCTACGAATACTCATGAACATCTACACCTGGAAAGGGATCAGGTCCTCAGAGGAAAATAACAAGATACATAGAAGCATGCCATAAAGTAAATACTTTAAATACTCAAGGGTGATCTAACCATCTAAGTGAAATACAACTTCAGGACAACTTTGAGTGTATGGGAAAGTGTATGCTAGACATATGCTGACGTAATTCACCAATCATGGCAACTGGCTAGTATATGCCACATATGCCCCCAATACAAGGGCGCTGTAATATAATAACGCCAATATCGTTCCGAAGAACGTGGAAGCTGCATAGTATATAACGTCCATTTCGCTCCAAAAAACGTAGAATCTTCATAGTATATAACATCTATATCGCTCCGTCGAGCGTGAAATCTGAATAAAGAAAGTGGGTGTCCCATACGCCTACTAGTTGTCCTCCCCGCCGAATGATCTATGCATGTTGTATCCACAACACGCCTTAGCTACTACGCCGAGGCGTCGTAACTCTGGCTCATACTCTATCTCTAGAATAATAGCCCAACCTTACAACCAAACAAGGACAAGAATTGGGCCATTGTACCACGATAGTCTATGCTCCGCCTGCTAATAACAGCTAAGCCTTCTAATATGCATCACTATTAGCAGTTATGCCCTATCCGTCGCACGAGCTACACGTACAGGTGGCCAACCGCATACGCAAGTCCGTTCCCTACATGAGACTCATAATACGTGTAAGAAATGTGTCAAGGCCTAGAGAGTCATACTGATAACTCCACAACTTTAGGTGGGTCTACTAGACACTAGGTCAGACATAAGTCCTAACGTCAACGCCTTCGTTGACTGCACCCGAGTCTCTCTCGGACGCGCATAGTTATATAATCTAAAATAAAAAATATGCAACTAAATATATAACTGAATTTAAACAGTACAACAAGGCAAGGTATACTTGCCTGGCAAGAGAGCTGTAAAGTGTAACGTCAACACCAAGAGTCAAAAACTACAGCCTCAGAATGAACGTCTCCGGATGCTGAAATAAATATCACCAACGTTCCCAGAATAAGCAAAATAGGTAGAAAATACTACCCTTTCGTCCAATTTGGATACTGGAGCAAAACAGTAATTTTGGGTCAAAAAAGGCTCCACATGTGGGTCACTTCGTACCGAAAAGTGTACCAGGGGTAACGGTCTCTAACTGGAACAAATTATAGGTCAAACAAACTCTAAATGTCAGTACGAAGTCAACGATATGTCCAAATATGAATTCCGGTGAGCCAAACACAATTTTGCTCAAAAAGTCAACTGTGGGGCCCGCCAATAGGCGACTTGGTCAACTGTCTCAGAATTACGTGAAAATTGGGTCACAGGACCAGCACGATACCACGAGTCCAGTGGCACAAGTTTTGTCATATTCTGACGAGCATGCCCTAAATGGCACAGGGTTTTGCAAAAGTTACGACATGGGAATTTTTTGCGGATACGGGCTAATTTCGATGCGTACACGCGTCCAAATCAGTTTCTTCGAAATTCTACACGTCTGGATATACCGTGGTGCACCTTTCGGTACACTTGGTACACGACAGGGCGGTCCTGTTTGGCGGGGCGCGCTCCGTATCACAAATTTTCTGGAAATTGGAAAAAGTAGGTTTTTAGAATTTTCTATCTAATTTAATTTAACATACAACAATAAATAAAATATTGTAAATGACAGAAATTAAACTAGGTTATGTGGTCTTCACATACCAAAAAGAAAAATCAAATTTGGATCTCTGTGGTGGAAGATACGAGTCCGTGAATATAGGTATTTATCGTAGTTTTCTACGATCCCAAAAGTTGTTATTTTTTGCCAATTTGGTTACTATTTTTGCCTAGGTTTACGCGCTGTTCGAAGTAAACTAACGTACAGATACGGAAGGGGGTTAAGTTTTGAATGTACCGGTGAAGACGGGGTCGAGTTTGGTCGAGCGAGGGTACGGGAAACGAAGCATGAACAGGGCTTCGCTGCAGTTCAGTTTCTGTCGCGTGGTTGTGCACGGTCACGTGGTCATAGCGAGCGGTTGCTTGCGGGAAACTTCGGTGATCTGCGGCTGGAAGCGCGGCTCTGGTGTCGGCGGTCGAGTGGTAGATGATAGATTAGGGTTAGGGTTCGTGGAAATAGAAGTATATATATATAGAGTGAACGCGTGGGGGGGGTTCGGCTACAACGGGTTAGAAGCTGTCGCTGCTGTTGCTAGTTGCTAGAGGGTGCGGGCTAGGGCTTAGCGGGTTTAGGGGGGAAGTGGTTTAGAATAGCTTGCTAAGGGATTAAGGTGTATGGGTTTTTGGTTAAATTCATTTTTTTTCTTTTTTTTCTTTTTTTTCTTTTTTTCTTTTTTTTCTTTTTTTTTCTAATTCTTTTCTATTTCATTTCTAATTCCTTTTTATTTTATTTTATTTTATTTAAATTTCAAATTTCTTTTATAATAAATTTTATATATATATATATATATATATATATATATATATATAATAGAATATTCTAGAAATTGTAATAGTGCATACCATTAAGCTATCAACTGTCCACAGGGTCTCCTACATGGAATAAATGAAGAAAAATTTTAATTGCTCCATTAAAGATCTCTAAATGCACAATCACCTAAAATAAAATTTTAAATAAATTCTATTTCTTTTAATTAGCTAATATTTACTTCAGGTAAATTAAATAATTAATTAAAAAGATTAATACGGTCTTCAGAATTAGGGGTTTTACATTCTACCCAACTTATAAAATTTTTATCCTCGAAATTAAAACTAAGCTATGATAGAAAGTCAAGGATGGTATAAGATAGAGATTTACAGCTTATTCTGTACCTTCCTCCACCCTAACCTCCATAATTTTCTAATTGTCATGGGGATGTTTGGAGGGACGATGTTGCGCGTTGCACATTCCAAAGATCATGAAAAAAATTCATATGAACGAAAAATAGGTTTCTTCAGGTGTTGTGTCCAATAGTGTGGACACCTCCATGCACTTTTGCATAAAAGCGCCCAACAATTAGAAAATTGCACAAAGATGAAAATTGGATTAATTTAATTAAAATTAAGGTAATTGGTGTTCTGGAATTAACTAGCAGTACATGGAGATAAAATTAGGTGGAACACAAGTGTCATGGACATAGAGGACTCAGAATAGAATTTTATCATAATTAGGTGGTACGAAACGGGTCAAGATTGTGTCTCCAATTTCGATTGGAACGCACAAGGATACAAAGTCGTATTTATTTAGAATTAAGGAATAACGTCCGCGACGTTTATTGTGCGACTAAAATATAGCACAAGAGCGCATAATTATGAGTTACACAGAGATCAGAATAGAAGGCGGGCACGTCTAGGACAAGGGTGTGCAGTTTGTAGGTTGGCAATGGCTAGTGTAGTGCTCCAATCATCGAAGCAACTGTAAGGTACACTATGTGATATAAATATTGTATAATTAAATAAAATGCCATGTCCGATTTCCAATTGGATACAAACTAGTCCAGTTTATCTAACTATGTCGAGTAGGTCTAATTTTGGGTGAGGGGGTTTACAGTCTACTCGTCTTAAAATAATTTCATCCTCAAAATTAAAATAAGACATAATTGTTAATTCCTTCACATTCGCATATAAGGCAAGTCAATCACAATCTCTTCCAAAATTTAAAATATATTCTAATCCATCGCAATCACTTTCAAAATTAAGGTAACCTCTGTTTAATCAAAATATTATAATCTCTTCTCGATTTTTAAATAATTACATCCAAATTTAAGCTAAATCTATATGACATCTTCAAGTTTTAAATAGCCCACATCAATTTTTTACATCACGATCTTCAACTATCATAATCTTCTAAAAAAAACAATTCTAATCCAATATTATTCCTATTTTCTCTTATGAATTTTGTATTCTTTAAATTTTTAAATTCAATTCACATCCTCCATATTTCAGATAGGTAATCCAACCATCAAAATTTAACCTTTAATTCAAATCCTCAATTTTGGAATTTAATCCGCCAATGTTCATGTTTAGTGTTCCATTCATTTTTCTCAATATTTAAATCGATGATTCATCCTTCAATATTCAAAATTTAAATCATATGCCCAAGTATAAAGGTTTGGTTCGCCATATCAAAGTTTTTTAAAGTTCATTAAATCATCATCTTCCTAATCCTTCTTTTAAATTTGTCAAAATTAAAATGACTTGAATCTCCCAATCTAATCTTGCTTGATCACAATCTAAAAGAAATTTCTCTCAAGTTGACAATGCAACTTCTACCCAACTTAGAATTTATCCATCTATCATATAAGGCTATACACTTAAGAAAAATATTCCTCCACTTATTTAATCATGCTATTCGATCCTCAAAAGTTTGAACACCAACATAATACCTATGATATGCCCTTAATTACGAAAAATTATCATCAAGTAATGCGGTTGGCCTATGGGGTATATCTAGTACTATCTGAATATCAAACTTATACCAAGCACGAGATTTCATCTTTCCAAAATAAGGGAAGAAGGAAAACAATAATAAAGAGTTCAAAGGGGAGGTAATAGAATAGAAGTTTGGGGATCAAGGCGTTTAAGAAATTTAAAAGGAATTGTCAAGGCAGTTGTGGATTAAAATCCTATTTGGTAATTTTTTATTTGCCTACTCGTATTAGTATAGTTATATAACCGATACGATACGCTCAGACATGTCTAAAGGACAAGTACATTTGTCTATTAGAAACTATATATCTCAATCCATGTAAGATAGTTATGCGAAGGGCGAACCAAGCGCACTAGCTAGACCTTAATACACTGATTCTAAAATATATTAGTGTATGCATCCACTAATACATATGTCGTGAACAAGCTCGATAAAAGAATAAGCTTACAAAACTAGGCAATAAAATAGCAGCATAAGTCAAGGTAATACAAAAATATAAATACGCTGGATCATGATGAAAGAAGGTACATAATAATTCAAGTTCACAAGGAAGTTAAGACTCTACAGTCTCTACAGTTGTCATACTAACTCCTTGTCTAAGTCGTTAGTCGACCAAATAGGGTATGGGCCTCTAAGTTCTATAGTCTGAATACACATTATCTTCTTACGCTAGCATACATTTAATGTCATTCAATTATACTACATTAATGGGTCCCGAGGACTATGTGATACTATATTGTGAGGCATACTACCCAACTTAAAAGAATTAAACTAATACTGTAATTGCATTTAGGCTTCTATAAGGTAATATTGTCCTTGTAGATAAAGTATAAACTCTTATTGGGGTATATGCAAAAAGGGTCTTGGTACTTATTAGGGTCTCCTATTACATTATATAGGTAATGGTCACCTTAAGTCTTAATTATAGTGCTCATAGAACATATATCAATAATAAGAATGAAAAAGTTACTGGCCTTCAAGAGAAAAGATGATATACCTATATTGAGGTGGGGTACATATTAAGTGATTTAAAACTAAGAATAATCAGATCATAATCTAAAGGAACAATTCAAACTATCAAGTTACTACCAAGCACATAATTCAAAGTTCAAGATTACAACTATAATCCTAGCAAACATATATCCTTAACATAAGATAAAGTTACTTGGCCTAAAATCAGAAAGGTTAGGGGGCACGAATTAAAAGATGAAGAATGGAAGAACATAATTAGTCATCGCATAAATATAGCGAGCGCTATATTTTCAGAGGAACAAGATTTGAATTAAAAAATAGTGGAACTCTAGATAATATTATGGTTTTCCTAAAGGAAAGGTGGTATGCTAATATCTGTGTTCGAGGTATGATCAAGGGAAATATTATATTTATTCCTCTTGGCTTCCTAAGGTGCTGTTTGCTAATATCAATCCAAGAATCTAAATTTATAGTTCTATAATACTATCTCACTATAAAAGTTAAGTTTGGTCCTATTATTTAACCTTAGATTTCTATTGGTTCCTCAATGCTAGGGTCAAACAATGTGGTCAGATTTATAGCTAGCCCTAGTATTGCCTATACTACTCTTAAGTCATCCCCAATTATCAAGGGAAAATGGTCAATCAATCAATAGGTAAGGGATGCTAAGGTTGTTTAGGTATTATGAACTTAATAATGTGTCAATGCCCTAGTTGTATTCTTAATAGGAATGTTACCCTAATTATCATCCTATCAACAGGGATTCCTATATTCTATCAGGGACTATACTCAAGGAACTATTAGAGAAGCACATGAATCAAGCAGGATGCAATTATTCAAATAGGATGGATTGGAAGGAAGATGAGTCATAGTCAAATGTGGATGAGATCCTATACTCTAATCCTATCTGCAGGCTTGCTCGGTACAGTAACGTAACCGAGACAATATACTCTCGACCTGTATGGGCCACCACTAAAAACATGTCATGTCCCAGTCCTAAAATACGTAGGACTAGAACACGTAAGCATGCCAGTCGCATGTATAAGGCAACTCCAATACATGAAAATCATAACACATACGTATGCTGTATTATGAACAATAATTCACAAGTGGTAAAACTATCACAAGTAACAATGTATAATCTAATCTCATCCACGAAAATCATATATAAGTACATAACCACTAACTATGAAACTAGATCTCAATATGAAGTATCTCAAGATGACAGTCGAATGGAAACGAATCCACTACCGAACTAGAATATAGAATAAACAAGATAAATACAATATAAGTACCATAACTATCAATCACTGAGACTCGAAGAGAAGGCCTCCTTGGGATATAAGCAACAAGTTCGGATCTGTGCTCCTGCGAATACTCATGAACATCTACACATGGAAAGGGACCAGGTCCTGAGAGGGACATAACAAGATACATAGAAGCATAACATAAAGTAAATACTGTAAAAACTCAAGGGTGATCTAACCATCTAAGTGAAATACAACTTAAGGACAACTTTGAGTGTATGGGAAAGTGTAGGCTAGACATATGCTAACGTAATTCACCAATCGTGGCAACTGGCTAGTATATGCCACATATGCCCCCAATTCAAGGGTGCTATAATATAATAACGTCCATACCATTTCGAACAACGTGGAAACTGCATAGTATATAACGTCCATATCGCTCCGAAGAACGTGGAATCTGCATAGTATATATAACGTCCATATCGCTCCGTCGAGCGTGAAATCTGAATAAAGGAAGTGGGTGTCCCATACGCCTACTAGTTGTCCTTCCCGCCCAATGATCTATGCATGTTGTATCCACAACACGCCTTAGCTACTACGCCGAGGCATCGTAACTCTGGCTCATACTATATTGCTAGAATATTAGCCCAATCTTACAACCAAACAAGGACAAGGATTGGGCCATCGTACCACGATAGTATATGCTCCGCCTACTAATAACTGCTAAGTATACTAACATACATCACTATTAGCAGTTATGCCCTATCCGTCGCATGACCTACACGTACAGGTGGCTAACCTCATACGCAAGTCTATGTCCTACATGAGACTCATAATACGTATAAAAAATGTGTCAAGGCCTGGGGAGCCATACCGATAACTCCACAACTTTAGGTGGGTCTACTAGATACTAGGTCAGACACAAGTCCTAACGTCAACACCTTCGTTGACTACACCCAAAGTCTCTCTCGGACGCACACAGTTATATAATCTAAAATAATAAACATGCAACTAAATATATAACTAAATTTAAATAGTATAACAAGGCAAGGTATACTTGCCTGGCAAGAGAGCTGCAAAGTGTAACGTCCAGATGTCAAACACCAAGAGTCAAAAACTACGGTCTCAGAATAAACGTCTCCGGATGCTGAAATAAACATCACCAACGTTCCCAGAATAAGCAAAATAGCTAGAAAAAACTATCCTTTCGTCCAATTTGGACACAGGGGCAAAGCGGTAATTTTGGGTCAAAACGGGCTCCACATATGGGCTACTTCGCACCAAAAAGCGTGCCTGGGGTAACGGTCTCTAAATGGGACAAATTATAGGTCAAACAAACTCTAAATGTCAGTACGAACTCAATTATATGTCCAAATGTGAATTCCGGTAAGCCGAACATAATTTTGCCCAAAAAGTCAACTGTGGGGCCCGCCAATAGGCGACTTGGTCAAATATCTCAAAATTATGTAAAAATTAGGTCACAGGACCAGCGCGATACCACGAGTCCAGTGGCGCAAGGTTTTGCAAAAGTTACGATACGGGGAATTTTCGCGGATACGGGCTGATTCTGATGCGCACACGCGTCCAAATCAGTTTTCGCAAAAGTCCACACGTCTGGGTATACCGTACGCACCTTTCGGTACACTTGGTCCACGACGGGGCGGTCCCGTTTGGTGGGGCACGTTCCGTATCACAAATTTTCTAAAAATTAGAAAAAGTAGATTTTTGGAATTTTCTATCTAATTTAACTTAACATATAGCAACAAATAAAATATTATAAATAATAAAAATTAAACTAGGTTAGGTGGTCTTCGCATAACAAAAAGTAAAATCGAATTCGGATCTTTGTGGTGGGAGATACGAGTCCATGAACATAGGTAGTTACCGTAGTTTTCTGCGATCCCAAAAGTTTTTGGTTTTGCTAATTTGGTCGCTGTTTTCGCCTAGGTTTATGCACTGTTCGAGGTAAACTAATGTACAGATACGGAAGGGGGTTAAGTTGTGAATGTACCGGTGAAGACGGGATCAAGTTTGGTCGAGCGAGGGCATGGGAAATGAAGCATGAAGAGGGCTTCACTGTAGTTTAGTTTTGTGCGCGGTCACGCGGTTACGGCGATCGATTGCTTGCGGGGAACTCCGGCGATCTGCAGCTGGAGGCGCGGCTCTGGTGTCGGCGGTCAAGTGGTAGATGATAGATTAGGTTTAGGGTTCATGGAAATAGAAGTATATATATAGAGAGTGAACGCGTGGGGGGGAGGGGTTCGGCTACAGCGGGTTAGAAGCTGCCGCTGCTGTTGCTAGTTGCTAGCGGGTGGGGGCTAGGGCTTAGCGGGTTTAAGGTGTATGTGTTTTTGGTTAAATTCATTTTTTTTTCTTTTTTTTCTTTCTTTCTCTAATTCTTTTCTATTTCATTTCTAATTCCCTTTTATTTTATTTAAAATTTTAATTTCTTTTATAATAAATTATATATATATATATATATATATATATATATATATATATATATATATATATATATATACATATATGTTCATAGAAAATTCTAGAAATTATAATAGTGCATACCATTAAGCTATCAACTGTCTACAGGGTCTCCTACATGGAATAAATTAAGAAAAATTTTAATTGCTCCATAAAAGATCTCTAAATGCACAATCACCTAAAATAAAAATTTTAATAAATTTTATTTCTTTTAATTAGATAATATTTACTACAAGTAAATTAAATAATTAATTAAAAAGATTAATACGGTTTTCAGAATTAGGGGTTTTACAAAGTCACTTGGAATTAAGTAGTGGACTCAAAGTAGGCAGTTAATTCCCTTTCAATTCTAGCAACCAATCGGAGTGGACCCCAATATCCAACAAGTTTTAGGGCCTTAAAAAGGAGACACACTATCAGGAAACTGAATCTTCATCACACAAAGATCAGGCAGAATCTCACTCCAGTCCAGAGGATAGTGAGGAGAATATTAAGTCTAAAGAACAGTTGGAATCCTCTACCACTGCCAACCCCTCGACTTTAGCAGAGGATAAAGCCTTGGGTCCTTCTAGGGATAAGGCAAATCTTCTCGTGCAGCAGGGATCAGATTACTCGGCTCACCTATCCACTTCCACTGATGTGTCTAACACCTCCATTTCTCGTATCATTCATCAGCTAGTTGAGGACGCAGTCGTAGGGATCCTTAAGGAGTGGCCGACCTCTACTTTGGGAGTTAAAGCTCCTCCCTCTCCAATTGCAGTCTCTGCCTCCTCCCAATCCCATACCACCCCCACCAATCCAAATCTGCACATGTTGATTCCCCCACCTCCATATCTCCTAGAACAGAAACCCAACATAGTGGTCATGCTTCTGCAACCACAGCCACTTCTCCTATGGGTCCTTTTGCCTCCTCCCAATCCTAAACTCCCTCCACCAAATCAAGAAACCTTTATTTTCTAGTTTCCTCCTGAGGAGACCCACTCCACCTCAAAAGCTCGTTTGAATGGGAATGCTACTCCTTTCTTCCCCATTAGAGCCCAGCCTTCATTAGTACAGTAGGCTTCATTTTCAGAAAATATCACCTCCAAGCCGCCCGAGAGGTCCACCATAGAGAATGCCAATGAGACTGTCTCGTTTGCTTTATCTCCATAGGACCTAGAGTATTTTCTATATGCCATTGACTCGAATCTTTTCTCTTGGGTGATT
This sequence comes from Iris macrosiphon, assembly GCA_036927795.1. Taxonomy (NCBI): domain Eukaryota; kingdom Viridiplantae; phylum Streptophyta; class Magnoliopsida; order Asparagales; family Iridaceae; genus Iris; species Iris macrosiphon. Next base: position 83,916,624 of record JAYESA010000014.1, on the reverse strand, counting down.
GCCATGCTAGCTCCTACAACTTCTATCCTAGTATCTGATTCTAGTGGGAAAGATGACTTGAGTATCCATGAAATCTTTCCCGCACATACCACTAAACGTTTTCCTCCAAAAGGCAGAAGGAAAATACCCCAGAAACCTAAGCCTCCTTCCATAGTTCCTACTAAATGCCTTACTATACGCTCGAGTTTTACCCAACTCTGTCACTACCACATTTTCTAGGAAATGATATTTTAGTAATTTTATATTTAATTAAATAGTGTGCATGATAAATAATTATTTGTTATATTATTTAATTATTTTTAGATGTTAGTTATTTATTTTGGACTTGTGTTAGTGAACCTAACTAGTATAGTTTAGACTCATGGACCAACATGTATTAATTGTTAGAATTGAGCCCATTTAGAAAGCCCATTGATTAGGAGGATAATTAATTTAATTAAACCTTTAGACTAGAAGCTTCTGTCCTTAATTATTTCTTCATGAGAGGCCCCAAGGGGTATATTGGATATTATATAGTGACTTGAGGAAGGGGTAAGGGGGGCTGGCCTATTAAAGAGGGGGAAAAGTTTTTCTCTCCTCTTTTTATTTGGAAACTAGATCTAGAATTTCTCTCAACCAAATTCCTTCATTCCCACTTCATTTCTCTACCAAATTTTTTCTAAATTCTTTTCCAAATCACTATTGGAGGCTAGTGGAGCAAGGATCTAGAAGGAGGAAGCAAGGATCTACAAAGAGGAGCAAGGCTCTACAAGTTGGAGGCCAACTTTATCATATTTGGAGGTTGCATTGAGAATTCATCTTCTAATAGGTATAATTCAATTTTTCCCCTTAATTTAGGTTCTACATATGAGATTTAACCATGAGAAATCTACCCACATGTATAGTCTACCGATAGGATTTAGTTTTGTGTTCATAGGAGGCCTATTGAGAAAGTTATGATACTTTTTGTGTCAATTTTGGGGGAATTTCGAGATTGACATTTGTTGTGTGTGTCAATTGGTAGAAAAGATCAATTTGGCATGTGCTTGTGTGTTTGGGGCTAGTGTCATGTCCATAATTGGGTATGTGTAGGTCGTATTCCAAAAATTTGGTGATACGTGTTGATTTGGGGATTTTCCCTCCGACACGGGACTTTGAGCATGTCATATTTTTACACAGACATGTAGATTTGTGTTTGAGTCTTCGTATTGTTCATAAATAATATTTTAGACTTGCTCGTGTCCTTTGGGGTATGTTTGGATGTGTGGTAGACTCGTGTCGCAAGCATATCCTAGATCTAGTGGGATACAGGGTGATACGTTCCATGTGTTTGTGTAATTTAATTTTAGATCTAAATTCTCTTTTGCTCTTAAACTTGGTGATGTGTAATTATATATATGTATATATATAAAGTGTTGTGTATATATATTTTTGTATTTATGTGTCATAGATCTATGCATATATTATATGTGTATGTATTGTTATGTAGATATTCTTCTACATGTAAGATATATTTATATATTGTAGTATGTATATATATGTATATGTTAAGTAGATATTTATATGTTGTTATATATATATTTATATTTATATGATATATATTATATATTATGTATGATTATATATACGTATACGTACGTGTGTTGTTATATATATGTTACTATATATGTGTATGTTACTATGTAGTTATTATGTACATATATATGTATGTAAGGAGTATGTATGTATGTATATTTATTAGTTGTAGTTATATACATATATTTTTAGTACATATATATTTTGCATATATATATAAGAGAGAGAGGGAGAACAGGAGTTTTAGCAACGAATTATTGCGACAACAACCAACTAACAACAGCAGCAGGAGCAAGAGCATTAACAGCAGCAACAACAGTAGCGACGGCTACAGCAGCAACAGCGACAGCAGTGGTTCAACAACAGTGACATCAGCAGGATTTTGTCACAAATAACAGTAGTATCAACCTTAGTATCAGCAGCTATAGCGACAATCAGCAGGGTATTTAATGACAGTTATGCGGTTTTGAATAAATATTAGATATTTAAATATATTAGATATATATATGTATATATATGGTATTAATATATATGTAGATACATTCCTAATTGCTAATTGTGTTTTAGTATACTATATGTATAATATTTAGTTGTTAGCATATATATTTACGGGTAGTTAGTATAAACAAGGTATTGGATATTACATTGAGATATCAAGATAAGTATTAAGGTATTTGGGAATACCCAAGGTATTGGGTTTGTGTATCTAGGTTATGGTTTAGTATTGTGATACCAAGTTGGTTCAAAACCAAGGTATCTATTTAATGTTTGTAATTAGGATTTTATATAATTAATACTTGTTTGATATGTGATATTTTACCTATTGATTTACGTATCCGGAGATACGATATCCTAGTATCCTAAGATATAGCTTTATGACCTAGACTCTTGTGTTTGAACCCAAAATCTTTGTGTTAGACTTGTGCAACCTAGAATTAGGTAGTTGACATAGGTGACCACAGTTGAGTTAGAGTTGACCTAGTTTGACTTTTGACTTAGAATTGACTTGTAGACCTAGTTGTTGACTAGTTTAACTTATTTTTTTTCTGAAACCTTTTGTTAATATTATATTCCATATCTAGGTCTTTGAGGTACTGTATCAGACATCTGTAAGACTATTTATTGGACTTCAGGCAAGTACATTCTCTGATAGTATCTTATTTATGATATCCTCTATGTTCATTGTATCTACTGTAGATATCCACGTCTTCTTGACACGATGGTAACACGGATTGGTATATCCGGATCTCGTCATGAGATATTTTTCTTTGGTATATAGTGTATCTTGTGCAAGCCTTGTTTTATTGATTATCTTATACATGTACAGACACTGATTCTCGGGAAGACTAACTATCTTCTTGGGGAATCTCGTGCCATAGCATACCATGGTTTGATCTATTATACCAGTCGAGGGTGGGGAGTATTTTAGTGTAGATATTTGATCATATCTTCCTTGGATCAAGTCTTGTTCATTGAATAGTGTTAATCATACGTCGCACGTATGATTAGTCAAGCCATAAATCTTGTATCTTGTTACCAAGCCGATCATATGTTAAAGCTAGTACTCACACACTTAATCATTAGTATTCTTGTTCATTGTCATATTGTTCATTATTGTATTTATTCCAGTATTTCCTTATTGTATATCTCTTGTATCTATTGTGCATCTTGCATATTCACATCTATTTACTGTTACATAGTCTTTATCATTGATTAGAACTACTGTTAGAGATGTACTCTGCTCCTTTCCTGACTGAATATATTATTCCCAGATGATACTGAGGACTGGTACCTTACATATTATGGACCTCAAGATGTTGTGGATTTAGAGTCAAAGACCCTGGCTCAGGAGGGACTTATCCCAACTGAGGCAGATAACCAATATTTAGTAGCTTCTTAGTATTCATATACTGGATTTGTCTCCAGCTTATTTTTATAGTATTCTTTTAGACTCATTGATGTTATTATTTTAGACTCATGAGTTATATGTGACTATTCTATTCTTTATCATATTCGTGCTTATTTTTATCTTAGATCTGTGATTGAGTATATTGTTATTGTTGGTGGTTCATTATATTGCTAGATAGATTACCCAGACAACGTTCTACCACCGATTCTGCGGTGTTGGCTGGGCGTTGTTTCCGACTTGTATCCCTACATTATGACACATTTTAGTGGTGGCCTATGCAGGTCAGGCTTCGCAAGTTATGCAATGTCGTGGTAGTGTGACAACTTAGTTGTACTACTGCGAGCCTGTTTCCTGATATAGGATATAGGCTATAGGTTAAGAATACTCAATCACACCTAAATTTTTTTTTTAATTCATTCAATTATTCTCCTTAGATATTGACATTTGATCTTTAAACTATCCTTTCCTTGAGTGTCTTATATCATGTGCCATATTGATTCTATTCCGGCTTTAGCTTTGTTTGATAGTAGTGCTTCTCATAGTTTTGTATATATTTCTTTTGCTCTGAAGCATGGTTTGGTAGTTGAGTCTTTGCTTAGGACTTGCAAGATCATGACCGGGGGAGGCATTATCCTGGTTAATGATATTTGCAAGGATCGAAGAGTTACTTAGGAGGCCGAGAGTTGAGTGCATGTCTACTTGTAATGCCACTTCTGAGCTACGACATTGTACTCAGGATGGATTGGTTGAGTAGGCACCGTGCTAGCATAGATTACAGAGGAGGTAGAGTTTTGTTTGGTCCACCGGGAGAGCCAGAGTTCGAGTTTGCTAGAGGAGCTGTAGAGCATGGAGAAGGCATTATTTATGGAGCTATGGTGGAAGACAAGGAGTTGCCGCATCCGTTGATAGCAGAGTTCTTGGATGTGTTTCCTAAGGAATTGCCAGGATTGCCGCCAGATCGAGATATTGAATTCTCTATAGACTTAGTGCCAGGTGTAGAACCAATTTCGTAATATGTCTATAGAGTAAACAACAGTGAGCTGGTCGAGCTGAAGAAGCAGATAGAAAAATTATAGGATAAGGGGATTATCAGATCGAGTTCTTCACCGTGGGGAGCCCCGGTATTGTTTGTACCGAATTGAAGGATGGATCGATGTGCATGTGCATTGATTATAGGGTATTAAATAATCTCACTATCAAGAACAAGTACTCTTTGCCATGGATTGATGATCTGTTCTATCAGTTGAGTGGTGTCAAGGTATTTTCTAAGATAGATTTGAGATCAGCTTACCACCAGGTGAAGGTGAAGCCGGAGGGCATACCGACGACTGCTTTTAGAACTCGGTATGGTCAGTACGAGTTTATGGTGTTGCCGTTTGGTTTGGCTAATGCACCGACGATATTTATGAACTTGATGAACAAGGTTTTCCAATAGTATCTTGACAAGTTCGTGGTGGTGTTCATTGATGACATACTTATATACTCGAAGACACCGGAGGAGCACGAGGAGCATTTGCAAATTGTGTTGGAGGTGCTGAGGAAGGAGAAGCTATATGGGAAGTTGTCCAAGTGTCAGTTCTTCCTGGATAAGGTAGAGTTCTTGGGGCATATTGTAACTGGTGATGGTATTCACTGGATCCGAAGAAGATAGCGGCTGTGGAGTCTTGGAAGACCCCGAGTTCGGTAGCAGAGATCAGGAGTTTCTTAGGATTGGCAGGCTACTACAGGAAGTTTGTGCAAGATTTTTTGAGGATTGCCGAGCCGATGACCAGACTCACTAGGAAGGATGTAGAGTTTGTTTGGACGGAGGATTGCCAGATTGCTTTTGAGGAATTGAAGAAGAGGCTGACGTCTGCTCCTATTTTGATGTTGCCATCAGGGTCTAGAGGTTTCACTATTTATAGTGATGCATCGGGAAAAGTTTTGGGTTGTGTTCTTCAGCAGAATGGGAAAGTGATTACCTATGCATCCAGGCAATTGTGTCCTCATGAAAAGAACTATCCTACCCATTATTTGGAGTTGGCAGCAGTCATCTTCGTCCTAAAGTTGTAGAAATATTATTTGTTTGGAGAGCGTATGGAGATCTTTACTGACCATAAGAGCTTGAAGTACGTTTTTACGCAGAAGGAGTTAAACATGAGATAGCACCGGTGGTTGGAACTGATGAAGGATTTTGATATATCTTTGCAGTATCATCCTGGAAAAGCTAATGTAGTTGCTGATGCTTTGAGTAGGTATCCAATATCTATGTTCTTGACGTAGGATAGATATTTGTTGGAGGACTTGGAGTGCTTAGGCATTGAGGTGGTACTTTCTGGTTATGCGATACAGATATGGGGATTACAGATTCACTCAGATTTGATGGACAGGATCAAGGTAGCACAGTATGAGGATATATCTCTGAGAAGCATCAGAGCTCAGGTGAGAGCAGGATTGGAGGATGATTTTACCATTGCTGAGGATGGATCCTTGCGGCATGGAGTTAGATTGTGTGTGCCTAATAGGGAGATGCGTGAGAAGGTATTGCAGGAAGTGCATTGCTCTCAGTATTCCATACATCCAGGTGCCAACAAGATGTATCAGGATATACGAGAGAGTGTGTGGTGGTATAGCATGAAGAGGGAAGTGGCACAGTTTGTATCCAGATGCTTAATGTGCCAGCAGGTGAAAGCCGAGAGGCAGAGGCCAGGAGGTTTACTTCAGCCATTACCCATTCCAGAGTGGTAGTGGGAGCACATTACTATAGATTTTGTGTCCGAACTTCCACGATCTCCAGGAAGGAAAGACGCAATTTGGGTTATCGTTGATAGGTTGACCAAGTCGGCCCACTTTTTGCCTTTCAAGGTGGGTTTGTCTACGAAGAAGCTGGCCGAGATATATGTGAGGTAGATCGTCAGGATACATGGAGTTCCCGTCAGTATAGCCTCGGATCGGGGTAGTCATTTTATTTCTCATTTCTGGAGGAGTTTGAAGGAGAGTTTGGGCACTCAGCTCAAGTTCAGTACTATATATCATCCCTAGATAAATGGACAGTCAGAGAGGACTATTCAGACTCCCGAGGATATGTTGCGTATTTATGTACTAGATTTTGGGGGTTCTTGGGAGGACCATCTCTATTTGGTAGAGTTTGCTTATAACAACTGTTACCAGGCTAGTATAGAGATGTCACCTTTTGAAGCTCTGTACGGTCGGAGGTATCGTACCCCCTTGTTATGGGACGATGTTGGAGTGAGAGTTTTGCTTGGGCCAGAGTTGGTTGTAGATACAACAGAGAAGGTTCTATTGATCTGAGACAGACTTCGTATGGCACAGGACAGACAGCGGCATTGGGCCGATAGCCACCGGAGACCTTTGGAGTTTGAGGTATAGTTTTAAGTTTTGTTTTGTGCTTGTTATTGGTTTTTTGTTATTGATTAAGTTCTTAAGGTTGTGTTTTGTTCTAGGTAGGTGGTTTGGTGTTTCTAAAGATTTCTCTGACATGAAGCATGATTTGCTTCGGTGGAGGCGGGAAGCTTAGTCCATGATTCATTGGACCTTTCACTATTCTAGAGAGGGTCGGTGTAATTGCTTATAGACTAGACTTGCCACCTGTACTAAAATAAGTGCACAACGTTTTTCATGTATCACAGTTGAGATGGTACGTGGCAGATCCTAGTCATGTATTGGATCACTCAGAGATAGAGGTGGGCCCTACTCTTAGCTATCCAGAGCAGCCAGTTGAGATTCTGGATCAGAGAGAGAAGGTGCTGAGGAACCAGGCTATTCCTTTGGTACGCGTCGCATGGAGGTATCACTCTTCGGGGAAGTCTACCTGGGAGAGAGAGGATAAAATGCGAGAGCGTTATCCATATTTGTTTGTGCCTTGATGTATGTTCTTTCATAATTAGTTATCTTCTTTAGTTTTGTTCTTTAGTTCTGTTCTTTTGTTATGATCTGTTCTTTTTTTCTATTATTTTCTGGGGGTAGTTTTCGTCTTTGAATTACGAGGACAAAATTATTTTAAGGAGGGTAGACTTGTCACTACCACATTTTCTTGGAAATAATCTTTTAGTAATTTAATATTTAATTAAATATTGTGTATAAAAAATAATTATTTATTATATTATTTAATTATTATTAGATGTTAGTTACTTATTTTGGACTTGTGTTAGTGGACCTAACTAGTTTAGTTTAGACTCATAGACCAACAAATATTAATTGTTAGAATTTTGCCAATTTAGAAAGCCCATTGATTAGGAGGATGATTAATTTAATAAAACCTTTAACTAGAAGCTTCCCTCCTTAATTATTTTTTCATGAGAGGCCCCAAGGGGTATATTGGATATTATATAGTGACTTGAGGATGGGGTAAGGGGGGCCGACTTATTAAAGAGGGGGAAAAAGTTTCTCTCTCCTCTTTTCATTTAGAAACTAGATCTAGAATTTTCCTCAACCAAATTCCTTCATTTCCACTTTATTTCCCTACCAAATTTTATCCAAATTTCTTACCAAATAACCATTGGAGGCTAGTGGAGCAAGGATCTAGAAGGAGGAAGCAAGGATCTACAAACAGGAGCAAGGATCTACAAGTTGGAGGCCAAATTTATTATATTTGGAAGTTGCATTAGGAATCCATCTTCTAATAGGTACAATTTAATTTTTTTTCCCTTAATTTAGGTTCTAATCTGAGATTTAACCATGAGAAATCAACCGACATGCATAGGCTACCTATAGGATTTGGTTTTGTGTTCATAGAAGGCCTATTGAGGAAGTTATGGTGCTTTTTGTGTCAATTTTGGAGGATTTCGAGATTGACATTTGTTGTGTGTGTCAATTGGTCCTATAGATTAATTTGGCATGTTCTTGTGTGTTTGGGGCTAGTATCGTGTCCATAATTGGGTACGTGTAGGTCGTATCCCAATAATTTGATGATACGTGTTGATTTGGAGATTTTTTCTCCGAAACGGGACTTTGAGCATGTCATATTTTGACACGGACACGTAGATTTGTGTTTGACTCTTCGTATTATTCATAAATAATATTTTAGACTTTCTCATGTCCTTCGGGGTATGTTTGTATGTGTGGTAGACTCGTGTCGCAAGCGTATCCTAGATCTAGTGGGATACGGGGTGATACGTTCCATGTGTTTCTGTAATTTAATTTTAGATCTAAATTCTCTTTTGCTCTTAAACTTGGTGATGTGTAATTATATAAAAGTATATATATAAAGTATTGTGTATATATTTTTTTGTATTTATTGTCATCGATCTATGTATATATTATATGTGTATGTATTATTATGTAGCTATTCTTCTACATGTAAGATATATTTATATATTGTAGTATGTATATATATATGTATACGTTAAGTAGATATTTATATGTTGTTATATATATATTTATATGATATATGTTATATATTGCGTAAGATTATATATATGTATACGTATGTGTGTTGTTATATATATGTTATTATATATGTGTATGTTACTATGTAGTTATTATGTACATATATATGTATGTGAGGAATATGTGTGTATGTATATTTATTAGTTATGGTTATATACATATATTTTTAGTACATATATATTGTGCATATATATATAAGAGTGTCATGACCCGCACCCGGAATTGGGGCACGAGTACGCGAGTACGTCCAGCCTACGCCGCAGCATCGGCGGTAAAACGCTGTCAAGGTCTTGATACTATCTAGCCAATCTCCCACAAGCATCCAATCTCCAAAAGGAGGCACGGATGACACAAATAAAATGAACACATACTCAATCACAGGATTACAGCACGATAAGATAGCGAAACAAAATTAAATACAACAAAAGCCAAAAAGTAATAACTTAACTCAACAAATATCCCAGTCATCAAAAAATTGCCGGAGACAAATTCGGTACCAAAAGTCTGCTAAAAGAACTAATCAGAAAACTAGAAGAATTAGTGATTCCAGCTAGACCTCCCGGAATCATAACTAACTATCAAGCCCAAGTGCAGCTACTCACCATATGGTCCATAAAGTGTTAGCTATCGATCCTCTAAGGCATAGTCTGGAAAAATGTTTCTAGTCAGGAAGGAGCAAAGTACAATCTCAAATAACAGTTCCATTAAATTGATAAGGACTATAAAGCAATAAACATGTGATGCTAGCTACTGAGAAGACAGTGAAATAAATGCAATGGCAATTAAAGAGAGACCGGCAATATAAAAAGACAGGCAATAGGCAATATAATATAGTCAGTGCATGAATAAAATGAAAAGAACAAGGAACAACATCATATACGGGTGATGATATATGATTTAAAATAGGAAACTGTAATCTATTCTAAGTGTTTGAAATAGTAGTTTCGAAATGTGATCGGCTTGGGAACATGTACGATAGCTACAGGGCCTGCCTAATCATGGGTGAAGAGCATGATTAACACTTACATTGTTCTACACTACAATAAGAGGTTATGATCACATTTCTTACTAACTAGTTCCCCGCCCCTAACTAGTAATGTGGATCCAACCATGACACGTCACGATACACGAGCAAGTCCAATCTATCATATACGATATCTAATATACATGTCGTGTACAATGTCAATACGATAATCAATGTAACATCTCATGACTGCAGATCCAAGCTATACTAGTCCGTGTAACATAGTGTCAAGGATTCAGATGTAACATTTCATGATTATTGAATTTATAGAAATTATCAAGGAATTGGAAATTATCAGAGAATGTACTTGCCTTGGGTCCTAAGCTGGTAATTATTGGTGTCCTGTTCCAGAATATCTCCTGGATAAACCAACAGTCCTAGAAACATATCACAAAGCAAAACCACATTTGCATCAGATTCTACACTAACACAGTCTAAAAATACAGAGTTCGGGATTTCTCTAGGTATGATACTGGTCACCTAGGATCACCTAGCAGATAGATATATAAGACACATTACCTGTTCTTAATCATTAATACCTACCATATATATATATTTGCAATACAACTACGTATATACTAAATTGAATTTATACCATATATATATACCAATTAAACATACATCGTATATATATATACATACATACTAGTTGAACCATACGTATACTCATATATATGCAAAAGTATATTTTAGAATATACATATAGATGTTGTCAATATCATTATCAAAACATACTAATATTAATTCACCAAATTAAATTTATACTAGCATATACTTTTTATTAAATAGATAGTATATAAAAATAAACAAATATATATATATATATATACATATATACAAACCAATTAGAGATATTGAGATCATATTAAGTATACAAAATATACATATATACAAATACCAATTTAATTATATATACTATATATACGTATTTACATGTATATCAGTTATTAAATATATACATATACAATATACAATACATATATACATAATAACACTATATGATACATAATTAAAATACATATATATACTATTAAATACATACATTATATATATACTAAACATACATTATACTAAAGAGGGAAGAAGGAGAGGGAGAAGCTTACAGTGTCAAGGAGTCGGCTGGCCGGAAAGATGGCCGGACGTGGTGGTGGTTGTCACAGCGGGAGGAGGAGAAGAAGGCTGGGCAGCGAGGATGGGGGAGCAGCGGGGACAGGGTGGCCGGACCGGAGGGTAGCGGCTGCGGGGAGACGGCTCAGTCCAGCGCGGGGAGAACACTGCTGCGGACCGGTCGGTCGGGGTCGCACTGGCCGGTCGGGAAAGATGCACTGCGGGGAGAGGTGCACCGCCGCGGGGGAGAACGCCGGCTGCTAGAATTAATGGTGGGGGTGGTGATAGTAGTGGGCTCGCCGCTGGATGCGGGGACAGCGGCGGAACAGCGGGATGTCGGAGGCAGTGGGTAGAGGAAGAGCACAGCCGCTGTGCTGTGGAGCCACCGCCGGGTCGACGCCATGAAGTCGGAGGCCGGGGTGGACAGTGGTGGTGGTGAAGGTTTTTCCCCCCTTCCTTCCTGTTTAAAATTACAAGGAGAAGAAGGAGAAGAAAGGAAAGAGAAGAAGAAGAAAGAAGAAAATAAAAAATGAAGAGGAGAAGGAGAAGCTACGGTTGGGGCTTGGGGAGGTGTGTTTCCCTAGGTTGGATTCTTTGGGGATTAGGGCTTGATAGGACATTAAAAAGGGAGGGGTGAGATGTGGATGAAGGGTGGTGATGGTCCAATTTCAAATGAGTGGCTAGGATTGTTCATAAAGGAAATTGTTTTCATGTAAAGTTGAGTGGGGAAAAATGCAATTTGGTCCACAAATAAATAACCTTTCCATTTGGTCTTGGCCAATGGGGTGATGACACCTACAATTGAATAATTGCAACTTGGCTCCTTAAATTTGGGAAATTGCAAAAACACATAAAATGACACAAAATTTGTGGAGAAAAATATGTTTAGTAATTTTTATGGTGAGAGGGTGTTGTGCGTTAGGCACGGGTTTAATTAATCGGGTACTGGAATTAAATTAGAATTTACGAAATTAGTCAAAATGTTATCCTCAATTTAATTAGAAATAAAATGCAAGCTGTGTTCTAAAATTAATTAGGAGTACATGGGACCAAAATAAGGTCGGTTCATCAATACCAATAGTGAAGAAGACTCAGAATAGAATATTATCCTAATTTGGGTCGCACGAAAAATAGGTCAAGATTGTCTCCAATTTCGATTGGAACGCACAACGATACAAAGTTGGAATTTATTAAATAACGCGGCTAGAAATAATGCACAGAGAGCATAATTATGAGTTGCAAAAATAGCAGAACGGAAGGCGGGCATGTCTAAGGCAGGATTGTGAAATTTGTTGGGAGGCAAAAGCTAGGGTAGCGCTCCAAATATCGAAGCAAAGGCAATGCGCAATCATTAAATAAAATACGGTAATTAATTACAAACTCCAAGAATTAAATTTTAAAATAAAACAATTAACCTCAAAATCCCATAATTTGGACAGGTGTTCACCTATTGGGCTTCTAGGTCAAGTCTACCAGCTTAAAAATAAATAAACACTGCATATAATACTATATTTAATTACACATCACATAATTATTTAAATTAAATATACTATCATACAATTATTTAATTGTAACTACAATAATATTAAATATTATAAAAAGTCAAAAAAATACCCCTGTTTTCGGAACGTGGTAGTGACAAGTCTACCCTCCTTAAAAGAATTTCGTCCTCGAAATTCAAAATCCTCAAAGTAGCGTTTATTCATACTCATTATTATTTTCCTCAAATTTTAAATTCTTCTACCACGAAATCAGGTAATAATCCATAATGTCTTTTCATAATTTTCAAAAATTCTGAAATTGTTGCATTCCGAAAAATCCTCGAATAAAATCAAGGTCCATTTTTTTTAAAATTTTTCCTTGAAAGTTTTGAGTTAATAATTCAATACTCTGAATTTAATATCCACTCCTCAAATTTGATTTTAATCAATGCTCGTATATAAAATGTAATATCGTCCCAAAAAGTTTGAATTTAAACATTTATCCATCAAAATTTTATTTCTCGATTTTCTCGATTTTCTCTTCCTCAAAATACTCAACAATGCGATACTCAAGGATTCCCTAAATGCAACATCCAAATATAAACTTCTAAAATTCATAACTTGCAATCAAATAAATATATTGATAATCTCCCAAAATTTCCAAATTTTTATAACCAATTTAATCATGTCATAATCTTCCTGGAATTAATAAATCATAAATTCTGCCATGTTAATTTCTTAACCCTCTATTTAAATCAATATTTATCCTCGAATTTTTTTTATCTTGTTAATCATCTTGTCTCTCCTGTCAAGTCATAACTCCTTCATGAATCTCGTCATGGTCAAACCCCAATAATCCTGGTCTAAAATTTTTTCCTATAATCATACAACATGCAACCTAAAGGGAATATGTACGATCATGGTATCTTTTGTCATGGTATTGCAGTTCTGTATCAGGGTGTACTACTAACTACATTATAACAAGAAATCATGCATGCAAGCTATGGTACTAAGATATCAGTCAATCAATCAAGTAGAGAGGGACAGAGGGAAAGAAAGAACAGAACCTGCTAACACATTACCTGCAATATCGGTCTCCTTGACCGTCATCGCAAATGCCCCGCCCTGCTGGGGTGGTTCCCTTCGCGAGTGCTGAGCATTATACGGTTCCACAGGTAGCCTAACTGGATCTCTATAATCTGAAGCTGCGCGCTGGCCGGGAAGATAAGGGGCTAGAAGACAATCCTTTACTCGATGTCCCGCAGCGCCGCAGTGCAAACAAAGTCCTAGCCTCGTTCTACAGCTCTCCCAAAGGTGACCTGGCTTCTTACAGAAATAACAAGTCTGCTGTATCTCTCTTGGAGGCTGTTGCTGATTCTGCTGAACACGGACTGGTGCCTGGTACTGTTGTTGATACTGATACGCCCATAGATGTTGCTGGATAGGAACTGGTGCTAGGTACTGCGGTGGATGCTGAAAGGTCCATGGTTGTTGCTGACTATGAAATGGTACTGGGTACTGCTGTTGGTACTGAATACGGGGATGCTTGGCTGGTCTTGTGCTACCATTTGTATCTCCAAAAGTATTGTGACTCCTCTTAGGCCCGAGATCCAGATCCTCTTCTGCAATCTGGGCATCCATCAAGATAGCCTCAAAGGTAGCGGTACGACGACCAGAAGTGCGTGACCGAATCTCTCTCGTCAGTCCCTTTCTGAATTTCCGGGCTCGATCTCCTGGGTCCCGAATCATAGACGATGCAAAATGGCTCAATCTACAGAATTCTGCAGCGTACTCGTCGACCGACATGTTTCCTTGAACCAAGTCATAAAACTGACTTTCCAAGGTTCCCAATGCCACGTTGGGAAAGAACTTCTCCTTGAAGAGTTCCTTGAAGGTCTCCCAAGTAAGTCCTTGTGCAGTAATTCTCTGCTCCGTGCGATACCACGTGAGTGCGATATCGAACATCTGACTGCCAGCGGCTTCTATCTGCAAGTTCTCCGGAATCTGGGTCAATCGTAGGCTCCTCTCTATATCCTCTAGCCAGTCATCAGCGTAGAGTATCCCTTCGGTGCCTTTAAACTCTCGAGGCATCATCCTTTTGAAATCCACTATAGTGCCTGATCTCTGCTGCTGGCCAGGAAACTGCTGGTACTGTGCTACTTTTCCAAAGCTTGGAGAGTCACCTGATGAGCATTCTCCATATTTTCTCTCATCAGCTCGGTTTGTGCCTGGTGCGCTTCTGCTTGCACCCTCTGAGCTTCAGCTTGAACTCGCTGAGCGTCTGCCGTCACTCTCTGGGCATCTACCATGCCCTGGATCAAGGTAAACATCTGCGTCCCGTCAATGGGCAAACCTCCGGGAATCGGAGTCGGAGGAAGGTTGTCCGTCACAACTGCGGCAATCCTCTGAGCAGGTGGGGGAGGAGGATCCCCGAAAAGTGTAGAAACTCCTACGTGCATCGGAGATGTTGGAGGAACTACGGTTGTCTGTCCCTCAGGTGGAGAGGTGGCCGGCCCCTCTAAAGCTGATATTCCCGCTCTCATAGACCGTGTCTGCGGCGACATCCTGAAGACAAATCCCAAAGAATCAATTTAGGCAAAAATGCGATATCATCAAGGAAGGACAGTACAGTTCTAAAGAAGCAACATTCAAGGTAAAAGAATGGAAATAAACATTCCTAGTTGTGATTGCACAGGTCAAAGATACATCCAAGGTCTGATACTTCTATCCCTCTAAGTACCACAGTTCTACTATAAGCACACTCACTGCTAGCTTCCTTACCTACTGCAATCGCTGATACTAGTTATCCTTGTCACTCAAGTGCATATCAATTGCAACATACCATACTAAGTACTGCTCTCTCTCCAATACAATCCTAGATGAACAACTAAGCCAGTTGGCAGTGAGATCTCAATCATGCTCAAGTCAATAGATCCTTACACATGCATCCCATCTACTTATATACTAATAATCTCTCTCACTATAAAATCTTATCCTTAAATAAAATTCCTCAAAATAATCCCTCGAATAAATTTTTATAGTAAAATGCATATACCTTCCTCAAGGTTAATTATCTAAATACTGAAGTGAAAAACTTAATCACAAAAAATCCTTACAGCTTTGTCTATGTTCATTGAATTGAATCTGAATTCCTCAAAATAAAATTTTAATAACATAATATCTCAACTTCTCGAAATTCAAAAAATGCTATTCGTTTTCAATCTTCAAATTATAATTTAAATCCATATCTAGTAGTCCAGTAGCCCTAGTGTTATCTTTCTCACTATCCTCATCGACGTGTATCATCAGATAATACCATAAATCAGTCTGCAAATTCATTTTGATATAAAATCAAACCCTACAATGGAACCAAAATCCTAATTTAATACCTGATCAACAATCAACAAGTGAGAATGGACGGAACAAGGGAATGATTTTTAAATTAGAATTTATAACAAGATTCTCAGGGGTCATCCCAGGAATCTCTCAAGGAATTGTGATTGAGTATTCGCTCTCGTCCTAGTATCCTATGTCCTAGATCCTATCGCAGGCACGCAGTAGTGTAACAAAGATGCCACACTACCACGACATCGCACAACTCGAGAAGTCAGACCTGCATGGGCCACCACTAAAAATGTGTCACGACCCGCACCCGGAATTGGGGTACGAGTACGCGAGTACGTCCAGCCTACGCCGCAGCATCGGCGGTAGAACGCTGTCAAGGTCTTGATACTATCTAGCCAATCTCACACAAGCATCCAATCTCCATAAGGAGGCACGGATGACACAAATAAACTGAACACATACTCAATCACAGGATTACAGCACGATAAGATAGCGAAACAAAATTAAATACAACACAAGCCAAAAAGTAATAACTTAACTCAACAAATATCCCAGTCATCAAAAAATTGCCGAAGACAAATCCGGTACCAAAAGTCTGCTAAAAGAACTAATCAGAAAACTAGAAGAATTAGTGATTCCGGCTAGACCTCCCGGAATCACAATTAACTATCAAGCCCAAGTGCAGCTACTCACCATATGGTCCATAAAGTGTTGGCTATCGATCCTCTAAGGCATAGTCTGGAAAAATGTTTCCAGTCAGGAAGGAGCAAAGTACAATATCAAATAACAGTTCCATTAAATTGATAAGGACTATAAAGCAATAAACATGTGATGCTAGCTACTGAGAAGACAGTGAAATAAATGCAATAGCAATTAAAGAAAGACCGGTAATATAAAGAGATAGGCAATAGGCAATATGATATAGTCAGTGCATGTATAAAATAAAAAGAACAAAGAACAGCATCATATACGGGTGATGTAGTATATAATTTAAAATAGGGAACTGTAATCTATTCTAAGTGTTTGAAATAGTAGTTTCGAAATGTGATCGGCTTGGGAACATGTACGATAGCTACAGGGCCGGGCTAATCATGGGTAAAGAGCATGATTAATACTTGCATTGTTCTACACTACAATAAGAGGTTATGATCACATTTCTTACTAACTACTACTCCGCCCCTAACTAGTAATGTGGATCCAACCATGACACGTCACGATACACGAGCAAGTCCAATCTATCATGTACGATATCTAATATACATGTCGTGTACAATGTCAATACGATAATCAATGTAATATCTCATGACTGCAGATCCAAGCTATACTAGTCCGTGTAACACAGTGTCAAGGATTCAGATGTAATATTTCATGATTATTGAATTTATAGAAATTATCAAGAAAATGGAAATTATCAGAGAATGTACTTGCCTTGGGTCCTAAGCTGGTAATTATTGGTGTCCTGTTCCAGAATATCTCCTGGATAAACCAACAGTCCTAGAAACATATCACAAAGCAAAATCACATTTGCATCAGATGCTACACTAACACAGTCTAAAAATACAGAGTTCGGGATTTCTCTAGGTATGATACTGGTCACCTAGGATCACCTAGCAGATAGATATATAAGACACATTACCTGTTCTTAATCATTAATACATACCATATATATATATTTGTAATACAACTACGTATATACTAAATTGAATTTATACCATATATATATACCAATTAAACATGCATCGTATATATATATACATACATACTAGTTGAACCATACGTATACTCATATATATGCAAAAGTACATTTTAGAATATACATATAGATGTTGTCAACATCATTAACAAAACATACTAATATTAATTCACCAAATTAAATTTATACTAGCATATACTTTTTATTAAATAGATAGTATATAAAAATAAACAAATATATATATATATATATACATATATACAAACCAATTAGAGATATTGAGATTATATTAAGTATACAAAATATGCCTATATACAAATACCAATTTAATTATATATACTATATATACGTATTTACATGTATATCAGTTATTAAATATATACATATACAATATACAATACATATATACATAATAACACTATATGATACATAATTAAAATACATACATATACTATTAAATACATACATTATATATATACTAAACATACATTATACTAAAGAGGGAAGAAGGAGAGGGAGAAGCTTACAGTGTCAAGGAGTCGGCTGGCCGGAAAGATGGCCGGACGTGGTGGTGGTTGTCACAGCGGGAGGAGGAGAAGAAGGCTGGGCAGCGAGGATGGGGGAGCAGCGGGGACAGGGTGGCCGGACGGGAGGGCAGCGGCTGCGGGGAGACGGCTAAGTCCAGCGCGGGGAGAACACTGCTGCGGACCGGTCGGTCGGGGTCGCACTGGCCGGTCGGGGAAGATGCACTGCGGGAAGAGGTGCACCACCGCGGGGGAGAACGCCGGCTGTTGGAATTGATGGTGGGGGTGGTGATAGCAGTGGGCTCGTTGCTGGATGCGGGGACAGCGGCGGAACAGCGGGATGTCGGAGGCAGTGGGTGGAGGAAGAGCACAGCCGCAGTGCTATGGAGCCACCGCGGGGTCGACGCCGTGAAGTCGGAGGCCAGGGTGGACAGTGGTGGTGGTGAAGGTTTTTCCCCCCTTCCTTCCTGTTTAAAATTACAAGGAGAAGAAGGAGAAGAAAGGAAAGAGAAGAAGAAGAAAGAAGAAAATAAAAAATGAAGAGAAGAAGGAGAAGCTACGATTGGGGCTTGGGGAGGTGTGTTTCCCTAGGTTGGATTCTTTGGGGATTAGGGCTTGATAGGACAATAAATAGGGAGGGGTGAGATGTGGATGAAGGGTGGTGATGGTCCAATTTCAAATGAGTGGCTAAGATTGTTCATGAAGGAAATTGTTTTCATGTAAAGTTGAGTGGGGAAAAATGCAATTTGGTCCACAAATAAATAACCTTTCCATTTGGTCTTGGCCAATGGGGTGATGACACCTACAATTGAATAATTGCAACTTGGCTCCTTAAATTCGGGAAATTGCAAAAACACATAAAATGACACAAATTTTTTTGAGAAAAATGTGTTTAGTAATTTTTATGGTGAGAGGGTGTTGTGCGTTAGGCATGGGTTTAATTAATCGGGTACTGGAATTAAATTAGAATTTACGAAATCAGTCAAAATATTATCCTCAATTTAATTAGAAATAAAATGCAAGCTGTGTTCTAAAATTAATTAGGAGTACATGGGACCAAAATCAGGTTGGGTCATCAATACCAATAGTGAAGAAGACTCAGAATAGAATATTACCCTAATTTGGGTCGCACGAAAAATAGGTCAAGATTATCTCCAATTTTGATTGGAACGCACAACGATACAAAGTTGGAATTTATTAAATAACGTCCGCGACGATTTTTGTGCGGCTAGAAATAATGCACAGAGAGCATAATTATGAGTTGCAAAAATAGCAGAATGGAAGGCGGGCATGTCTAGGGCAGGATTGTGAAATTTGTTGGGAGGCAAAAGCTAGGGTAGCGCTCCAAATATCGAAGCAAAGGCAATGCGCAATCATTAAATAAAATACGGTAATTAATAACAAACTCCAAGAATTAAATTTTAAAATAAAACAATTAACCTCAAAATCCTATAATTTGGACAGGTGTTCACCTATTGGGCTTCTAGGTCAAGTCTACCAGCTTAAAAATAAATAAACACTGCATATAATACTATATTTAATTACACATCACATAATTATTTAAATTAAATATACTATCATGCAATTATTTAATTGTAACTACAATAATATTAAATATTTTAAAAAGTCAAAAAAATACCCCTGTTTTCGGAACGTGGTAGTGACAAAGAGAGAGAGGGAGAACAGGAGTTTTAGCAACAAATTATTGCGACAACAACTAACTAACAACGGCAGCAATAGCAAGAGCATTAACAGCAGCAACAGCAAGAGCAGTAGCGACGACTACAGCAGCAACAGCGACAGCAGCGGTTCAGCAACAACAACAGCAGCAGGTTTTGTCGCAAATAACAGCAGTATCAACTGTAGTATCAACAGCTATAGCGATAGTCAGCAGGGTATTTAATAACAGTTATGCAGTTTTGAATAAAAATTAGATATTTAAATATATTAGATATATATGTATATATATGGTATTAATATATATGTAGATATATTCCTAATTGCTAATTGTGTTTTAGTATACTATATGTATAATATTTAGTTGTTAGCATATATATTTACGGGTAGTTAGTATAAACAAGGTATTGGATATTACCTTGAGATACCAAGGTAAGTAATAAGGTATTTGGTAATACCCAAGGTATTGGGTTTGGGTATCTAGATTATGGTTTAGTGTTGTGATACCAAGTTGGTTCAAAACCAAGGTATCTATTTAATGTTTTTAAAAGAATTTTATATAATTAATACTTATTTGATATGTGATATTTTATCTGTTGATTTACGTATCCGGAGATACGGTATCCTATTATCCTAAGACGTAGCTTTATGACCTAGACTCTAGTGTTTGAACCCAAAATCTTTGTGTTAGACTTGTGTAAGCTAGAAATAGGTAGTTGACCATAGTTTGACTATAGTTGACTTAGAGTTGATCTAGTTTAACTTTTGACTTAGAATTGACTTGTTGACCAAGTTGTTGACTAGTTTAAATTATTTTCTGTCGGAAACCTTTTATTGATGTTATATTCCATATCTAGGTCTTTGAGATACCGTATCAGACATCTGTGAGACTATTCATTGGACTTCAGGCAAGTATATTTTCTAATAGCTTCTAATTTATGATATCCTCTATGTTCATTGTATCTAGTGTAGATATCCATGTCTTCTTGACATGATGGTTACACGGATTGGTATATCCGGATCTCGTCATGAGATGTTATTCCTTGGTATATGGTGTATATTGTGTAAGCCTTGTTTCATTGATTATCTTATACATGTACAGATACTGATTCTCGGGAAGACTAGCTATCTTCTTGGGAAATCTCGTGCCATAGCGTACCATGGTTGGATCTATTATACCAGTCGAGGGTAGAGAGTATTTTAGTGTAAATATGTGATCATACCCTCCTTATATCAAATTTTGTTCATTGAATAGTGTTAATCATACACCGTATGTATGATTAGCCAGGCCATAAATCTTGTATCATGTTCCCAAGTCGATCACATGTTAAAGCTAGTACTCACACACTTAGTCATTAGTATTCTTGTTCACTGTCATATTGTTCATTATTGTATTTATTCCAGTATTTTGTTATTGTATATCTCTTGTATCTATTGTACATCTTGTATATTAACATCTATTTATTATTACAAAGTCTTTATTATTGATTAGACTGCTGTTAGAGATGTACTATGCTCCTTTCCTGAATGGATATATTTTTTCCAGATGACATTGAGGACTGATACCCTATACATTATGGACCTCAGGATGTTGTGGGTTTAGAGTCAGAGACCCTGGCTCAGGAGGGACTTATCCCAACTGAGGCAGATGACCCATATTTAGTAGCTTCTCAGTATTCTTGTACTGGATTTGTCTCCAGCTTATTTTTTTTAGTATTCTTTCAGACTCATTGATGTTATTATTTTAGACTCATGAGTTATATGTAACTATTCTATTCTTTATCATATTCGTGCTCATTTCTATCTTAGATCTGTGATTGAGTATATTGTTATTGTTGGTGGTTCATTATATTGCCTGATAGATTACCCAGACATCATTCTACCGTCGATTTTGTGGCGTAGGCTGGGCATTATTTTTGACTTACATCCCTACATCAGGTGCGAGTCGTGATAAACCCTCGAGGGGATACTGTACCCGTAGCATCGATTTTCTGTGAGCTAGTGAGTCATTTTCAAGCCTTAGGGCATCTAGGAATTCCTTCCCACTTTTAGCTCTCTCTGTTAGCATCCATTAGTAAGGGTTTTAATCCTCCTTTATGTAGGTGTTTGGGCTATCTCCCAGCACAAATTTTCTCTTTTCTTTCAATAAAATTTGGTTTAAAAAAAAAATATTCTTGCAAACAAATATAAGGCATTTTCTGAATTTGTTACTTTTGTAAAAAAGTTTAAAACAAAAAGGTTTCATGATTACTCACATCAGAAGTGGTCATGGAGGCGAATTCGAAAATGGTGATTTCAAAAGTTTTGGTGATTCAAATAGTTTTTCTCATAAATTTTTTGTCCTAGAACTCCTAAGCAAAATGGTTTTGTGGAGCGGAACAGAACTCTTGCCAATATGGCTAGATTTATGTTAAATCAGTATAATCTTCTGAAATATTTTTAGGCTGAAGTTATAAATACAATATGCCATATTTTGAATAGGGTTCTTATTCAACCTATATCGAAGAAAATTCCTTATGAATTTTGGTTTAAGAGAATTCCTATTATTAGCTATTTCAAAGTTTTTGGCTATAACTGTTTTATTCCCAATACTATGGATAACCTAGTAAATTTTTAATCGAAGGCCGATAAAGATATCTTTCTAGGTTTTGCTGCCAAAAGCAAAGGGTATCATGTATTCAACAAGCAATCACTAACTATTGAAGAGTCAATCAATGACATATTTGATGAACTAAATAATCAAACATCAAACGACAACGATGATGAAGACATAAGACCTACATCTAATAAGGCTCCTGAAGATACAACCGACACAAGTTATCTGGAAAGTCTGCCCAAGAGATTGAGATACTCCACAGATCATCCAACAAATTGGGTAAGGTGATGTATCAAAAGGTATAAGTACATATTCTTCAAGTAGAGATATCATTACAAATGTTGCTTTTATTTCACAAATAGAACTAAATAATGTAGGAGAAGCTTTTTTGATAAATTTTGGATTTCTGCTATGCAAGAGGAACTCAACCAATTTGAATGTAATCAAGCCTGGGAACTTATTTTCAGACCTAATGATTATCCAATCAATGGTACTAAATGGATATTTGAAAATAAATTATATGAGGATGGTTCAGTCATACGTAACAAAGCACATCTCGTAGCTCAATGTTACAACCAAGAGGAAAGCATTGACTACGATGAGACTTATGTACCTGTTGCTAGATTAGAATCCATTCGAATGCTTTGTGCTTTTGCAAGTTTTTATAACTTCAAATTTTTTTAAATGGATGTCAAAAGTGCATTTTTAAATAGTTTTCTAAAAGAACAAGTGTTTGTTGCTCAACCTCCTAGCTTTGAAGATTTCAAGTTTCCAATCACGTCTTCAAGTTATGAAAGACTCTATATAGACTCAAACAAGCCCTATGATCTTGGTATGAGCGCATTAGCTCCTTTCTACTTGAGAACGATTTTTCAAAGGAAAAGGTGATACAACTCTGTTTATAAAATCTACTGATGATTCTCTTTTATTAGTGCAAATATACGTAGACGATATTATTTTTGGATCTAGTAATTATATGCTATGTAACAAGTTTGCTAAGTATATGCAGAGTAAATTTGAGATGAGCATGATTAGGAAACTCATATTCTTCCTAGGATTATAAATCAAGCAAAATTTACAGAGAATTTTTATCAATCAAGCTAAGTACACAAAATATTTGCTCAAGAAATTCGATATAGATAATGAAAAATCTATCGGAACTCCAATGGCAACATCAACAAAGATTGACCTTGATGAAAGTGGTAAACCTACAAACGTACATAAGTATCGAGGTATGATTGATAGTTTATTATATCTAACTTCTAGTCGCCTAGATATTTTTTTGTATGTCTTTGTGTAGATATCATGCTAATCCAAAGAAATCACATTTGTGTGCAGTTAAAAGTATTCTCTGATACCTTAAAAGAAATTTAACGGTAGGCTTATGGTATCCCAGAACCAGGTCCTTTGACCTTATTGGTTATTTGGAGACTGATTTTGCTGGATGCAAAGTCGATCGAAAAAGTACCAGCGAGACTTATCATTTTCTAGGAAAGTCTCTAGTATCCTGGCTTAGCAAGAAGGAAAACTCTATAGCATTATCAACGACTGAGGCTGAGTATATTGCCTCAGGACGTTGTTATGCACAAATTTTATGATAAAGAAAACCCTAGAAGATTTTAAGTCTATATTATAATAACATTCACGTATATTGTGATAACACTAGCACTATTAATCTCACTAAAAATTCTATATGCCATTCGTGCACTAAACACACAAAGATAAGACATCATTTTCTATCGGATCATCAACAACACAGAGATATATGCTTAGAGTTTGTTGACACAGAACATCACTTAGCAGATATCTTTACTAAACCTTTAGTTGAAGATTGCTTCAACTTTATCCGTCGAGAATTTGGACTTCTAGATTCTAATACAATATTAGAATATAACTTGCTTTAAATTCTTATTCAATCTAAGTTCTTCAAAGTATTAATAATTTTGGATACAAGCTGAAAGGTCCCTTCTAACAATAAGGTGTGAATAACCTTAAACGACACGGTACTTAAGTGTCTTCGGACCACCGCTAACTGGGATCCAGCCACTACAACTACTCCAAGGTAATACAAACTTTTACAAGAATTTATGATCTGATAAATCACATTTAGCACTTATCTTTCAAATATTATATCAAATAAAGAAATTATATTATTGATTAAAGATGATACTAGAATTCTGGTTCAATAGGAACTGAATTCGGAACAAACTCGGTTTGTGACCAAACTTGGTCCGCTATTTTCTAGAATATTGATATCTGGTTGGCCCCACTTCTAAATTAGGTTTTTGGCTGCTATATATATTATTTTTCGTGATTTACCTATAGACCAACGAAAATCTTATTATTTTCTATTAGAAACCCTATTTTCCTCCGAACCCTAGGCGATGAACCTCCTTCTCAAGGATCTTCAATCTCTCAATCATTTTTTAGGTATAATCTAAATTTTCTTTTATCAATGGCTCCTAAAAGAAAGTTAGGTGAAATCTCCTGTTCCCATGATCTTTTATTCTGTCCCATTATGCCAAATATTAGAGAATTTGATGGTTTTCTTTTCAGAAATATAGAAAACTCTAATGCATGGTTTAGTAATTTCTCTAAACATGATATCTGCCTGAAAAACCTATTAACTTCAAACATTATCATGGCTATATTTCTATTTTTTAATATTTTAAATTTGAAGAACTTGTTGCTACTCGTTATTGTGTTTATCTTAATATTGTTCGTATATTTTATTGTAACTTAACATATGACAATGGCATCATTTCTTCAAGTGTATCGGTATCAACATTGAATTTGATACTAATGACTTGGGTAAAATCTGTAGGACCGTGTATGGCAAATCTAGGGGGGTGAATAGAGTGTATGTATGCAGCAGAATAAAATCACTTGTTAAAATATAATTCTATGGCATAAAATGGTGATCAACAACTAGAAATTAGAATATATCTCATGTGCAAGCAATGCTACTAACAGTGTTATGAATATATGCAGTAGAGTGAAAAAGAGCAAACGCAAATACCAAGATGTATACTGGTTTCCCTCTGAGATGACAAGTCCGATCCCGAGAACTCAAGCTCGGAGTTGTATCCACTATAATCACCAATAGTGAATCACAAGCTTTGATCTGAAGGCTTGCCACTTCTTTAAACCTCAAGGTTTGATCCGAAGTCTTGCAACATCACTGCTTGATAAAGAGAGTAACTATTGGAACAAAGCTCTTTACAACTCAGAAGACTTCTAGACCGAGATCGCACTTGGCACTAGGAAGGCTAGGGAGTTGCTCTTTGGATGGGAAGGTTAAAGATTTAGGGGTTTGCTCACAATAGGATAGAAGACATAAGAATGGTTGATTTGTTATAGTGTTGTAAGAATAAAGAATTCTAATCCTATTTATAGGGTGTAGGCAAATAGAATTCGGCCAGAATTCGAATGGGGTTTAATTCAAATTTCCAACCGTTGGGCCAAAATATCAGGAGCTATTGAACTGGTTGATTTTATACCAAAAGGGTAACCGAGTTCGGTCTGAGTTTGGTACGAGTTTGGCCCGAGTTTGATCTCTAACTATGGTAGACTTTATACATGAATGTGGCCTGATTTGGTGGATAGGTTCTTTGGTTCATTTGAGTGGACTAAGTATCTGGATATAGTTACTTCTGATTTGCTTAGTGCGACTCAGCTTACATCAGTCCTAGACTCAAATAAATAAAAGATTATATTTGAATAGAAACCAATAGCTGTTACAGAGTCTGTCTTTAGTATTGACGGAGTTGATATACTTTGCATCGAGTATCTGCTTCATCTGTGTTTTGGATCCGATTCATCTGATGTTTGACGATTATCAAAATCAGGTTGACTATGACCACTTTGTGTCAACAATCTCCCACATTATGATAATTGACAAACTATGCCAAAATACACATATGGTAAGTCTGATGTAGCCTTTGATGCAAATAGTTGAAACGTAGACAAAGTTTCTTTGAACATAGATCTTTCCGTAAAAAACTAGCTTTTTATAAAAATTTCCCCCGTAAGTAGATCTTTCATTTGAACGGGAGCATTTAAAAGACCTGTAATTTGATATTTCTTTATAGCAAAATTAGGTACAAATATGTCAACAAAAATAAGTCACAGTTATATGTTATCAACTATACATCAGCTATAATCAAAATGTTTTGTTTATCACATTTGTTATCAACCATTTTGTTATTTCTCCCCCTTTGTCATATATCATAGTGGAAAAATTTCCCCTAATGAATAATTTATGACAAATTTGGAAAAAAAACAATTTAAACAGAACATATATTGTTGTAAACAAGATAAGTAACTAAACTGGAAAATATATAGAGATACAAATAGCATAAAAGCTTTACAAACATTTTTAGCAAATGTTTCTAGTACACTAAAAATAGAAAAACTAATACATCCACATAGCCACAAGAAACTATCATAAGTCATCATCAGCAGCATCAGTAGGCGGGTGATCATCAAAGTATGCTCCGGTATGGTCGAAGTACTGCTGAACAAATGAATCATCAATCCTGTAGATAGAACGGGAAGGATCATGAGCCACTAGGTAAGGTTCAGTAGGATGATGGGCTAGGTGATAATGAAGATCTGCTAGGGAGTTGGCTAAAGTGTGAGCCTGAAGAGTGGTGCAATAAGACTGGTTGCGAAGCTGAGTGATAATCATAGTATTCTGCTCCTGGTGCTAAGCAGCTATCATCTTGTTTTGCAACCTTAATTGCTCGCAGAACATCTCTTGGATAGAGTCCAAGGTAGCAGGCTGTACAGAGGATGCTGGAGTAAAAGTAGGAGCAGGAGGAGCTGGGGCTGGATCAGCTGGTGCATCATAATCGGATGAGTCATCTTCATCAAGAATGGGAGAAATAGGCTGAATCCTACGGGCTTTGGTCAGGTAGGTTGGCTCAGATAAATAAGTAGGTTCTTCCATAGGAATGTGGAAGTGCTCAAAGATGAGTGGTAGATACATGGCATAAGAAAGTTGACGTTTGTGTTTACAACGGTCAATCATCTGCCGAATCATGGTTTTAGGAAGGCTAAAGGGAGTGGATGTGTAGAAGTAATATAAGGCAGACATCTTCCTATAGGTCACATCATCTTTGGAGGTTTGCTTGGAAATAATAGCAGGGTATATGATACGGTAAAGTTCATAAAAGTATTTGTTAAAATAACGAGCACGAAACTTTTTGCCAGGACAAGGATGAGGGGCACAAAGTATATCCCTGAAAGAGTCAAGAGTGATGTCATCTCTGAGATTGAGTTTGTCGATCTCAACTAGGGCATCTCCCTTATTAGGGATTTCAGGAATTTTACCCAAAGTTGTATCGTCAAATTCAATGTCAATTCTACCTACTCTCGAAGAGATAGACCATTGATCATGAGATAGATTATAGTAAAATATGCGAATGACATTCAAATTTATGGGTTTTCTAGTTTTAACTAGACGATGAAGATATAATTCTACAAGTTTAGGTTTTTTGGCATAAAAAGTAGTAAAATTAAGAGGATTGCCCTTGCAAATATTCCTTTGCACAAAGTCATTGAACCATAAATTTGAGGCATCAATAGAAGTAAAAATAAAATTATCATATTCTCCTAGGTTTGGAATATTAGGAGAGAATAAGGAATAGATAGCATCATCACTAAAGGGTTTAGAAGAGGAAGCTTTATTTGTTTTTCTCTACTCTTTCCCAAATTTAGGAGCCATGAATTACGGTTTGAGAATATGATGATTGTACCTTAAAAAGATTGAAGGGGATGAAGGAGATTCTCACCAAGAGCCTTAGATCTCAAGTTGAGAGAGAAAAAGCCTTTGAGGAAGGAGATCACAAAACTAGAATTTTGGAGGAAAGGTTTGATTCTCGGTTTGGAGAAGAAGGGTTTAGGAGGATAGAGTAATGAGATCAAATATGTGACTGTTGTTGTTATATAAAAATACTTGAACCAAATTCGGACCGAGTTCGGACCGAACTCTGTCCGAGTTCTGATAGCATCAGGATTTTTGAAAATATGTTTTGTAGAATGCTATAATAGTTATATAAAAAACATATAAGTGATCTTATAATAATATAAGTATAAAATATATGTGGTCTATAACTATGACAGGCTATTATCAGTCATTGCTATTTAGACAAGTCATTTAACAGAATTTATTGCAGTCAATTACTGAACGAATGATAATTGTATTTAGGAAACGTTTATAAATAGCTCCTTGTATATCATTACTCAGTAGTGTATTTTTGTTATCATTAATTAGCTGTAGGGGTCGATTTCCAGCTAGCGGTGGTCCGAAGACACTTAAGTACCGTGTCGCATTTGGTTATTTATACCTTATTGACAGAAGGACCCTTTATGCCGTTCAACAATAATTTATATACCTTTAGAGCTTAATATTGAAGAATTATTTAACAAGAGTTTCTTCATACACAGTTTAAGAACAATTTTTATCATATTAAAAGAATATTATATACTACTATAAATATGAAGGTTTGTGTTACCATAATGACTTAATAGTCATGTTTTGTTGTTGGTGCAATTGCCATGAGATTATTCATTTGGCTTTTTGCAATCACCAACTTTCTCCTTTACCATTACGTCTTGCCGTAAATTGTTCCACCTATATGATTAGAACAAGATTTTGGTATCCATGATTTGGATCCATATTTGTTAGCTTTAGGAATTCACTTATACATATTTATATGAACCAATTTTCTAGCCTTACACTGAAGTATAATATGTCCTTTTAAACCACAATAATGATATATAACATAGGCATTTATGTTGGGCATAGAAGGATGAGTATGTGAAGTGGTGTGACATGTCTTGCATGGATATTTATAATAGAATGTATGATTATGTGAAGTATGTTGTGTTCTACATGCATGATAGTATGAAGCATTTGGTTTGCTTACTGGTGTTTTGTTGTGAGTGCTCTTTTGTTTAGTCATGTATCTCGTATTAGACTGAATAGTAGGTTGTACGACCTGCTTTCCCAATCTAATCTCTAACTTTTTAGATGTGGCATATAAATCATCATATTTAGCAGTAAGAGCATCTATCTTAAGTAAGGCATTAGAGTGCTTCTCCTTTTCCTGTTTTAAGTCCACCTTAAGTATAGCATTTTCTTGATTGCTTTCATCAAAGCAGTCCAGAGCTTCTTGTAAGCTAAGCTCATGTTTGAAGATTTCAATTAATTCATCAGAAGAGGAGTTTTCTTTAGCTTCCTTAAGTAAGAAAATAAGCTGATCATTCTTAAGCTGATAAGATTGATATCTTTTCGAGCTTGCTTGTAGTTATTTCTAAGCTTATTATAGTCTTCAAACAAATCAGTAAAAGCATCAGATAATTCATCATACGAAATATCTTTTGTTAGTGAGTCATCATTTATCTCGTTTACCATTAAGTACAAGTCTGTCGTATGTTGAAGGTTTTTGTCATTCTCGTACTGGATGCTTGCATTGATTGCTAGACTTTCACTTGGGCATAAGTTTGCTCAATCTTCTTCCTTGTTGTCATCATTATTACACTAAATGTCTGTATCTTTCTTTGTATATATAGCTTCTTCATTTAGATACGAGCTTGCAATATCATGAGGTTCTTCTTCATCTTCTTTGTTGTCTCCATAGGTTGCTTCCATTAGTTTTCATATCTCATATAATGTTTTACCCTTGGAGATAAGTTTGAATTCATCTTCTCCTAGAGTACAGTAGAGCATGTACATTGCCTTTGCATCATCGCTAGGTGCTTTCTTTTTATCTTCGGTATATTCATTATCTGATTTGTCAACTCTTTTATAACCATTAGTAACGTAAGTCCATGAGTTAAAGCCAAAACATTCTAGAAAAGCACTCATATGTATTTTCTAAAATAAATAGTTAGTGTTGTTAAAAATACGTGGCTTATCAAGGAGTTGGCTTTCATCATTGATGGGAAATATTGATCTTGTTGTTGCCATATGTTATACTCTTTGGATGTTAATCTGATAATCAAGAGAACTTGCTTTGATTATGAGCAATAATTCTTATATAAAGAGTACTAGTTCTAATACCAATTGAGGAGCAAATGATATCAGTAATATCTATATAAAGAGAGCACATGTTCTGATACCAATTGAAAGAGTAGTTGGGATCAGAAACTAATTAAGAGACTATCTACTCTGATACCAATTATGGAGTAATTGATATCTGTAATAGTTCCAATGTAAGAGTACCTGTTCTGATACCCATTGAGGAAGTAATTGGAATCAGAAACCAAATAAAAGATTACATGTTCTGATACCAGTTGGAGAAGAAAATGGTATTTGTAAAACTTCTACTATAAGAGTACTTGATCTAATACCAATTGTAGGACCGTGTATGGAAACTCTAGAGGGGATGAATAGAGTGTATGTATGCAGTGGAATAAAATTACCTATTAAAATATAATTCTATGACATGCAATATTGATTAACAACTAGAAATTAGAATATATCTCATATGCAAGCAATACTACTAGCAGTATTATGAATATATATAGTAGAGTGAGAGACAGCAAACGCAAAAACCAAGATATATATTTGTTTCCCTCTGAAAGGACTAGTCTAGTCCTGAGAACTCAAGCTCGGAGTTGTATCCACTATAATCACCAATACTGAATCACAAGCTTGATCCGAAGGCTTGTCACTTCTTTACACCACGAGGTTTGATCCGAAGTCTCACAACTTCACAGTTTGATAGAGAGAGTAACTGTTGGAATAAAGCTCTTTACAACTCAGAAGACATCTAGACCGAGATTGCACTTGGCACTAGAAAGGTTAGGGAGTTGCTCTTTGGATGAAAAGGTTAAAGCTTTAGGGGTTTGCTCATAATAGGATAAAAGACTTAAGAATAGTTGAGTTGTTATGGTGTTATAAGATTGAAGAATTACAATCCTATTTATACGGTGTAGGCAAACAAAATTTGGCCAAAATTTGGATGGGTTTAATTCAAATTTCCAGCCATTGGGCCAAGAAATCATGAGCTATTGAACTGGTTAATTTCATACCAAAAGGGTAACCGAGTTCGGTCCGAGTTCGGTCTCTAAGTATGGTAGACTTTATAAATAAATATGGCCTGATTTGGTAGATAGGTTCTTTGGTTCATTTGAGTGGACTAAGTATCTGGGTATAGGTACTTGGGATTTGCTTAGTGTGACTCAGCTTACATCAATCCTAGACTCAAATAAATGAAAGATTATATTTGAATAGAAACCAATAGATGTTGTAGAGTCTGTCTCTAGTATTTACGGAGTTGATATGCTTTGAATCGAGTATCTGCGTCATCTGTGTTTTGGATCTGATTTATCTGATGTTAGACAATTATCAAAATCAGGTTGACTGTGACCACTTTATGTCAACAAAATCTTACGTATACCTATTGAAGGTAAACCCCTAGTTAACGTAACTCAAGTTTAATTTAAAATTGACATGACTCTAGATACTTTCAAAAACTCACTTTGTGCCCCACATATTTGTCTACCTGGAAGATTCAATGCTAGATATCTGAACAACTATTTCTTTGAACTACATCGCATTATATTTTCAATATTTCTACCTAAGAAAACTTATATTGATGACTTTTCCTACTTTGATATGTTTGTCTTATATCATCTGTATTTCTTTATTCCATTCAATCTTCCACAAACTATCATCTCTAAAATGGTTCAATATTGCAAGAAAGGGCATCCATTACTTTATGCCATGTACTTGCTAACTATTATCACTTACTTTAACATTTATCTTGACACATGTTAGTACTTGGATGAACCACTTTATCTTCATAGAGTTCATAGGATTGAGTCCTTAATTCTTTTACCTGATAACTCTTCCTCCAACTCAAACACATATACTGATAAATCACCTTCAACTGCTATTGAACCACCTGATACCTTGGAATCCATCCTAGTCTATTTCGTGATCACTTTAAACTGGAAGATGATCGCTATCATTGTCTAAATGATAGACATAGTATTTTTGATCACCGTCAGATACTTCAGACTCAGACTATTGGTAACCCTTGATAAAAATTCATTATGAACTTTCTTAGCACCCAGTCGAACCATTTTAGATGCTCAGAGATCCTAATCGACTAGGCTATCTCATTGATCATCCATATATGTAGAGATACCTAGATCCAACAAATGCTTTTTATGAACCCAACTGAACCAGATGACAATAAAGATAACCACTAGATGTTACAGTAAATTTTGAAGCTTAAAGGTCAAGTTTAGATTGCTCTACTATGATGTTCTTAGTTTTTTCTTAGTTCACATTACTTTGAGCTATTTTTTAATATATTTTTAGACTCCATGTATGCTTTTTGGTTTAAACTACTTATTTGAATTCAATAAATGTAATGTTATTAACACTTGACATAATAATTATTGGATATTTGTACATGTTGTTTAACTCTCTTATTTCTTTGTCAACATATTATTCCATAAATTTTGGGAGAGCGAACCATTTCGATCAAATGATAAAGGAAAAGAAAACATGATACTTGACATCGTTGTATCAAATCGCTCCATAAGTTGCGAGGGAGCTATGCATATCCAAGATTTGCAGTATCATTTATAGTTTGTAAAATATCAAAATTAGGGAGATTATTGGCCCATTCGGTCTTAGTCAACTTGATTTTGATAGTTAACTAAACCATGTTTCAATATGTCGCAATATGATACAACTAAAGACTTCGACGACATTGTTTCTGTAATAGTGTTTGTTGGTTGTATTGTGTCTAGTTGTTTATTTCATCATATGTAATTTTATATTTTATTGATTCTAGGCTTATGTGAGTAGAGTCGTACTTGGCAACTAGAAATACTTAAGTCCACTAACATTAGCCTACCCAAAATTCCACTCAAATTAAACCAAAAGCTAGCCTAGACCAACTTAGACCATTTTGGAAATAGACCTACCGAATAGGCAGAAGTCGATCTCTAACAGAACTTGAACCGAACTCGGTCTGCCAAAATCAGAAATTTAGCTAGCTGTTAAATCCTTGATTTTTTGGTTGTAACGTTCAAATTTTTAAATACTTGTGTACCAAATTCTAGCCTAACTCTGTCCTAAAATATCCTATAAATAGACTTGAATTTTCTCATTCTTACTTACTCCTCTCTTCTCAATCTTTCGATCAATTAGTGAGCTATACTCAGAGCCTTAACCTTCTCCATCTCCAAGATTAACTCCCCAGCCGTCTAGTGCCAAGTGTGATCTCGGTTAGAAGTCTGTCAAAGTTATAAAAGCTTCATTTCTCAAGTTTCTTCTGTAGATGTGAAGTCTTTCGAGCCCTTCAGATCAAAGCTCGTTGGTGTAAGAAGTCGACAAGTCTTCATATCAAAGCTTGTGATTCACTATTGGTGATTATAGTAGATACAAATTTGAGCAAGTGTTCGAGACTTGACTGCCCTTTACGAGGGATACCAGTATATATCGTAGTATTTGTATTTATTTTCTCTTAACTCTACTGCTTTACATATATACATTATCATTGTTAGTTGGTAGCTGCCTTTACTTCGTATCAATTTTTTAATTGGATAGATTATTTCAGTGTAATCTATTCAAACCCCCCTCTAGAGTTCCCTTATGGTCCTACATGAACAAGATATCCATGAATAGAAGTTTGTTATGTCCACATTACCTCTAAGAAAATATTCTTCTCTATCGACTTTCTAACACCACATCCAAAATACCCCTGATGGTGTCTGTCATTTTAACTTATCATCGGTAGTTAGCTTTAAGTAGGCCAGAGATCATGATTCCAAAAAAATTCCCTAACAAAATTACTATAACCTATCATATCCATATCATCTCTGATAGGGTTTTACTTCAAACTTATTTTATGTACTTAGTTTTTAAGTATGCCTTAGATAATAGGTCCACTAAAGTTCCCCAAATAGAATATCCTTAACAACTACGGTATTATACTACATCCATATTACCTCTGGTATAAATATCCCAGCTCACATACAATTTCAACGAAAGAAAAAATCTATACTTCTCATGCAAAGAAAGAAAGTTACATAAAAAGGGTTTACTAAAACCCGTCCAAAAACAAAAGGAAAAAGGGGAGAGCTATTGCTATTGAGGATCCTCGATGTTGGCACACAGCCCAGCAATCCGTCGCCTCAAAAAGTCTGTTTTGGGTTGGCCACTAGCCATCGCCCGATGTTCGAATTCTTGCCGAAGCATGGCTTCTTTGTGGAGACAACTAACCTCCCTTGCTTGGCCTCCAACTCGGCCATTGAACACCTAGGCTCGCAAGATTCCGGGCATTATTATTATCTTGTTGACGAAGAGTTATTTGTTCTTCCACCACATGTCGTGCGTCAGATTCCAACCTGGCCTCCTTCTCCTGGAGTTGCTTGATTTGTGCTCGAATGTCCAATTTGAATAGTGTCGCCTGGGTACAAGCACGAGACTCTTCGACGGCAGCCAAATCCATCTCCTTTGTACTCAATTCAACAATCTCATAATTAAGAATCTTTATGCGAGGCACGTAGGGGACCGATCCTCGAAGACTTCGACAGCCAGCCTGCGTTGCTTCTCAGCAACTAGGGAAAGGATGTCAAGAACATATAACTTCCTAAAATCCATGAGACATTGCTCCACCTCATCCACGGATATTTCTAAAGCATCAGTAATAGCTTCATAACCCTGGTAGGACCAAATCAGCCCCACTTAAAGTAGTGCTAAAACTTTGGCCAGAGAAAGGGTCGGTCCCTCTCCAGGACACATGATACACCCCGTCTCAAGATGGTGTAAAAGGTCTCGATATAGATTTTGGCATACTCATTTACGTTGGCTAGGGCCAAAGGGGTTATTGGAAGTATCATCAGTGATGGCCCGGCTGAGGGGTAGCCCATACTATCCCCACTGTCTTAGAGATGAAATACTTCTTTACTCTTTTTGGAAGGGGTAAACTCATCTCCATCAAAGTTTTTGGTTTCGAAGGGGTAGTGACTGGCTCCGTTGATAGGTCTTCCTCTTGGGAGGCTGCTGAGCGCTCCACTACCACTTCAACCCCCGGAGGAAGGTACGAGCGAGCCTTCATGATGACCTCCTGTGACACATCCAACTTAGTGCCCACTATGAAGCTTCGTTCCCGGTTATAACCCGGGGACAAGTTATTCGCCGAGCAATAAAACTTGACGGCAATATATAAGATATGGGTTATAGGCCTTTGCATGTGCACCATGAAGCGTGCTCGGGTACATTTGGCATTGTAGTACTGCCATGCCCGAGCTCCATCAAGAGGGCCTCCTTCGTGCCCAAGGCCAGAGCTCGGATTGCTCAGTAGCAATTAACTGTAGCTGAATTGATGAGCAAATTGACTCGATAGATACATCGCCAGAAATAATTAAAATCTATTCCAATATACCAGATGGGAGGGCCGGATCAACAACAGCCAGTAGAAAGTACACTCTGGCAAGCTAGAGGCGTGGGTCCCAATATTCGTTAAATCGTCATCTTTGGTGAACCCCATATAATAAGGGGATATCTTAAAGAAGTTTTACCCGTTCATGTAACACAACACTCTTCGGCAAACTGGAATACCCATATGAAGTCCCTTCATCCTGCGATAGCGATAAATGAAGGCGTCCTCCTCTAGAGTACCCTCCTCTATGCCAGGATTCGTCATGGACAGGTAATACAGTATTAATCAACCTATTAGGTAATGATAGGGTAATGTCATGACCCGTATCCAAAAATTGGACATGAGTCATGGGTACGTCCAGCCTACGCCGTAACATCGGCGGTATAACGCTGTCTAGGTCCAACATAGCTATCTATCAATGATATTAAATATGTCAACATATCTCAACTTCAAACGGAGGACAATAAATATGTATATGATCATCAATTCATAATGTACTCAATCACAATAACTATAAAGAAGATAAATGGCACGATAAAGATATAAAGAAATACGAGAGGCAAAGTAATATATGTCTCAATAAAATAGAGTCTAGGATTATAGATATCTCAATACAAAATAGGTCTCAGCATAATACAACTCAAGTCTATAAGTCTGGAATAATCCAATACATGAAAATAAGCTAAGTGCTGTCTAAATAACTGTGGGTGGTGTCTCCTCTATATATAGTGGCTCCTCTGAAACCTCCAGAATACAATCGCCATCTACTGCTTTACCATAATGGGTAGGACAGAAGTCCTCAAGATCCTCTAAAAAATATTATCCAGTCATGATTAGAGTGAAGTACAAACACTAACAGCAATTTCAATTATATTGACGAAAACTATAAAGCCGTATAAGGAATATATGATGAAAGAAAATACTAGAATATAAGAAAAATATGGAGAGGCATGTAATCATCATATCAAAATAACTAGTAGTGAACAGATATAGGTGAAGGCTAGAAATGAATATACTGGAGCATGAATCAAAATCCTGCCTAATTGCCGTGAAATATCAGTTTGTTATGTGATCAGATTGGAAC
This sequence comes from Iris macrosiphon, assembly GCA_036927795.1. Lineage (NCBI taxonomy): Eukaryota > Viridiplantae > Streptophyta > Magnoliopsida > Asparagales > Iridaceae > Iris > Iris macrosiphon. The sequence goes on along the minus strand of JAYESA010000014.1, from coordinate 83,879,827 downwards.
TAGATCAGGCTTGTTATATACGAATGGCTATGATACATGTGAGGTCAGGCTAACTATCTGGTTCGCTATAATGCGAGAAATAGTCAGGCTTATCATATATAACAGGCTATGAGACATATAAATGGTCAGGCTATACCCTATGTGATGTGTGGGATGAGTTATGATGCATCTATGGTGGGGTATGATCACATAACTTGCTAATATTTCTCTATCTCGAGCTAGCACGATAAATTCCAATCACGACTCCTCATGACAAGTATCTATGATACTAGCCCGTGTATCTACTGTGTCGAAATCAAGTACATACTACAACTAAAATTATAGTAATGATCAAAATAATAAAAACTGTCAGAGAATGTACTCGCCTGTGGTCCTGAGAAAAGTGTGTGGATCGATGTCTAAACTAGAGTCATAAAGACCTAAATATAAAATATTAAGGTTAATATGGTGAAATAAAGGGATAATCATGTATAATTAACTCTAGGTTTAGTATTTGGGTCATCTCTAAGTCTCTTGGTACGATACTAAGTCGATACTAGGTTATTCTAGGCAATAGTAACTAATATGGTTCACTCTAGGTTATAGACATTAGTATGTATTTATATACTCTTTACTTTAATATCTAGGTGTTATCTTAACCCCAACACCTATACATAATTATATACCACTATTATTTAGCTAAAGTAATTCCTTAACTAAGTAGTTAGCTCTATGGCTTAAACCTTGTACTAGACACTTACGCATATAATATTACCTTATTTATAAGTATTTACCTTAGCTATCTATTAGACTAATAATAATACCCCAAATACCTTAGTATGATGCCTTAACTACCCTTTTTATTATCTTAATTGATACCCAACTCATCACTGGTATCCTTGTTATCAGTTCACCTAAGTACTCCTCTCTAATACACAACCTGGCACTTACATCCCTCACAGACCAACCCCCATCAATATAGTCCAAACTGGACTGAACTACAACTCTGATAGTTGCACACCTAACCCACAACACCAACTAAACATCTTAACTAAACACAATGTTCAGTTTCCAATATATGCAATGAACTGCTCAATACCAACCTGGGCACTCCTTCACTAACTCTGGAACTTATCCCGCACTCACACTCACTAGCTTAAGCACCTACACTAACATCTAACTTACTGCACTTGGTATCCTACTACTGAAACCTCCACTAAAATACCAACGGCACTAGCAGTTGCACTAATACACACTATATCAGATATCCGAACCCCACACTGACATTGATTTTACATGACACTATAATAACCTTGCAACTGAGACTACACGTTCATATTACTCCAACTGCAATGCCTAACTCACTCTACACTGTACCACAACATCATGATACACACATTGATACCTAATGTATCAGGTTACCTACACACAACTTTAACTCTCCAATACTCATGGCAATATACACCTATCTAATGTACTGCATATAACTGGCCTAGAACCTCTAACGTTCACTCACCTACAGACCTCACTAGATCTAACAACTCAACCCTCCCCATTCACTAAAACACTGCACTTGACCCCCCTTTCTGACACTAAACTACCAAACTGTTGCAACTAGGTGCAGTTGCACCCAGGTCCACTCTCCCATACCCTGCATACCAAGAACTCAATTCACTCCCCAATCAAGCAATTGCACTGCCTGTACACACTTAATGATCTGTCATACTCGATCCTATCATGCTAACTACAGCAATTTTTAAACCATATGTTCAGACCACACATGTAACGCCCCGCTCCGCGCCGGCATTATATATCAAGGTGAGTGGGCAGAACTTCGTTCTCTGATTCTTGCACGCCTTAATAATAACCTGAGTTTTTGCTTGCAATGTTTTCTTAAGAGAATGATAGAACCTGCCTTGCATGTTAATGAACGAACTCACCTAGCTTGTCTTAGAATCAATGCCTGCTTAACGAGAATCCTGAATCGCCTGCTTAGAGTGCATGAACATGTTCACTATCGTCTATGCTTCGAGAGAACCATACTGTGCCCGAACGTGTTCAAGTGATAAGTCGGATTGCCCCGCAACAACGAGTGTATTCTGATGGTTCATCTCGTCAGCATACTAGAGTTTATTTGATAGTGTTCCATGCATTCGAACGCGGTCGGACAATAGCTTTTGGTGGAGAGCTGAACTGCATGCGTCATAGCCACCATGGGTCACATCTGCCATTAGCATTAGAGAATGAGTCATTGGTACGCTGTTCCACCAGCTGCCGATCTTAAGATAATCGGGGACCGCCCTGCATATAGCTAAGTCATTGTGTTGGCTTGAATAGTGACTGCCCCTAAGAATGTGCATTGTGTGTCTAGCTTTACATCTGACCCTGGAGTCGCACGAGACACGCTGCGTACACCCTGAAACATGAACGATTTGCTTGCTTGCATATTCAATATGAAACTCTGTTTCCAAACATGTTTCCAAACAATGTAATATGACTCTGCTAGCGAACTACATGAAACGAACCTAGGTAAAACTAGAAAGATCACTAGTAATGTAATGTTTTATAACATGATTACTTAGTGCCTGTTTGAGTGAATGCTTGTTTCTGTTCAGTTGATTTATCTCACCAGTACTTGTATAAAGTGCTGACCCACCAACAGTTTACTTGCTCGCAGGTACTGGATCGTCCGAGGAAGCGATAGGCGTGCCACAGTCCCGAAGACCCGGAATTCTGGTTTCGATTGTTGCCCCGAGAATGCTATCGTATAAGGGGGCATAATGTATGGAACGAACGTGTGCCTTTGCTAAAGGAAACCCAAGTTGCCTCGATTGTCCCAAACACTCAGTTGGCTAATGCATTGCATTGCAACAAGTCCCTTTCTGCTGCTTACTCGATTGATGCGATGATAGCCAACTATCAACTTAAACGATTGGCCTTGCACGGGCGCAACCCCAGGCCCGTGCGGCATCACGTCCCCCGAAGGCTCGAACGGGCCATTCGCTTGGCTCCCTTCCTACATCGCACCCGCGGGACAGGCACGGTGATTCGCGTCCGGCGTGCCGAGGCACGGTGATACGTGTCCGGTTCGTTTAATCCCGACCTTAAGGGGCGAGGCAGGGCGGAGCGGCGGCCCGGGCGGGTCCGGGGTGTGACATAATGGTATCAGAGCGGAATCGATCCTCTGGCCCAAAACTGTTGCTATGACTCTGAGTCGATATGGTATTGCAAAGAACGTTCCATACAATAAGTCCATTGATATTCTCAAAGTGCAAAATGTTTCCTGAACTTGAATTGCTTGATTGTTTCGATTGAGCACGGCGAGGGACGGCACTATCGCTACTCGGGATATCGAGAAGTTTATCCTTGAAGTTTCGAGGACGAAACTTTTTGTTGGTTGGTAAGTATGTAACGCCCTGCTCCGCGCCGGCGTTATATATCAAGGTGAGTGGGCAGAACTTCGTTCTCTGATTCTTGCACGCCTTAATAATAACCTGAGTTTTTGCTTGCAATGTTTTCTTAAGAGAATAATAGAACCTGCCTTGCATGTTAATGAACGAACTCACCTAGCTTGTCTTTGAATCAATGCCTGCTTAACGAGAATCCTGAATCGCCTGCTTAGAGTGCATGAACATGTTCACTATCGTCTATGCTTCGAGAGAACCATACTGTGCCCGAACATGTTCAAATGATAAGTAGGATTGCCCCGCAACAACGAGTGTATTCTGATGGTTCGTCTCGTCTGCATACTAGAGTTTATTTGATAGTGTTCCATGCATTCGCATGCGGTCGGACAATAGCTTTTGGTGGAGAGCTGAACTGCATGCGTCATAGCCACCATGGGTCATAGCTGCCATTAGCATCAGAGAATGAGTCATTGGTACGCTGTTCCACCAGCTGCAGATCCTGAGATAATCGGGGACCGCCCTGCATATAGCTAAGTCATTGTGTTGGCTTGGATAGTGACTGCCCCTAAGAATGTGCATTGTGTATCTAGCTTTGCATCTGACCCTGGAGTCGCACGAGACACGCTCCGCACACCCTGAAATATGAACAATTTGCTTGCTTGCATATTCAATATGAAACTCTGTTTCCAAACATGTTTCCAAACAATGTAATATGACTCTGCTAGCGAACTGCATGAAACGAACCTAGGTAAAACTAGAAAGATCACTAGTAATGTAATATTTTATAACATGATTACTTAGTGCCTGTTTGAGTGAATGCTTGTTTCTGTTCAGTTGATTTATCTCACCAATACTTGTATAAAGTGCTGACCCACTAGCAGTTTACTTGCTCGCAGGTACTGGATCGTCCGAGGAAGCGATAGGCATGCCACAGTCCTAAAGACCCGGAATCCTGGTTTCGATTGTTGCCCCGAGAATGCTATCGTATAAGGGGGCATAATGTATGGAACGAACGTGTGCCTTTGTTAAAGGAAACCCAAGTTGCCTCGATTGTCCCGAACACTCAGTTGGCTAATGCATTGCATTGCAACAAGTCCCTTTCCGCTGCTTACTCGATTGATGCGATGATAGCCAACTATCAACTTAAACGATTGGCCTTGCACGGGCGTAACCCTAGGCCCGTACGGCATCACGTCCCCCGAAGGCTCGAACGGGCCATTCGCTTGGCTCCCTTCCTACCTCGCACCCGCGGGACGGGCGCGGTGATTCGCGTCCGGCGCACCGAGGCACGGCGATATGTGTTCGGTTCATTTAATCCCGGCCTTAAGGGGCGGGGCAGGACGGAGCGGCGGTCCGGGCGGGTCCGGGGTGTGACAGAATGGTATCAGAGCAGAATCGATCCTCTGGCCCAAAACCGTTGCTATGACTCTGAGTCGATATGGTATTGCAAAGAACGTTCCATACAATAAGTCCATAGATATTCTCAAAGTGTAAAATGTTTCCTGAACTTGAATTGCTTGATTGTTTCGATTGAGTATGGCGAGGGACGGCACTATCGCTACTCGGGATATCGAGAAGTTTATCCTTGAGGTTTCGAGGATGAAACTTTTTGTTGGTTGGTAAGTATGTAACGCCCCGCTCTGCGCTGGCGTTATATATCAAGGTGAGTGGGCAGAATTTCATTCTCTGATTCTTGCATGCCTTAATAATAACCTGAGTTTTTGCTTGCAATGTTTTCTTAAGAGAATGATAGAACCTGCCATGCATGTTAATGAACGAACTCACCTAGCTTGTCTTTGAATCAATGCCTGCTTAACGAGAATCCTGAATCGCCTGCTTAGAGTGCATGAACATGTTCACTATCGTCTATGCTTCGAGAGAACCATACTGTGCCAGAACGTGTTCAAGTGATAAGTCGGATTGCCCCGCAACAACGAGTGTATTCTGATGGTTCGTCTCGTCTGCATACTAGAGTTTATTTGATAGTGTTCCATGCATTTGTATGCGGTCGGACAATGGCTTTTGGTGGAGAACTGAACTGCATGCGTCATAGCCACCATGGGTCACAGTTGCCATTAGCATCAGAGAATGAGTCATTGGTACGCTGTTCCACTAGCTGCCGATCCTGAGATACTCGGGGACCGCCCTGCATATAGCTAAGTCATTGTGTTGGCTTGGATAGTAACTGCCCCTAAGAATGTGCTTTGTGTGTCTAGCTTTGCATCTGACCCTGGAGTCGCACGAGACACGCTGCGCACACCCTGAAACATGAACGATTTGCTTGCTTGCATATTCAATATGAAACTCTATTTCCAAACATGTTTCCAAACAATGTAATATGACTCTGCTAGCGAACTGCATGAAACAAACCTAGGTAAAACTAGAAAGATCACTAGTAATATAATATTTTATAATATGATTACTTAGTGCCTGTTTGAGTGAATGCTTGTTTCTGTTCAGTTGATTTATCTCACCAGTACTTGTATAAAGTGTTGACCCACCAACAGTTTACTTGCTCGCAGGTACTGGATCGTCCGAGGAAGCGATAGGCGTGCCACAGTCCCGAAGACCCGGAATCCTGGTTTCGATTGTTGCCCCGAGAATGCTATCGTATAAGGGGGCATAATGTATGGAACGAACGTGTGCCTTTGCTAAAGGAAACCCAAGTTGCCTCGATTGTCCCAAACACTCAGTTGGCTAATGCATTGCATTGCAATAAGTCCCTTTCCGCTGCTTACTCGATTGATGCGATGATAGCCAACTATCAACTTAAACGATTGGCCTTGCACGGGCGCAACCCCAGGCCCGTGCGGCATCACGTCCCCCGAAGGCTCGAACGGGCCATTAGCTTGGTGATTCGCGTCCGGCGCGCCGAGGCACGGTGATACGTGTCCGGTTCGTTTAATCCCTGCCTTAAGGGGTGGGGCAGCGCGGAGCGGCGGCCCGGGCGGGTCCGGGGCGTGACAACATATACACCATCAACTCCATGATGAAATGTACACACATTATTCCCTAGATACCACTCGAACAAGCTACTACTGACACACTTGTATCAGTTCCCTTGCTTCTTTGAACACTGCCTAACCTGAACCCAAATGCAGGTTACCTATTACCTTCACCTGCCTATACCATAGCTCTCTCAACACACTGACACTGAAACACAACTTGACACACTAACTTTGATACAATAAAACCCTCATAAACACTCACTCTCATAGCTTCCTATAGTCATTGTACTGCAGTTACTCGAGCCCTCATTGCTTGATATTACTATCTACTGCTCATGCATGATACCAACATGTATCAATATCATTGGTACCCCATGATGTTACTGCTGCTATATCATATGATTACACTTGTATGAATACTCTACACAGCAATCATGTACATTGCTTGACTGTGCACACATGCACCACAGGCCTGACACCCCTCCACACTCTCTTGTATGTGCACAACACACACACCCTCACCAAAATATATGTGTACACTAATATATATATATATATATATATGGCAATTTATCAAATACTTGGAGTGCATAAGTCATAATACTCCCTATAGTGTCAGGATGCACTATCAATCCCATGCCCAAAACCCCAAATACTCTAGTAATAAAGAATATGCATATTAAATACATCTATTTATATTCTAATGTGATTAGTTATAAGAAGAATGGAGAAAAATACTCTCATGAACACTAAACCCCCAATATGGACACAACTTCATATAGAAATCATAATAGAACCAAAAGAAACTCATTCTCTCTGCTTATAGGTATTCTTAAACCATGGGTGGGCTCCTAATGGTCAAAAAACAAATAAAAAATAATTTAAAAGAGAGATTTTAGAATTTTACCTATTGGGAGATGGATTTTCAATGCAAAACCAATGATTCCCTATGCAAGCTTCTTCTTCTCCAATGCTCCTTGAAATCTAAGCTTCTAGGCTTCTTAGATGAGAAAAATAATAGGGATTGGGGTTTGATTTTCTAAAATTTGGTAGAGGAATAAGGGTGGTTTGGGGAATAACTCAATATAGGGTTTCATAAACATTAAATGAAGCTTGTGGGAGGCTCCCCCCTCCTTATATGGACGGCCAAGTGAACCCTAGGTCTAGCTAATGCACAATGTCTAAAATGCCCTATATGGTTATCATGAAGAGTTGTTTATTTAGTGGGGTTTCATTCCTAATGAGTTATTTAACTAGTTTCTAATTAATGAAGGAAAATGACTAGTTTTGTCCAAAATAACGAGTCTAAGGTTGAGTCTAATGGTAACATCAAGTCTAGCCCACTAACCAATATTATTATTAATAATAATATATATACTATACAAATTATATAAATTATAAACAATATATATATAAATATTACAAAAGGCAAAAATGTCCATATTCTAGAAATATGGTAGTAACAGGTAATTTTACCTGAGCAAAGTCGTAGTGGTTCCTTCATACTTTACCAACTTCTTTACAAACTCCCACAAACCCCGATGGATGTTGCAGACCATCGCCTGAAGGAGAGAAAGCTGGTGATCGAACGCGAGCTTTATGGCTGGCATAATGAGGTTCCTTCTCACTCTATCAAGCGACCCTGACCCTCTAGGGATAATGCAATTGCAAAGCCATATAATCAAAGTAACCAACTATCACCGCCTTCGGGGATAGCATAAACATATCATGGAATAAATAAGGGTAATCTCAGGGTTCGGCTTGCCAAACTCGTCGACCTTGGGATTATTCTTGCCTAAAGATACTATCTGAGCGGTAATATCATCCAGCGAAGAGGCAGTGGGGTGGTGAAGTGAACCTTCTTTGGTTGCACCTTATGTTCTTCGAAAATGGGTCTCTTACTAGCAGTGACATGGGGAAAAGCCCTTGTTTTGTCAAGTCTTGGCACATGTGATGATGGCATAACAACTCCTTATATACTGCCATCATATCTGGCTCCTTAACTTTCAAGGCCCCGAATTCTACGTTACAGGGAGAGTACTCCTCGTACGATTTTGTGCCCCATTGAAGCTTTGAGATCGCATGCATCTCGTAGAGAGCCAAGCTCATTTCTCTACCGAACGTGAAGAACATCCTGGTGTGGCAGTTATATATCTCGACCAAAGAAAGAAATATGTGGTGGTTAACCTCCAGTCCGTACTACTCTAGTTCCTTAAAGACTGTTTCGTGCTTCGTAAGCATCCAAAAAGTCAAATCATGCCACTCTCAGTCATTATATGTCCAGCTGGTGGCCCGAATGGTACAGGGGGGTACAAAAGTTTCTTCCAAAATACGGTTTGCAAAAGTAGCTGCACCGAAAGACAAGGACTCAGGACCCACATCACTGACCAAACTACTAGGACGTAACACCCGCAGCGTGTAAGATGGTTCGTCCCTAGCGTATCTAAAAGAATCTTTTTTCTAGGTGATGGAATTGATCTTGAAATGCTGAGTTAACCCACTTTGGGTAGGAGTAAGCTCCCATTCCATCATCCTCTTTAAGGCTAGGCAGGTGAAGGTAGAGAGTGCAGTTGGCACTCGATCTTGGATACTAATGAATTACTTTGCAAAGAGTTTGCTAAGTATATGTAGAGTAAATTCGAGATGAACATGATGGGAGAACTCAACTTCTTCCAAGGATTAAAAATAAAGCATAGTTCACAGGGAACCTTCATCAATCAAGCTAAGTACACTAAGGAGTTGCTAAAGAAATTCGATATGGACAATGCAAAACATATTTGGCACTCCAATGGGTACATTAACAAAACTTAACCTAGATGAAATTGGCAAACCGGTTGACCAGCATAAGTATCGAGGTATGATTGGTAGTTTATTATATTTTACGGCTAGTCACCTTGATATTATGTTTAGTGTTTATTTTTTTGCTAGATTTCAAACTAACCTGAAGGAATCATATTTGTGCACAGTTAATCATATCTTTTGATACATTAAAGGGACTTCTTCGGTAGGCTTATGGTATCCCAAAACTATATCTATTGATCTAATCGATTATTCATATGCTAATTTTGCTGGATGCAAAGTTGATCAAAAATGTACCAGTGGCACTTGTCATTTCTTAGGGAAAGCTTTAGTCTCTTGGTTTAGTAAGAAACAAAACTATGTCACATATTATCAATAGTAAAGTGGAGTATATCGTAGTAGGACGTTGTTGTGCATAGATTTTGTGGATGAAACAAACTCTAGAAAACTATAATCTATGCTACAAAAATATTCCCATTTACTATGATAACACTAGCACTATTAACTTGACAAAGAACCTAATATGTCACTTACGCACTAAACACATTAAAATGTGTCTACATGATCATCTATAACACGGAGATATTAGTTTAGAATTTGTTGACACTGAGCATCAATTCACAAACATCTTTACTAAACCACTAGCTGAGGACCGTTTTAACTTCATTTGTCGAGAATTAGGGATTTTGAATAACAATGTTGTTTGATAATAAAAATTGCCTCGAGTACTTTTTTAAGTCAAAATTTATAAATTAAAATTGTTTTGGTACAAGTTGAATGGGTGCTTCTATCAAAGATGTGTAAATAGCCTTAAGCGACACGGTGTTTAAGCATATTCAGACCACCGTTAACAGGAATCCGGCCCCTACAACTAACCCAACTAATGAAAACTTTATATATTAATGATCTATTCAAAGACTTTATGCAATTTTCATTTATCAACTAACATTACTTCTCAAATTTCACTATTCTTAATAAATCTCTTGATCTTTAATCTGCTATCCTTTGTTTTATTTATTTTTTTGGCTAATTGAGTTCTGGAACCCTATGAGCCCGAACTCGGCCTGAACTTGATCTAGGACCGAACTCTGACCAAACTCGGTCCCTGTATTTCCAGAATCAAGAAGCAATCCTAGCTGTTCGATCTTTGACTCATGGTAACCTATTTTTTTACCAAGAAGAGATTGAAGAAGAGATTGAAGAAGGAAGGAGAGAATGATTAAAGAAACTTACTAGAAAAAGAAGGAAGAAGATGCTAGGGTTCTTGGATGAAAGAGATGGTTGTGGTGTCTACGTGGAGGAGGGAGAGTCGGCGGCTTGGAGATGGTAGGGAGAAAGTTAGGGTTTTGGTGGAGGAGATTAGGTTAGGGTTTGTGGAGGAGAATGAGATATTATGAAGGTATATATATATATATATATATATATATATATATATATATATATATATATATATATATATATATATATAAAGAGAGAGAGGGGTCGGATTAAGGGGATGTGCACGGGTTTTGAGAGAGGGGCCGTGGGATTTGGAAGGGGGGTAGGATTTGGATTGGTAGTTATTTATTAGGAGATTTCCTAATTAGGTTGCTAGTTATTAAATAGTCAATAACTAATTCAATAACTAACTAACTAACGAATATAATTTGATTTGATTCTAAGAGAATAAAATAATAAATAAATAAATAAATCCTACAAAAAAGGAAAGTAGCCTAAATTGGCATGGAGGAATTATATGTTGCTTATTGAAGAAGGTTGGATTGGAAAATAATTTCAATTGAGTTATATATATAAAAATATCTAAATATTAAATACAATAAACTATGAATGTTACACTAGTATCCTAATGCAATAATTAAACTTTAATCGATTTAAAATAATCTAATATAATTATAATAAATATAAAATACACACAAAATACCTATTTTGGGTGGAGGTTTACACTTACTACTTTATAATATATGTTCATCTCTTATTGCTAACTGTTTGAATGATTGAGACAGATATTATGTGAGGATCTAGGAAGATTTATCACCTTAAAATTCAAAAAATATTTTCAGATAGAATTTTGAAGGTAAGGCACAATTAGGTAGGCATATGGAGAATCTATGTCATAATTTGAAATTAATGATTAGGTCAAGGGAATGGAAAATAACTAGTAACTTATAGTAATATGAACAAATACACAAGGGGGTCCCAAACTAAAGGGTTGGTTCTCAAAATTATAGTATGACTATGAAAGGAATACAGATTTTACTCAATCGCATAATTAGAATAATTTGCCACAGCAAAATATGATATTGCGATTGTGAAATATGACAAGTAATCACAATATGAACCGATTATGGTATAGTCGATAGAAAATTATAACTTCGAGTTACTAGAATAATCTTGGATTTTGGATGATTAAACAGACTGAAAAAGTTGCACATCTACTCATACTAGCATATAGTCTATTAATCCTGGTTTCCTAGGATAACATTTGGTTCTTAAGAATGTGACTAGATAATCTTAAGACAAAATCTATCTCATATCACCTTAAAATTCCTATATCTTAACTCCAACAAGGTCTCTCATTTATGTAATGTAACCTGGTTTTTTTAAGTGTCACTTCCAACAACATGGTGTTAGACTACTGGAAATGTAACCTACCAATGTCTCTAGCCATCATTGATTCTTGGAAAATAACCATAACATTTTATTTATGGCCTTGTCTCTGTTTATCATGCAATTACACTTCCAAAAAAAGTTTATCTACAAATTACAACTCATACCCTAAGTACCATTTATCAATATATTTAAGGATACCCCACTTTTATTTTATTCTCATATTCTAGTCTCAAAATTTTATTTCCCTTCTTATCTCATGCCATTTCAATGCTTGTTTCATTCCTGAAAGTCTTCTAACATAATCGTAATCATGACTCTCAACATAATCTATGGTACTACCAACCTTTATTGTATTATCATAACTTATATAAGATATATATTCCTATCATTCATCACAGGAATTGTATTATCTATTTCCTCGAGCTAATCGTCTTATTCTTTCTTGAGTCTAGCTCTTTAGGATTTGAATGCATAGACACACAACTTGCGTAAATCATGCATTCCTCGTAATCATTATTACGTTGTTATGGATAATTCTTATTGTACCCTCATCTCAATTTACTTTATGCAACTTATCAATTTCTATCTTTCTTAAAAAAAATTATAATTTTACCCTTGCTCCTCTTCAATTATGCAACTTAAACATATTACTGCTTTTATAATTCTTCCCTATTTATAACCATTATGTTTTTTAATTAAAATATAACTATTCTAGTTACAATCCCTTGGAATTCCTAGATAACTTGTATCAGTCAAGGGTTTATCATAACTATAGGTACTAGTCTATTTAAGGTACCTAAGATTTCTCTCTAATCTCCTATTCTTATTTATGACTACCCACGTAAGATAGAAAAATCACTATCAATTCTTAAACTATACTATACTCCTATAAGTTATATCTCAAATTCCCTTAACAGTACGATTAACAATCTACCACTTCTAGCTATAAGAAAGCTACACAATTCTTACAAGTACGTCTAACTCTTTTTATACCAAACTTATTAGGTAAGGGTCGAGGCTAAGTTAAGTAGGTACTTAGATCTAATATCCTTGACATAATATTTACTATTTGACAGTCCTCAAATCATGGTTTTTATTGGTCATTCTAATAAGAGTCTAACCTTCGATTTGAATGTCTATCTAGTTCTAATATAACTTATCTCTTCTATCGCATATCCCTCTATACTATTGTTCATCTTTGTCTCTGCTATCATAATATGCAATCCTTATATGATCATCAAATATCTATCTTCCTCGTGAGATCCCTTTTGACTAAAATATTATCATATTCCAATTTTACTTCCTTTCTAAACACGATATTACTATTATATCCTCCAAATAAAATTTCTCAAACTCAATGTAGTGATAGAATTCTATACAATCTTTTGTCTAGTCTTATTATAGGGCTTATCGATCCATTTTATCCAAAAAATATCAAGTCGTACTTTCTAAAATCTTCCATAAAGGTGGTCTTATTTGGTTTAGGGAGCTGCAACTAATCCCAAAGTTCAACTATATATTCCCTCATATCATATACCTAGTCATTTCATATATTAAGAAAATCTATCTTATTATCTTAACCAAACTTCGTGACTGAGTAAAATTTCCAATCCAACTCTATCTGCTTAAGTAAATGGTAGAAGTTTATATCCATTGTTAAAAAAAAAAAATTCTACTAGGGCTACAACTCATATATAAATAACCAAACTGTCACTCTATTTTAACCATCTATCTAGTAGAGACATCTATCCCAACCATTCCTAGCTTAGATAATCACCCACCTCAGAAATATTCTATCAACTTTGCTTCTATCCTATAACAAAATATAATTAAAAGGGTTCATCAAACACGAGTGTTCATCTTTTCAAAATAGGAGAAGATGAGAAACAATAATAAGGAGTTCAAGACGGGTATGGTTGAATACAAATATGAGATTCAAGGATGGTAGTAGAGTCAAAGAAGTTTCAATAGCAATTATGGATTTAGATCCTAATACACTTATCCTAATGTAGGCTCGTTCGGTATAGTAATTTAACAGAAACAATATAATTCGAGATATATATGGGCCACCATATGGTGCTGAGTCTGTAGGTACCAAAATTTGTATCCAGTCCTAGCACTATGGTCCAAGGGGCATCTACCAAAGCCCAAATCAAACAACCAATAATCACATATCCATACAGTATATTTATACAACTATAGAGCCAAGGCCCTTATTGGGTTTATTTTAGAAAATAATTTTATATTTATTCATAGCCAATAGATGTAAGTAACGTATGTATATATATATATATATATATATATATATATATATATATATATATATATATATATATATATATATATATATATATATATAATTTATGTGTGTGTGTGTGTGTGTGTGTGTAACTATGAGTTACCATAAAAAAAGCATAATCGATATTAGTTTATTTAGAAAAAATACTTATAATTTGATATATACAATTATTATATATATTTTTGTAAGAAAACTCAGTATGATTTTTATAAAATATATATGTGTTTATATAATCACCAAAGTAATGGTATTACAGAGATAAACATGAATAAAAAAATTCACTTATAGAAATCTTAATATAATATATAAGCTCATATACATAAAAACTAATTATCTATACAATGAAAAATTATCTACTGATTTATATAGATTAGATATGCACCTATTTATGTAAACACGTAACAACATTTATGATTATATATATGAAAATGAATATATAAAATTAAACTTACTTGTAAGTACATATAAGTATTGGTTAAATTACATTCTTAGATAATCATATTTATTAAAGTATATCCCAGTATAAACTTATATAACTAATTATTTATACCAGTATACATAATTAAAATCTGGTGTATATACGACTTATATAAATATACAAATAGCACATATATATATATATATATATATATATATATATATATATATATATATATATGTGTGTGTGTGTGTGTGTGTGTGTGTGTGTGGTGTGTGTGTGTGTGTAAATAATAACCAAGGGCTATACTGAAATCAAAACTATGGAGGGGTTTATTGAATATTACCTAAAGTTACCTTTCCTTATGTAGGAAGAATGAGACAACACATTCTCTTATTCTTCCAACCTCATTCTACTTTCCTCTTTTGTTTCCATTATTTCTTCTTCATCACTATTCCATTTCGAGAGAGAAAAAACATCGGAGGCTCCTCGGAAGTAAGGGAATTGTCATGGGCTGTCGGTGTGCGAAGCAGCAGGAGGGCGTAGGCAGCATGTCATCGTCGAAGATGTAGATTTTTGCAAGCATGCGGTTTGGGTTCCTTTGGTCGGGCATTTGTGGGGTTTGTGGTGTACTCATGGAGGAGCACGACAGCGTACGAGGAATTTCTCATCTGCCTCCCGGATGGGGTCAATAGGGGATTGATAAGGCTACGTGTATGACAAACTCGAAGGCGGTGTAAGGGAGCATGAAGGCTCTGAAAAGTGGTGGTGGAGCGCTGGTATGCTCGGCGTCTGGGTATCCCGCAGAGGGGACTACAGGCTGCATGTGTCTCCGATCAACTAGAGCAGTACGCCCTCTAAGGGAGTCCAAACTCGGTGAAGCTCGACTCTGGATCCCGTCTATGCGACAAGATACTCTCAAAGGCAAGGCTTGGGTTCGTCGAGGGTGTAATTCCCAAATGAGTGTCAAGAGCCTTTAACTTGAGCTCATTTCTCCTCCTTGTAGATCCTTGCCTCCTCCTTGTTCCAATAGCCTTTAATAGTGAATAGAGAAGGAATTAGAAAGGAATTTGGGTAGGGATTGGTATAGGGATGAAGGAATTTGGAAAACAAATTTTTAGATCTAGAATTGAGACGAACGGATGAAGAGATATAGTTTCTCTCCTCTCCCTCCTATGGCCGGCCTTGCCCCTACACCAAGTTACTATGAAAAGTCTACAATACCCCTTGGGGCTTGTCATGAAAGAATTAATTAAGAAAGGAAGGTTCTAATCCAATTGGTTTAACTAATTAAGTCATCCTCCTATTGAATAGGCTTGCTGTTGGGCTTGTTTGTTGGGCTCAATCTAACTAGAATTAATGTTGGTCCATGAGTCTAGTCTAATCTAGTTAGGTCCACTAATACAAGTCCAAAATTAAATCTAATATATAATAATAATTAAATAATATAATAAATAAATATTCAACAAGCAGATAAATTATAAAATGATTAAAATACCCTTTCTAGAAAATATGGTAGGGACAAGTCTACCCCCCTTAAAATAATTTCTTCCTCAAAATTCAAAGACAAAATTACCTCCAGAAAATAAAAAAGAATCAGGAAAGAACAAACCTTAAGGTACAAACAAATATGGGTAATGCTCTCTGTCACGACCCGCACCTGGTGTAAGGGTACAAGTCGGAAACAACGTCCAGCCTACGCCGCAGAATCGGCGGTAGAACGCTGTCTGGATAATCTATCTAACCATATAATAAGCCACCAATAATATTAATATACTCAATCACAGATCTAAGATGGAAATAAGCACGAATATGATAAAGAATAGAATAGTCACAAAATACTCATGAGTCTAAAAATAATAACATCAATGAGTCTGAAGAAATACTAAACAATAAGCTGAAGACAAATCCAGTACAAAAGAATTCTAAGAAACTATAAGTCCCGGGACATCTGTCTCAGTCGGGATGAGTCCCTCCTGAGCTAGGGTCTCTGACTCTAAGACCACAATATCCTGAGGCCCGTAATGTGTAGGATACCACTCCTCAGTTTCATATAGGAAAAATATATCCAGTCAGGAAAGGAGCAGAGTACATCTCTAACAACAGTTCTAATCAATGATATAAACTATGTAATAGTAAATATATGTGAATATACAAGAAGCAATAATAGATACAAGAGAGATATACAATAAAGAAATACTAGAAGTAAATACAAGAATGAACAATATGATAATGAACAAGAATACTAATGACTAAGTGTGTGAGTACTAGCTTTAACATATGATCGGCTTGGGAACTTGATACAAGATTTATGGCCTGGCTAATCATACGTGCGGTGTATGATTAACACTATTCAAGAACAAGACTTGATACATGGAGGGTATGATCATATATCTACACTACATACTTCCCAACCTCGACTGGTATAGTAGATCCAACCATGGTACGCTATGGCACGGGATTCTTTAAGAAGATAGCTAGTCTCCCCGAAAATCAGTATCTATACATATACAAGAAGAACAATGAAATAAGGCTTGCACAAGATACACCATATACAAAGAAATAATATATCATGACGAGATCCGGATATACCAATCCGTGTAACCATCGTATCAAAAAATTATGGATATCTACACTATATACAATGAACATAGAGGATATCATAAATGAGAAACTATCAGAGAATGTACTCACCTGAAGTTCGATAAATAGTCTCACAGATGTTTGATACAGTTTCTCGAAGTCCTAGATAGGGAATATAACATTAATACAAGGTTTCAGAATAAAAATGAGTTAAACTAGTCGACATCTAGGTCAAAGAGCCATTTCTAAGTCAAAATAGTCAAACTAGGTCAACTCTAAGTCAAACTGATCAAACTACATATTTCTAGGTTGTATGAGTCTATTTATATGTTATTGGGTTCATATACTAAGAAACTAAGCTACAATAGCTAAATCTAAGGTAGTTAGATACCGTATCTCAGTATACGCAAACAAGAGATATGAAGTATCATATATGCATATTCAATCAATAATATGTATACTAATCCTAATCACAAATGCTAAATGGATACCTTGGCTTTAAACCAAGGTGGTATCACACCACTAAACACCCATTTTAATTACCCAACTCAAATACATTGAGTATCCTCAATACCTTGGCATTTACTTTGGTATCTCAAGGTAATGTCAAATCCTTCTTCATGTAGCTAATACCCAATATTAACCATATGCTAATCAACTAACTACTAAAATATATAATATACTAAAACTTAGATACATATACTACATACTAACATATACCTATGTATCACTAACTAAAGATACAATAATAATACAAGTATGTGTATCTAACTACTAACTATATGTATACATAACTACTAGCTAACTACTACAAATATACTTATATACATGTAAACACACATCTACATAACACTACTAGAGATATCAATACATACTTAATACTAATAGTATCACTAATATATATATATATATCTAACTACTACAATAACTAATTATATAATAAGCACAATATTTAATTAAATAAAAAAAATACTTATATACCCTTTCCTTGAAAATATAGTAGTGACAAGTCTACCCTCCTTAAAATAATTTTTTCCTCGAAATTCAAAGATGAAAACTACGCCCAGAAAATAACAGAACAGAACATAACTAGGAAAGAACATACCTCAAGGCACAAATAAATATGGATAACGCTCTCGTATTTCATCTTCTCTCTCCCAAGTAGACTCCCCCGGAGAGTGATGCCTCCATGCAACGTGTACCAAAGGAATAGTTTGGTTCCTCAGCACCTTCTCTCTCTGATCTAGAATCTCAACTGGCTGCTCTGGATAGCTAAAAGTAGGGCCCACCTCTATCTCCGAGTGATCCAATACATGACTAGGATCCGCCACGTAGTGTCTCAACTATGATACGTAAAACACGTTATGCACTTCCTCAAATGCAGGTGTCAAGTCTAGTCTAGTCTATAAGAAACTGCACCGACCCTCTCTAGAATAGTGAAAGGTCCGATGAATCGCGGACTAAACTTTTCGTCTCCACCAAAGCGAATCATGCCTTGTGTCAGAAAAATCCTCAGAAATACCAAACCACCCACGTAGAACAAAACACCACCTTAAGAACTTAATCTATAATAAACAACCAATAACAAGCATAAAACAAAAAATCTAAAACTATACCTCAAACTCCGAAGGTCTTCGGTGGCTATCGGTCCAATGCCGTTGTCTGTCCTGCGCCACTCGAAGTCTGTCTATGATCAGCTGAACCTGCTCTACTGTATCTACAACTGTAAACCCCCTCACCCAAAATAGATATTTTGTGTATATTTTATATTATTATATTTAAATATTGAATTTCTTTAGAGTATTCTCTTAGTTAATTAGCAAATGAATTTCTTGATATATTTACTTATGTAAATATTTATTTATAATCATTTTTAGGTTATTTTAGATTTTTTCTATAATTTTTAGTTAATTAAAATATAGGAAACGTAAATTTCTAGGACTTCTATGATTTACTTTGAGACCATACTTGCATGTTATTTCTACCAAATATTTATTTTAGGTTAAAATATTTAATTATAATTTCTGTAATTTATTTAGAATTTTAAGAAATTTATTTAGATTTTTAAAATTATTTAGGATTTATTTGGATATACATAGTCTTAATATTAGATAGATGCTAATTTAGTGTTAATAGATATTAATAAGATTTTATAAATTATTTTTATTATCTTTAATTGTATTTAAGATTATAAATTATTAAGATAAATTTAAACTCTATTTTAAATTAATTCAAATCCTGAACCTACTAGGAAAACAACTTCATGCATATCCTATCCTTATTTAAATTCACCATAATCCTATCCAAATTAACCAATCCTAGTCGTATTTAATTAAGTAGTGTCCACCATTATAAATACCTCATCTTTCATATTTTTCTTCCCCAAATTCTTCTATTTTTCGTCCAAAAATAGTCAAAATTCGTCATAAATTCAGCCTCATTTTCTACTAGTTATGACAAATTAAAAAGACGATATCTCCTAGCTCCGGACTCCAAACGTGCTCCATTTTTTCTGTTAGAACCATATCAAGGTTAATTTTCTGAATATATAAATTATTTTAATAATTTTAGAACCTATTTTTCCAGAAAATTCAAAAAGTGTTAGCTGTCTGAAATTAGACGTATTTTGGTACTTTCGAGATTTCGGGAGATCCCGAACTCAGAATTACAAACCGTTTGAAGTTTCAGAAAGCTGACATGATGAAATTCTAGAAAAGTATTTTTATAGAATTTAAAATAAAAGTTTATTCTACTGTAAAATTTGTGCAAACGTAGACGTAAATAGGAAACTACCGAAAACTGTCATCTATGTGCCCTTGTGGCCATAACTCTTTACTGACTTATGATTTTATGAAACCGTCTATTCCAGTATTCATGTAGCATTTAAATATATAGGATTCCATACACAAATCCAGGATTCGAGTCGGTTGACTTTTTGGTCAACGGATTGCCTCGATTTGCATGCCACGGATCACAAATCCTTAAAGTTGACTTTCTTTGGACAAAAATTAGAGCTTAACAATAAAATTAGATTATAATAAGATTAAAATACTAATTTATGTTATTTTTATTCATAATTAAAGTAGATTAAAATAGCGAAAACTATTTACCCACTTTTGTAACCAAACTTGTTTAATTTATGTGACGGGTAGATCGGACGACGCCTTGAGTTGGAACTTCATCCTTTCCAGACCAGGCAAGATACCTTGCCAAATTTCTTACAGTATTTTGCATGCTTAGTATATTTCTGTATATTTATTGTATCTCTGTTATTTATTGCATGTGTAGTTCCTTTCAGTCATTACTATATATTAGATATGTTAACACACACTTGACACTTAGTATCATGAGAGGACAATCATTAGGCGTATGGGATTTTAACCATTCTGGTAAACCGTAGTATATAGTTCACACTACAGGCGTGTGTCGCGCTGGTCGCTACGCCCGCGGTATGTCAATTTTTGGAGTCTCGCTGGTCGCTACCCCCGCGGTATGTCGATTTTTGATGTCCATTGACATGTATGTGAGTTGTGAGGTAGATCGAGTAGCCTACCCTTGCCCATACGTCAAAAAGTTATCCTCATTTGCATTCATATAGATTGTCTTGTACAGCATACTTATTTATTTTTAAATTATATGCATGTTTACTGTATTCAAGTTGGTACACTTTTTTGTACCTTGTTACGTTCCTTTGAGGACCGGGTCCTCTGCCAGGTGTATCTGTTTTTAAGTATTTACAGGAGCGCAGATTTGGATGGTTATATATGTTTCGTGGATGTCCTCTCTTCGAGCACGTGATTGCTAGCTGGTATTCTTATATGGTGTTGTTGTGTTGTACTTATTTTGTATTTGCTCTTACATTCGAGTTGGTAGTGGATTTGTTTCCATCCAACTATCATCCTTAGATACTTATGTTAAGATCTAGTTATATAGATGTTGGTTATTCATTTATATTGATTTTTTGTGGATGAGATTTAGATTATACCCTGTGACTTGTGATACATTTTATACCACTTGTGGATTGATATTCATATTACAACGTACGTATGGGATATGGTTTCCATATATTGGAGTTGTCATATCCATGCGGCTGGCATGCTTTCGTGTTCCTAGTCCTACGTAGTTTGGGACTGGGGCGTGACATGTTTTTGTGGTGGCCCATGCAGGTCGAGAGCATATTGTCTCGGTTACGTTACTGTACCGAGCAAGCCTGCAAATAGGATTAGAGTATAGGATCTCATCCATAATTGACTATGACTCGTATTTCTTCTAATCCATTTTATTTGAATAATTGTATATTGATTCCTCACTTCCCTAATAGTTCCTTGAGTATAGCCCCCTCATAAAATATAGAAGTCCCTGTCGTTAGATTATAAGTAGGGTAACCTTCCTATTAAGAGTACAACTAGAGTGTTGACACACCACTAAGTTTAGAATATCTAGTGAACCCTAGAATTCCTAATCTATAGATTGGTTACCATTACCCCTTGATGTATTATGAAGACTTCAGATTAGTATAGACGCTACTAGAGTTAGTTAGAAGTTTTACCATAATGTTTGAACCTAGTATTGAGGAACCAATAGAAAACAAAAATGGAATATTAGGACTGAACCAAACCTTCATAGTTAGATAGTATTGGAGAAATATAAACTTAGATCATTGTCTTATTATTAGCAGACAGTACCTTAGGAAGCTAAGAGGAATAAATATAACATCTTTCTTGATCATACCTTGAACATAGCAACTAGCATACCACTCCCCCTTGGAAAACCATGAAGCTATCTAGAGCCCTCTATTCTAATTTTATATATTCTTCCTCTGCAACCTTAACGTTCGCTAATTGCGCGACGACTAAATTCTGTTGTTCTGCTCTTCATCTTTCAACTCATGCCATCTGACACTTCTGATTGTAGGCCAGGTAATTTATTCTATGTTAAGGATATATAGTTGCTGGGATTCTAGTTGTTAATGTTAAATTTTAAAACTGTGTGCTTAGTAGTTAGAACTTGATGGTTTAAGCTATTCTTGTAGATTGAGACCTGGTGCTTATCCCTTAGTTTTAAATTGCATAATATGTACCCCACCTCAATACGAGTTATATTCCCTTTCCCTTGAGGCCAGTAACTGTTCCATTCTTACTATTGACACTTGCACTAAGGCTAAGACTTAGGAAGACAGTATTTTTTTTCAGACTGTAGAACTTAGAGGCTATACCCCTACTTTGTCGACTATTGACTTAGACAAGGAGTTAGTATGACAACTGTAGAGATTGTAAGAGTCTTATCTTCTTTGTGAACTTGGATTATTTTATAACTTCTCTCATCATAATCTAGCGAACTTATATTTTCTGTACTACCTTGATTTATGCTGCTATTATATGGGGAGTACGTTCGCAAGAATGAAACTCAACCTAGTTTTGCAAGCTTTTTCTTTTATCGAGCTTGCTCATGGCATATGTATTATTGGGTGCACACAATGATACAAATGCCTAATTAGAATCGGTGTATTAAGGTCTAGCTAACCTTAGTGCGCTTGGTTCGCCCTTCGCATGACTACTTTACGTGGATTGAGATATATGGTAGTAAACGGATATACTTGCCCCTAGAGATGTTTGACACATCGTATCGGTTACATAAATGTACTGATATGAGCATGTAAATAAAAAATTACCAAAATAGGGTTTTAATCCACAACTGTCCTGACAACTCTCTTTTCGAATTCTATAATCTCTTTGAACCTCGTACTCGTATTCTATCACCTTTACCTTGAATTCTTTATTATTGCTCTACGTCTTCCTTTATTTCGGAAAGATGAAACCTCGTGCTGGTATAAGTTGACGTACTGATAGTACTAGATATACCCCATAAGGCTAATCGCATGACTTAGTGACTCTCTTTTATAATTGATTAAGGTATAACATAGGTGATATGTTTGGTGTTAAAATTTCTGAGGATTGAATAACATGATTAAATAATTTGAGAAATAGTTTTCTTAAAAGTATAGCCTTATTTGATAGGTGGGTAAATTCTAAGTTGGGTAAAAATTGCATTGTTAAACTTGAGGTGAATTCTTTTAGATTGTGATCAAGTGAGATTAGATAGAGAGAAACCATGTTCTATTTTAATTTCAAGGACGAAATTTTTGTAAGTTGGGTAGATTGTAAACCCCCTCACCCAAAATAGATATTTTGTATATATTTTATATTATTATATTTAGATATTGAATTTCTTTAGAGTATTCTCTTAGTTAATTAGCAAATGAATTTCTTGATATATTTACTTATGTAAATATTTATTTAGAATCATTTTTAGGTTATTTTAGATTTTTTCTATAATATTTAGTTAATTAAAACATAGAGAACGTAAATTTCTAGGACTTCTATGATTTACTTTGAGACCATACTTGCATGTTATTTCTACCAAATATTTATTTTAGGTTAAAATATTTAATTATAATTTCTGTAATTTATTTAGAATTTTAAGAAATTTATTTAGATTTTTAAAATTATTTAGGATTTATTTGGATATACATAGTCTTAATATTAGATAGATGCTAATTTAGTGTTAATAGATATTAATAAGATTTTATGAATTATTTGTATTATCTTTAATTATATTTAAGATTATAAATTATGGAGATAAATTTAAATTCTATTTTAAATTAATTCAAATCCTGAACCTAATAGGAAAACAACTTCATGCATATCCTATCCTTATTTAAATTCACCATAATCCTATCCAAATTAACCAATCCTAGTCGTATTTAATTAAGTAGTGTCCACCATTATAAATACCTCATCTTTCATATTTTCTTCCCCAAATTCTTCTATTTTTCGTCCAAAAATAGTCAAAATTCGTCATAAATTCAGCCTCATTTTCTACTATTTATGACGAATTAAAAAGACGATATCTCCTAGCTCCGGACTCCAAACGCGCTCCAATTTTTTTTATTAGAACCATATCAAGGTTAGTTTTCTGAATATAAAAATTATTTTAATAATTTCAGAACCTATTTTTCCAAAAAATTCTAAAAGTGTCAGCTGTCCGAAATCAGATGCGTTTTGGTATTTTCGAGATTTCGGGTGATACCGAACTCAGAATTATAAACCGTTTGAAGTTTCAGAAAGATGACATCATGAAATTCCAGAAAAGTATTTTTATAGAATTTAAAATATAAGTTTATTCTACTGTAAAATTTGTGCAAATATAGACGTAAATAGGAAACCACCGAAAACTGTCATCTATGTGCCCTTGTAGCCATAACTCTTTACTGACTTATGATTTTATGAAACCATCTATTTTAGTGTTCATGTAGCATTTAAATATATAGGATTCCATATACAAATCCAGGATCCGAGTTGGTTGACTTTTTGGTCAACTGATTGCCTCGATTTGCGTGCCACGGATCACAAATCCTTAAAGTTGACTTTCTTTGGACAAAAATTAGAGCTTAACAATAAAATCAGATTATAATAAGATTAAAATACTAATTTATGTTATTTTTATTCATAATTAAATTAGATTAAAATAGCGAAAACTATTAACCCACTTTTGTAACCAAACTTGTTTAATTTATGTGACGGGTAGATCGGACGACGCCTTGAGTTGGAGCTTCATCCTTTTCAGACCAGGCAAGATACCTTGCCAAATTGCTTACAGTATTTTGCATACTTAGTATATTTATGTATATTTATTGCATCTCTGTTATTTATTGCATGTGTAGTTCCTTTCAGTCATTACTATATATTAGATATGTTGACACACACTTGACACTTAGTATCATGAGAGGACAATCATTAGGCGTATGGGCTTTTAACGACTCTAGTAAACCGTAGTATATAGTTCGCACTACGGGCGTGTGTCATGCTGGTCGCTACCCCCAAGGTATGTCGATTTCTGGAGTCTCGCTGGTCGCTACCCCCGCGGTATGTCAATTTCTGATGTCCATTGACGTGTGTGTGAGTTGTGAGGTAGATCGAGTAGCCTACCCTTGCCCATACGTTAAAAAGTTGTCCTCATTTGCATTCATATAGATTGTCTTGTACAGCGTACTTATTTATTTTCAAATTATATGCATTTTTACTGTATTCAAGTTGGCTCGCTTTTCTGTATCTTGTTACGTCCCTTTGAGGACCTAGTCCTCTGCCAGGTTTATCTGTTCTTGAGTATTTACAGGAGCGCAGATTTGGATGGTTATATATGTTTCGTGGATGTCCTCTCTTCGAGCCCGTGATTGCTAGCTGGTATTCTTATTTGGTGTTGTTGTGTTGTACTTATTTTGTATTTCTCTTACATTCGAGTTGGTAGTGCATTTGTTTCCATCCAACTATCATCCTTAGATACTTATATTGAGATCTAGTTATATAGATGTTGGTTATTCATTTATATTAATTTTCTGTGGATGAGATTTAGATTGTACCCTTTGACTTGTGAGACATTTTATACCACTTGTGGATTGATATTCATATTACAGCGTACGTATGGGATATGGTTTCCATATATTGGAGTTGCCATATCCATGCGGCTGCCATGCTTACGTATTCCTAGTCCTACGTAGTTTGGGACTGGGGCGTGACAACAACCATCTCTGGCCTAAGCAAAACTCTCGCTCCAATATTGTCCCATGACAAGGGAGTACGACATCTCCGACCGTACAGAGCCACAAATGGTGACATCTCTATACTAGCCTGGTAGCCGTTGTTGTAAGCAAACTCTACCAAATGGAGATGGTCCTCCAAAGAACCCCCAAAATCTAGTACACAAGTGTGCAATATATCCTCGAGAGTCTGAATAGTCTTCTCTGACTGCCCATCTGTCTGGGGATGATATGTAGTAATAAACTTGAGCTGGGTGCCCAAACTCGCCTGCAAACTTCTCCAGAAATAAGAAATAAAATGACTATCCCGATCTGAGACTATGCTGACGGGAACTTCATGTATCCTGATGATCTGCCTCATATACATCTCTGCCAGCTTTTTCATAGACAAACCCACCTTGAAAGGGAAAATATGGGCCGACTTGGTCAACCTATCAATGATGACCCAAATCGCGTCTTTCTCTCCTGGAGATCGTTGAAGTCCGGACACAAAATCCATAGTAATGTGCTCCTACTTCTACTCTGGAATGGGTAATGGCTGAAGTTAACCTCCTGGCCTCTGCCTCTCGACTTTCACCTGCTGGCACACTAAGCATCTGGATACAAACTGTGCCACTTCCCTCTTCATGCCTTACCACCACACACCCTCTCGTATATCATGATACATCTTGTTGGTACCTGGATGTATGGAATACTGAGAGCGATGCGCTTTCTGCAAACCTCCTCACGTAGCTCCCTACTAGGCACACACAATCTAACTCTATGCCACAAAGAACCATCCTCGACAATGGTGAATCATCCTCCAATCCTGCTTTCTTCCGACCTCTGATGCTCCTCAGAGATACATTCTCATACTGGGCTGCTTTGATCCTGTTCATGAACTCTGAATGTATCTGCAATCTCCATTTCTGTATAGCCAAACCAGGAAATATCACCACAATGACCAAGCTCTCCATCTCCAATAAATAGTGATCCTGTGTCAAGAACATAGCTACCTGATACCTGCTGAAGGCATCAGCAACTACATTAGCTTTCCCAGGATGATACTGCAAAGAGATGTCAAAATTCTTCATCAGTTCCAACCACCGACGTTGATCATGTTCAACTCATTTTGCGTGAAAACATACTTCAAACTCTTATGGTTTGTGAAGATCTCCACACGCTCTCCGTACAAATAGTATTTTCATAACTTCAGGGCAAAGATGACTGCTGCCAACTCTAAATCATGGGTAGGATAGTTTTTCTCATAAGGACGCAATTGCTTGGATGCATAGGCAATCACTTTTCTATTCTGTTGAAGAACACAACCCAAATCTTTTCCCGATACATCAATATAAATAGTGAAACCTCCAGACCCTGATGGCAACGTCAAAATATGAGCAGACGTTAATCTCTTCTTCTATTCCTCAAAAGCAACCTGTCAATCCTCCGTCCAAACAAACTCTATGTCCTTCCTGGTGAGTCTGGTCATTGGCTCGGAAATCCTTAAAAAATCTTGCACAAACTTCCTGTAGTAGCCTGCCAATCCCAAGAAACTCCTGATCTCTGCTTCGGAACTCGGGGTCTTCCAAGACTACACTACTGCGATCTTCTTCAGATCTACTGAAAACTATCACCTGTCACAACATGCCCTAAGAACTCCACTTTGTCTAGGAAGAACTCACACTTGGACAGCTTCCCATACAGCTTCTCCTTCCTTAGCACCTCCAACACAATCCACAAATGCTCCTCGTGCTCCTCCGGTGTCTTCGAGTAAATGAGTATATCGTTGATGAACACCACCATGAACCTGTCATGGTACTGATATAACACCTTATTCATCAAGTTCATAAATACCGCCGGGGCATTAGTCAACCCAAACGGCATCACCATAAACTCATACTGACCATACTGAGTTCTAAAAGAAGTCTTCGGTATGTCCTCCGGCTTCACTTTCACCTGGTGGTAGCCTGATCTTAAATCTATCAAAGAAAATACCTTGGCACCACTCAACTGATTGAACAGATCATTAATCCGTAGTAAAGGATATTTATTCTTGATAGTGAGATTATTTAATGCCCTGTAATCAATGCACATGCATATTGATCTATCCTTCTTCCGTACAAACAATATCGGGGCTCCCCACGGTGAAGAACTCAATCTGATAAACCCCTTATCCTGTAATTCGTCCACCTCCTTCTTCAGCTCGACCAGCTCGCTGTTGTTTACTCTATAGACATGTTGCAAAATTGGTTTTGCACCTGGCACCAAGTCTATAGACATTCATAATCTCGATCTGGGGCAATCTTGGCAATTCCTCAAGAAACACATCCAAGAACTCTGCTTTCAACGGATGCGACAACTTCTTATCTTCCACCATAGCACCCCAAATAATATCTTCTCCCTGCTCTGCAGCTCCTCTAGCAAACTCGAACTCTGGCTTTCCTAGCGGACCAAACAAAACTCTATCTCCTCTACAATAAATACTAGCATGGTGCCTACTTAACCAATCCATCCCGAGTACAATGTCGTAGCTCGAAAGTGGTATTACATGTAGACACGCCTCAACTCCCGGCCTCCCAGAGTAACTATTCGATATTTCCAAATATTATTAACTAGGATAATGCCTTCCCTGGCCATGATCTTGCAAGTCCTAAGCAAAGACACAACTACCAAACCATGCATTAGAGCAAAAGAAACAGATACAAAATTATGAGAAGCACCACTATCAAACAAAGCTAAAGCTAGAATGGAATCAAGAAGAACAAAACCTGCGATGACATCTCCGGTGGGCTCATCCTCCTCGACAGTCATAACAAACGCTCGTCCCTGACGTGCACCTCCCTGATGCTGAGGCTGGACATAATGCAGTTGCTGGGTCAGAAGCGGACCCCTCGGCTATACTGCAGGAGTTCTCGCATGTGCCCTCAGAGCTGGAGCTGCTCCATGAACTGTATGACGAGAACACTCTCTCATCTGATGTCCTTCGGTACCACAATACAAACAAACTCCCAACCTCCTCCTACAAACTTCCCAGATTTGGCCGGGCTTCTTGCAGTAGTGGCAAGGAGCTTGTTGTAATTGTCTCTGCTGTTACGGTTGTAGAAGCATAAAAAAAATGCTTGGAAGATCTACGCAGCGTCTTGATACAGAGCAGCGTAGGCAGAGGCCTTCAGAGCCATCCAGTATAAAACAGGGTTCTTCATCGCCTCCATGGCGTAAAACCCAGCCGCTCTCAAAGCAGCGTTAAAGCATACGAGGAACGCTTCGTATTCCCGAAAAGAAACTATCCAGTCACGCAGTAAACCTGACCTCTGACTCCTGACAAAAAGTGCTGTACAGCTACCCAAACGACGGCTGGGAACGGGGGTAGACCCCTCGGGACGCGCTCCATAGTATGATGGCGGATCTCAGCATTTAATGCAGAGGATTTGGTTAAAATATCACCAAACCGGCGCTTACTAAAATCCCCTGACGTAAACCGCTCTTTCGCGTACAAAGAGAACACGCTGCCTTGTTTTACACAGGCAAACATAGGCTGTTTTACGCTCCGCAGAAGACAAACCGCCTGCCACGTCAAAAACTGCGCTTCGTAAAGGGCTCGAGGCACGTCTGTCCGCCAAAGCACACAGAGCGGTGACAGTGTCCCCTCAAGGCACGTCTCTCCGCCAAAGCACACAGAGCGGTGACAGTGTCCCCTCAAGGTACGTCCCTCCGTCAAAACGCACAGAGCGGTGACAGCGTCCCCTCAAGGCACGTCCCTCCGTCAAAACGCACAGAGCGGTGACAGCGTCCCCTCAAGGTACGTCCCTCCGTAAAAACGCACAGGGCGGTGACAGTTTCCCCTCAAGGCACGTCTCCGTATTTAATGCACAGGATGATGGCAAATCTCTGCCAAAGATTTGATCTCCAAAAGCCGTAATTCCGGCTATAGACGTCCACATCAGCACCCTGGCACGGTACGCAGCGGCTTCTACGCCCATTCAGGATCTGTGCTCCTACGGCTTCCGTGCCCCCTCAGTCTCTACGACTGCTCGGCTTCCACGCCTACTCGGCTTCTATGCCTGTTCGGCTTCTATGCCTGCTCGGCTTCCACGCCCCCTCAGTCTCTACGACTACTCAGCTTCCACGCCTACTCGGCTTCTATGCCTATTCGGCTTCTACGCCAAAGTGACAGACATTTGGCTTCTACGCCAACCTCTTCTACACAATAGATACCTACCTACGTGGCTTTTATGCCGTGTTCTTAGTAGCAATTGTACGCGTTGTGTCCCCTTAGTTGGACCCGCGTCACACGCTCATTCAAAAGATCATCTATACGTAAGCATTGGTTACTTTAACCATTGTGTAAAAGGGTGCTGTACTTTCCACTCCTCGGTTGTTACACCGATGGAGTGGTCACTGTCACCAAAACTCTATAAATAGAGACCCCTATCAATGGGGAACAAGGTCGACAATTTGGAAGATCGAACCAGGTCGGAAAATTTGGCCAAGAATACCAATATCAGATCAAAGCTCATAACTTTGAAAGAAGGATCGAACAAGGTCACCGAACCGGAGATCAAAAGGGAGAGACAGAAAAAGAGAGAAGAATACAGAGCTCAGGCAAGGAATAGGGAGCGACGACCTTCAGCATCGCGCATCCACCCTCCTTCGCAACCTCCGAAGCTGTATCCCGTCTTCCACGGCACTTCTTCAACATCGTGTAGTCCAAGGGCTAAAGTGATCGACCGCAGATCAGACACCTATAGCAATTTATACCCAGATTAAATAAATTGTACTCCCGCATCCTCGTATAGGATCGAATTGTACAAGTTTGTTTGTAAACCAAAGGGCACGGGTCTCGTATAAACCCTGTCATTGAAATATACCTTCATTCTTTCGTTTAATACCATAAACAAGATGGCGACTCTGCTGGGGACGTCTTTCTCTTCTGACGAGGAAGTAATTGCTCAACACGATGCGGTATCTGTAGGAACCGTGAAGAAGACACTGGTCGTTCATTTCGACCAGTCTGCCTACGAAGACATGCTTCGGGCTGGGGGTAGCTCTCACTCTCTCTTCGTCCAAGACAACAGGAAGCTACGCAAAGTGTGGATGCCCAAGACATCCTCCGCCGTTCCTGTGGACTCTCCGATCTCTCCGATCTCTTCGACCAATGAGGTGGTAGCATCGCTCCCTCCGTGCCCCGCATGTAAAATTCAGTCTCCCGCTACGCGCGGTACAGTCAAAACTTCTGGTAAAGCCTCAGCGCTAACCCAGGAGTATCCACTGCGCTATACGCGTAAAAATCAGTCTTCCGCTACGCGCGGTACAGATAAAACTTCTGGTAAAGCCTCAGCACGAACCCAGGAGTATCCACTGTGCTATACGCGTAGAAATCAGTCTCCCGCTACGCGCGGTACAGACAAAACTTCGGGCAAAGCCTCAGCACTGACCCAGAAGTATCCCCTGCGCTCCACGCGTAGGAACCTGTCTTCCGCTACGCGCGGTACAGACAAAACTTCCGACAGTGCCTCAACGCCAAATCGGAAGAACAGATCACGCTCCATGCGCAAGACGACATCTGACCTCTACGACGAACCAGATAAACGCCGATCCTCCTACAAGAGATTGGACGAGTCCCTTCATAGATTTTGTGGCATATGGAATCTTGCCAGAGGACCACAAAGAAGCAGTATCCGTCAAGAGACGATCGTTACGCTTCTACTTCGATGCATCTTCACAATACCTGTATCGCCGGACCTACGACGGACTGCTGTTAAGATGTCTCGCTGGCGCCGAGGCACAGTGGATTATCCGTGAAGCTCACGACGGCGTATGCGGAGCGCATCAGCCCGGTCCTAAGCTGCAGGACCGCATCAGGAGAATGGGCTATTACTGGCCCACTATGATCACAGACACGATCAGCTATGCAAAACGATACAGGGCCTGCCAGGTCCATGCATACTTCATGTATCAACCGTCTGAATATCTACATCCTACGATTGCATCCTGGCCCTTCGAAGCCTGGGGTATGGATATCGTTGGGCCCATTCACCCGTCTTCCTCCAGAGGCCACCGGTTCATACTGGCCATCACAGATTACTTTTCCAAATGGGCCAAAGCAATCCCTCTGGCTGAAGTAAAGGCGTCTGACGTAATCAGCTTCATCAAGCACCATGTCATTTATCGCTTTGGGATTCCCCGAAGGATAATCCACGACAATGGACCTCAGTTCATCAGCCAAGCGTTTTATCGATTTTGCGATAATAACCGGATACACAACATTGCCTCTACGGCATATTATCCAGCTGCTAATGGTTTGGCGGAAGCCTTCAACAAAACCATTATCAAGCTCCTGAAGAAGTTCGTTTCTTCAAACAAAAGAGACTGAACGAGAAGCTGGGCGAATGTCTCTGGGCATACCGCACAACGGTACGGACACCAACAGGTTGTACCCCCTTTTCACTAGTCTATGAAAGCGAGGCGGTCCTTTCTATCGAAATCCAGATCCCGTCGCTCCGAATAGCCGTGACTAGTGAGCTGACTCGAGAAAAGAATGACCTGTTGAGGCTCCAAGAGCTGGAAGGATTAGACGAGAAACGCCTCCAAGCTCAGCAGAGCATCGCGCTCTACCAAGCACGCATTTCCAAAGCTTTCAATCATAAAGTAAAGGAAAGAGTGTTCAAAGTCGGCGAGCTAGTTCTAGCCGTGAGAAGGCCGATGATTCTAACTCACAGAAGTAAAGGCAAATTCCAGCCCAAATGGGAAGGCCCTTATGTGATCGAGACAACGTTCTCAAACGGCGCCTACAAGATAGCCCAGCCCAACGGAGATCTTTTAATGGCTCCTATCAACGGCAAATTCCTGAAAAGGTACTATGCCTAATCTCTCCTGCTCAAAGAGAAAAATAGCAAAGACCTCGATTCTGACAAAACTACTTCCAAAAAACATAATTAGTTGGGTTACACTCTATCATGTCCGCATGACCTCTGAATAGATATGTCCCACTAAGAAGTTTATCGAGAGTTTATCACGTCCATACTACCTCTGATATCACTCTCATCTAACCTGTCATTTACATTCCGAAATGATGGGTCCACAACAATCAAAAAAGAGTCGCTATTATTTATTCCCGAAGAAGGCAGATTTATATAGGAAGGGGTACATCAAGATGGCGGAGTAATCAGGCCATGAATCTGCCGCTCCAGTGCAGCTATCCTCTCATTCCTAAGGGCCAAAGCATCGGTGCGAGCCTGCTCCAGCCGTGCCTCCGGAGTATGCGTAAAGGTCAGATTAGCCCTTGCCCGAAGATAGTCCGTACGGGCAGCTTTCGCACGGTCCAGATCCCGTCGTGCTTCGCTCAGTCGACCAGACGCTACCTCCAAACCTGCCAACGACTGGGAAGCCCACTCCTCTGCCCGAGCAAGTTTTTCCCGCAGCTTGGAGACCCTCGCCGCATTCCCTTCATGCTCGGATCGACACTGTATCTCAACGGCAAGGGCTTCTTCCACAACAGCTCTTCTCCTATCCATCTCCAGCTTATGCGTCTGGATAGAGTTGTCTAGGCTTTCAAGCTTTGTAGCGAACCGCTCAGACATGAGGTCGTACCGAGCCTGGACATCAGTATCAAGGCTGCCCTCAGTCCGTTGCAAGTATTCGTTAATGGGTTGCTCTAAACCATTAACCACCGCCTCCAGAGCGTCAGCCACTCCAGGATTGCCAAGCCCTTTGACAACCTCGATCGAAAGCTGAGAAGTCTTCTTCAGGAGCTCGAAGTCAAGGTTCTTCGCCAACACCATCGGTATCATCGTTTTTAAGCCAGTATAGACGAGGCTGGAATGTTGCTCGATCAACGCGACTAAACCCGACTGAGCGCCCGGAGCGGCCACAATTGCAGACGAGGTAGCCACCGCCGCCTCAACAGGTGGCACGCCCGAAGAAGGTGCGATGGCAACAATCGAAGTCATCGGCGTACTCGCAACAGGCGAGGTAACGATAACAGGTTCGTCCTCCCCTTGAGACGACGAAACCTCCCCGGGCGAGCTAGCCCCCGAAGACACTCCTGCCTCAAAATCCGGCGCCTCCACGTCACTGCCAGGAGCCAGAACAAAGTCGGAAGGCGCTTCAACGCCATGATCCCCGTGGACGTCATCTCCTGAAAAAAGGACAAGAAAGCAAAAATGTCAAACACAGTGGTAATCCTCCTAGGAGGAGACATCGAAACAATATTTACCCGGAACCAACGGCATATACGACGCATCTGCAGCAGATGTAGCTAAGCCACGCCTTAATGATGCGATACGAACTGTCATACCTGGAGAAGGAGGTGGGCCAACCGACATCGCCAAGAGTTCGGTCAAGCCTTCCCCGAGACGCGGTCGAGGTTCATCAGCCGAAGTCTCGCTAGGCGCGCTCGCTAACGCAGGAGTAACTCCGCCCGCTACTGACCTCAGGGAAGATTCTCCCATCTGTTGGGGCCACGCAGGCAATCCCGCTCTGCTGCTTGGAGCAGCCGCAGCAACAGCAGCCTCTAGCAAGGACTCTCCGACGCCGCCAGCCAGAACTGTAGAAGGTCCCCCTCTGAAAGACGAGGAACCTCCGGCCAAAGAATCATCCCTGATACAAGAAGATACAGGCTCATTCCCGGGAACCTCAACACCAGGAATACGGAAAGGACGAGCAACCGTTTCCCTCCTCCTCTTACGAAGGGAAGCTTCCTTCGGAGCAGAAGTCCGTCGCTTCCCGGAAGAGACTACCAGGGCCCCCGCCAGCAGAGGCACTACACACCTCGGCAACGATACCAGAGGCTCATCCGGAGTACCAGATTCCTCCCCCTCATCAGAAGAAACCGAGGGGACTTCGACCCTTCCCCCAGGCTTGGCAGAAGGCACCCTGAAGCTCCCACGCCTGTCGAAATTGGGGTGGAAAGTGTTAACCGCCACATAAAACTGGGCGTAGGAGTGAAGGATGCGCAGCTCCGTGGAGGTTGTAACGACCGGTACGATAAAAATTGCCCCCGTACAACCCATGATAAAATATCGCCACCCTCTAGCTCCATCAATGAGTCCACCCCTGGACCTGAAGCTGGTGACGGCGTTGTCCACATGCAACTAGTCGTACCCGAACTGCCTGGCGAACCGACTAGGCAGGTAGGGCTCAAAGAAGCAATGGTCTTCGCTCCTATACAGCAGATGGGAAGGTCTAATACAGACCAACCAATTAAATGCCTCCGGAGAAAGAACGGTCTTCCCTCGACCTGAATCCTCGAGCCACAGCCCTGACTGGTTGCGATGCACAGGAGGGGGAGTACAAAGGATCTTCCAGCCATGGCTGAGGTTCAAAACCAGCCGACAGTCTAAAACTGTATTCACATTCCAGGAGGAATCCCTGTAATTCAATAGGAATATACCCCCTGAGCTGCTACCGGAACCGGGTGACATAACTCGGGAATTGTGGAGAATTAACCATCCTATCAAGTACAAGTATGGTAATTCCACCCTAGGGAAGCTCTTCCGCTGAGCTTCATCAACGAGCAACCCATCTGTCATGGCCCTCAGGTCAGCCTGTATACGGCACACCATAGCAGGAAGCAAGCCCAGTCTTGCCCCAAACACCAGGCGCACTGCCGGCCACAGGATGTTGCGATGAATGCGGTCCGCGGACGGGGTGCCCGGCACCACTACTTGACGCAGCCATATGGAGAGGAAACCAGCCAGCTGGACCTCCTTAGACAAAGGCTTGCGGCAACGCCACAAGTAACTACAGGCCTTAGTGCCTTCCGGGTACTTTCCTACCCCCTCCACAAGAATCTGATCCAGAGCTTCAGCCTCCTCCATAAGAGTCTCCATAACCTGGGCACTGAGGACGCCCAAGCAGTTCACGGGCTCTTTCTTACCACCCGAGGCTTTCTCCGACCTGGCGGCCCTGGCTCGGTGGAAGAAGAGGTAAGACATCCACTTGGTGGTGTGAGCCAAATCAGAAGGCTCGTTATAAAAAGCGGTGCACACGAAGTACTAACACATCAGCTCCTGATATACTTCCGCCACCCGAGGGTCCAAATCCCCCAACTCCCGGTTGGTGGGAACGTACTCTTCATATGGGGTATCCCCCATCGGCAGTCTCGAGACAACTGCCATCTTATGAAGGGCCAACCCCAACTCTCCTAGTAGAATGGCGAAGGTCCCGGTGAGCGGAATGTACCGCTCCATCAGTGCCAGGAACAAATTAGGGTTCGAAGGCAGCCCGACGCTCGTCGCACTCACAGCGGCATATAGTTCGATGCCCTCCAACTCTCTCTGGAAGTGCTTTAAGGCCCAGTCAACTAGGCATCTCCATCGGGAGTTCGTTGGGGTAATCCACCCATTACACCGAGGATTCTCCTTGGGATATACCCCACCTTGACCCATGAAGTCGTTGCAGAAGGTCGGCAATTGGACCGGCTGGATCACCGAGCTATCTTCACTTGGAACACTGCCCGGGCACAGTCCTCGGAACAGCGTCACAACGCCAGAAGGGCGACTAACAAACGACCCCTGGTCAGCGCCTTTCAGATGAAAGATCTTCCCCGGCTTCCCGTGAAGATCAGGAGTCAGCTTCCAAGACATCTTCCTGGGATGCGTCGAATGGGAGAAGGCCGAGATGGGATAATCCCTTGGCATCGTCGGCAGGTACAAGACCAAATCCCCGGTAGGGAAAACCCAAGGCTCCCTCTTGGGCTTCGTCTGGGACTGTTTATCAATCATGTCCCCGAAAAGGAAAGCCGGCTTTATGTACCGCTCCCCATCTACACATACCAAGGGTTCGCCGTTGATCATACTCAACAGCATTCGCTCACCCTGGGCCGATATCAGGAGCTCCCTTCCCTCAGGATACTGGGGTCCAGAGATGGAAAATGCCACATGGGACAGATTCTCCAGATAGTTCGAGTGCAGCATCCCCGCAGCGGAGCCCATCAACTCAGCCAATGGGGACTCACCCAGATCAACTGCAAGATAATGAAAAGAAGACATGTTATTACAAATCTAGCACAAACACACGGACCAAGGAAACGACAGTCTATGCTTTACGCCAAGATTGTACAAATTTGGTCACCTTACGCCGGAAGTCTCCTCCACGAACGTAAAATTCAAATTTTACGAAATACGCCAATTTTCGGTAGCCCGAGCTATTTACGCCCAGAGCTGCGAAAATACGGAGTCTTTACGCTGACACATTAGAAAATGCCTCCGTGCGTTATCTTCCTCAAAAGAGGCTATCAGCATAGAAGACGACCTAGCGCAGTCACGTTCAACGTGTGCGAAGGATTTTTCGTCGTTTGTGTCATCCCAAAAAGTTCTACCTCTAAAGCCGGGAGCGCTAGTCGTCGGCGGGATGCTCCCCTCAGAGGGAAGTTCACCTTGCCCGACCGGAGATTCCCTCGCCGGGACAGAAGAATGAGAAGAGGAACCTATGCTCTTTCCCTTAGCAGAGGGGGTTTGTTTCGACGCCATTTCTGAAGACTCGATGTGCTCGGAGAAGGAACGAAGAAAAACTCGAACAGTCGAAAGCTCTCTTTCGCAGAAGACAGATAAAAAGTTTTTCTTTCCAGAAGCTGGGGATATATATACAGTCCGGGTCGACTCCTCGAATCCTCGGACGAACCCCTCGAGACCCTAACTAAATCTCGCAATTAATAGTTGATCATGATTGGATGCTACGTCAGCCCACTACCCTTGGAAGACGGACAGTCAGCGAATTCGAAAGGTTTTTTCGTGCAAGACGGTTCAGCGGGTTCTACGCTAAATGAGCTTTCTACGCTCGAAAGCAACGGATCTACGGTTTTACGCTCGCAAGCTACAAGTCTATGGTTTTACGCCCGGATGCCTTTGTGCTCGGTAGCTTTTATGCTCGAGAGGCCACAAACCCACGACTTTACGCTCAGCAGATACCAAATCGACGATCTCACGCTCGGTGGCGCTCAGTTTACGCTCAGCAGCAACAGATCCGCAAACCTCACGCTCGAAGAAATTTTTTTTCAGGAGCTACAAATTAAACAGTTCTACGCTAAAGGAGCTTTTCTACGCTCGACAGCTACGAATCTAACGGCTTTACGTTCGATAGCTACAAGTCTATGGTTTTTCTTGCCCGGATGCCTTTGTGCTCGGTAGCATTCTATGCTCGAGAGGCAACAAACCTACGACTTCACGCTCAGGAACCACAGGTCTACGATTTCACGCTCGATGGTGTTCTACGCTCACAGGCTACAGATCTACAGTCCTACGCTAAAAGGAGCTTTTCTACGCTCGACAGCTACGAATCTAACGGCTTTACGTTCGACAGCTACAAGTCTATGGTTTTTCTTGCCCGGATGCCTTTGTGCTCGGTAGCATTCTATGCTCGAGAGGCAACAAACCTACGACTTCACGCTCAGGAACCACAAGTTTACGATTTCACGCTCGATGGTATTTTACGCTCAAGAGGCTATAGACATGATTTCCCGCTCCATGACTTTCCGCATATCCAAACAGTCCCCAAGGCGGTCAAGTGCAAAGAGTTCACACAGAAGATACTCGTTCTTGACCCAAAGCATCCCCAAGTACCCGAAGTATGCAGAGTTCAAACATTAAGAAATTACTCCTCTTGGGTCCAGAAAACTGGAGGTTCATCCAGATTCCAGTCTGAACATCTTGTCTATTAAAGTGGCAACTCAGTTTGACAGCCAAAAACCACGACCCTGTTCCAAGGGAGTTTCGAGAGATCATTCTTGAAGACGAATTCTGAACAAAATGAAATTCCGCTCATCAGAGAGGCAACAGTTCAGAAATTCTACGCAGTCCTAGCAATAGGACAGTTCTAAATGTTCAAAGTGCTCAGCAGCGTTCTATGGACTATCCGCTATGCATAAAGGACAGGGCCTAATACTCTATCTATCAGAGTCAGCGTAAAGATTCAGACATGTCGAAGCTGCACATATTCAGACTTCACAAGCAACATATGGCAAGACGATCATATGGAGAAGAAGACGATTTTATTAAAGATTAAAACCATGATTATATATGAGGGAAATCCAATCTACAAGGGTTTTTCTCTATTTTTTATGATTACATCTGAGGGAAACTCCATCTACAAAGGAGATACCCCCTCGTCGTCTGGACGTCGCCCTCGGAATCTGTTCTGACAGGTTCTGGCATCGACGATCTTCCTCTTCATCCAAGAAGATGATCAGTGGCAGAAGGATACAGAACTGGGTAGATGACCCATCCTCCAAATAGGAGGAAAGCAGGGTAAATCTGCTTTCCTACAGACCACCGCCACGCTAGCCGGTCTGTCTGCCTCTCGTCACCAGAGGCATCGAGAGAAGGCACTGCTTGCAAGCAGTGTGGGCCAATATGACCCTTCCTCTCTCCTGGGGCAACGCCATACAAAGTTGCTGATTATCCCGAGCAAGGGAGGCTAAGAGGTCCTTCCATGATCCATCGTTGCAGTGGACACTTGCTCGAAGATGCCATCTTTTACGGCTCCCTATATGCTGGAAGAACATGATCTCCTTCTTCCTCAGATCGATCCGACGAACTCCGGCGATCAACTCTGCATGACAATAGGAATGTGGTGAAGACAGGTTCACCCCCCCAGCCTTTTATAGGCAAAAGAGATCACAGCGGTCCCAAATAAATCTGCCATAAAGTCAGCATCGACCGTTTCAACGCTCCATTCAGAAACGTTTCGAGTTACGAGGGGCCGTTCATGCTTTATTCAAAGTGTTTCAAATTCCGAGGAATTTAAAAGCTTTGAAGGGGGTCTTGTAGAAGCATAAAAAAATGCTTGGAAGATCTACGCAGCGTCTTGATACAGAGCAGCGTAGGCAGAGGCCTTCAGAGCCATCCAGCGTAAAACAGGGTTCTTCATCGCCTCCATGTCGTAAAACCCAGCCGCTCTCAAAGCAGCGTTAAAGCATACGAGGAACGCTTCGTATTCCCGAAAAGAAACTGTCCAGTCATGCAGTAAACCTGACCTCTGACTCCTGACAAAAAGTGCTGCACAGCTACCCAAACGACGGCTGGGAACGGGGGTAGACCCCTTGGGACGCGCTCCATAGTATGATTGCAGATCTCAGCATTTAATGCAGAGGATTTGGTTAAAATATCACCAAACCGGCGC
This sequence comes from Iris macrosiphon, assembly GCA_036927795.1. Lineage (NCBI taxonomy): Eukaryota > Viridiplantae > Streptophyta > Magnoliopsida > Asparagales > Iridaceae > Iris > Iris macrosiphon. Next base: position 83,840,088 of record JAYESA010000014.1, on the reverse strand, counting down.
TTACTAAAATCCCCCGACGTAAACCGCTCTTTCGCGTGCAAAGAGAACACGCTGCCTTGTTATACACAGGCAAACATAGGCTGTTTTATGCTCCGCAGAAGACAAACAGCCTGCCACGTCAAAAACTGTGCTTTGTACAGGGCTTGAGGCACGTCTCTCCGCCAAAGCACACAGAGTGGTGACAGTGTCCCCTCAAGGCACGTCTCTCCGCCAAAGCACACAGAGCGGTGACAGTGTCCCCTCAAGGAACGTCCCTCCGTCAAAACGCACAGAGCGGTGACAGCGTCCCCTCAAGGCATGTCCCTCCGTCAAAACACACAGAGCGGTGACAGCGTCCCCTCAAGGCACGTCCCTCCGTCAAAATGCACAGGGCGGTGACAGTTTCCCCTCAAGGCACGTCTCCATATTTAATGCACAGGATGATGGCAAATCTCTGCCAAAGATTTGATCTCCAAAAGCCGTAATTCTGGCTAAAGATGTCCACATCAGCACCCTGGCACGGTACGTAGCGGCTTCTACGCCCATTCAGGATCTGTGCTCCTACGGCTTCCGCACCCCCTCAGTCTCTACGACTGCTCGGCTTCCACGCCTACTCGGCTTCTATGCCTGTTCGGCTTCTATGCCTGCTCGGCTTCCATGCCCCCTCAGTCTCTACGACTACTCGGCTTCCACGCCTACTCGGCTTCTATGCCTATTTGGCTTCTATGCCAAGGTGACAGACATTTGGCTTCTACGCCAACCTCTTCTACACAATGGATACCTACCTACGTGGCTTTTACGCCGTGATCTTAGTAGCAATTGTACGCGTTGTGTCCCCTTAGTTGGACCCGCATCACACGCTCATTCAAAAGATCATCTATACGTAAGCATTGGTTACTTTAACCGTTGTATAAAAGGGTACTATACTTTCCACTCCTCGGTTGTTACACCGATGGAGTGGTCACTGTCACCAAAACTCTATAAATAGAGACCCCTATCAATGGGGAACAAGGTCGACAATTTGGAAGATCGAACCAGGTCGGAAAATTTGGCCAAGAATACCAATATCAGATCAAAGCTCAAAACTTTGAAAGAAGGATCGAACAAGGTCACCGAACCGGAGATCAAGAGGGAGAGACAGAGAGAAAGAGAAGAATACAGAGCTCAGGCAAGGAATAGGGAGCGACGACCTTCAACATCGCGCATCCACCCTCCTTCGCAACCTCCGAAGCTGCATCCCGTCTTCCACGGTACTTCTTCAACATCGTGTAGTCCAAGGGCTAAAGTGATCGACCGCAGATCAGACACCTATAGCAATTTATACCCAGATTAAATAAATTGTACTCCCGCATCCTCGATATAGGATCGAATTATACAAGTTTGTTTGTAAACCAAAGGGCACGGGTCTCGTATAAACCCTGTCATTGAAATACATTTTCATTCTTTCGTTTAATACCACAAACAATGGTGCCTGGTGAAATGGTGCCCTAGCTGCAGTCTGGTGCTGTTGTGGCTGATGAAAAGGCCAACACTGGAAATAAGGATGCTTGGTAGATACTGCACTACTGTTGGCCCTCGCAATCTCTCATGGGCTTCAAACCCAACTCCCGCTTAACCTTGCGTGCCTCCGCAAGTATCTCTGAGTAGGTCTCATAAAAAGACGGAATAAGGATATTTAATTCCAAGTTTAGACCCTCACAAAAATGAATAGCCCGAACCTCCAGCTCTCTTACCAAATTCTCTGCAAATTGGCTCAACCTGCTAAACTCTGCAGCGTATTCCTCCACAGACATGCTCCCCAGAATGAGGCTCTCAAACTGCCTCCCCAAGTCTCGGCTGTCTGTCTGAGCGAAGAACTTCTTCTTGAAGAGGTCCTTGAACACCTCCCAAGACTGTCTTGCGTCAACAAGAATTGGCTCATTCCTGAACCAAGTGCGGGTGACATCGAACAGTTGAAGTTCTACCGCCTCAATCTTCAAATCCTCAGAAAGACGGGACACCCTCATAAGATGCTCAATGTCCTCGAGCCAATCATCAGCATAGACGATGCCCTCGTCCCCTTGAAGACACTAGGCTCCAGCTTCTTGAAGTCCTGAATGTTGCCTGGCCAAAGCTGAGCAACCTGAGGAGAAACCTGCTGCTGGACCGGAACTCCTCTCTTTACTATGGCACGGGCAAGCTGATGAGCACTCTCGATGCCCTGCCGTAAGACGTCGGTCTGCCTCTGATGTGCCTCAGGCTGATCCCTCTGTGCCTCCAGCATCTTGCAAAATAGTGTAAACATCTGTGTCGCATCTGCTGGCATGGGAGGTGGAGGTGGAAGTCCCTAAGATACAGCTGGCACAGTCCTCTGAGTAGGTGGTGGAACTCCAAAAGAAGCTGACACTCCAATCACCAAAGAATTGACTGGTACAGGCCCTCGGGATATCGTAGACCTCTTAGAAGCTGCTCTCCCCTGCTGCGATCTAGTCTTAGGCGGCATCCTGAGACAAAGCGGAAGAAAGAATCAATATGGCACATGATGTAAGACACTCAAGAAAGGACAGTTAAAAGATCAAGTATCAATTTCAAGAAAGAATAGTTGAATAAATCAAAAAAAATTCCTAGACATGATTAAGTATTCTCATCCTATAGCCCATATCCTATATCCTAAAACAGGCACAGAATAATACTCAATTCAGGGCACCACTACGAATCGTACTAATTATGATCTCAAAGACCTACATGGGCCACCACTAAAAAAGTGTCACGACCCGCACCCGGTGTAAGGCTACAAGTCGGGAACAACGTCCAGCCTACGCTAAAGTATCGGCGGTAGAAAGCTGTCTGGATAATCTATCTAACTATATAATAAGCTACCAACAATATTAATATACTGAATCACAGATCTAAGATGGAAATTAGTACGAATATGATAAAGAATATAATAGTCACAAAACACTCATAAGTCTAAAAATAATAACACCAATGAGTCTGAAGAAATACTAAATAATAAGCTGGAGACAAATCCAGTACAAAAAAATACTAAGAAACTATAAGTCCTGGGTCATCTGTCTCAGTCAGGATGAGTCCCTTCTGAGCCAGGGTCTCTGACTCTAAGCCCATAATATCTTGAGGCCCGTAATGTGTAGGGTTCCACTCCTCAGTGTCATCTGGGAAAAATTTATCCAGTCAAGAAAGGAGCAGAGTACATCTCTAATAGCAGTTATAATCAATGATATAAACTATGTAATAGTAAATAGATATGAATATACAAGATACAATAATAGATATAAGAGAGATATACAATAAGGAAATACTGAAATTAAATACAAGAATAAACAATATAACAATAAACAAGAATACAAATGATGAAGTATGTGAGTACTAGCTTTAACATGTGATCGGCTTGGGAACTTGATACAAGATTTATGGACTGGCTAATCATACGTGCGGTGTATGATTAACACTATTCAAGAACAAGACTTGATACAAGAAGGGTATGATCACATATCTACACTGCAGACTCCCCAACTCTGACTGGTATAGTGGATCCAACCATGGTACGCTATGTCACGGGATTCTCTAAGAAGATAACTAGTCTCCCCGAGAATCAGTGTCTGTACATGTACAAGAAGAACAATGAAATAAGGCTTGCATAAGATACACCATATACCAAGGAATAACATCTCATGACGAGATCCCGATATACCAATCCGCGTAACCATCGTGTCAAAAAATCATGGATATTTATACTAGATACAATGAACATAGAGGATATCATAAATGAGAAACTATCAGAGAATGTACTCGCCTGAAGTCCGGTGAATAGTCTCACAGATGTCTGATATGGTTCTTCGAAGTCCTAAATAGGGAATATAACATCAATACATAGTTTTGGAATAAAAATGAGTTAAACTAGTCGACATCTAGGTCAAAGAGCCATTTCTAAGTCAAAATAGTCAAACTAGGTCAACTCTAAGTCAAACCGGTCAAACTACATATTTCTAGGTTGCATGAGTCTATTTATATGATATTGGGTTCATACACTAAGAAACTAAGCTACAACAGCTAAATCTAAGGTAGTAAGATACCGTATCTCAGGATACGCAAACAAGAGATATAAAATATCATATATGCATATTCAATCAATAATATGTATACTAAGCCAAATCATAAATGCTAAATAGATACCTTGGCTTTAAACCAATGTGGTATCGCACCACTAAACACTCATCTTATTTATCCAACTCAAATACCTTGAGTATCCTCAATATTATGGCATTTACCTTAGTATCTCAAGGTAATGTCAAATCCTCCTTCATGTAGCTAATACCCAATATTAACCATATGCTAATCAACTAACTACTAAAATATATAATATACTAATACTTAGATACATATACTACATACTAACATATACCTATGTATCACTAACTAAAGACATAATAATAATACAAGTATGTGTATCTAACTACTAACTATATGTATACATAACTACTAGCTAACTACTACAAATATACTTATATACATGTATACACACATCTACATAACACTACTAGAGATATCAATACATACTTAATACTAATAGTATCACTAATATATATATCTAACTACTACCAAACTAGCTAGCTATCAACTAGCTATACTAACAAATAACTAACTAAACCATACCTTAACTAGCTGTTGGTGTTGACCTTCATGCTGCTGCTGCTGCTGCTGCTCCTTTACCTGCTGATGCTGCTGTACCTTCATATTACTGCAGCTGCTGCCCTTCATGCGGTTACTGCTACTCCTTACCTGCTGTTGTTGCTGTATCTTTATTTACCTTCTGTTGTTGCTGTATCATCATGTTGCTGCGGCTGCTGCCCTTTATGCTGCTGCTGCCCTTCGTGCTGCTGCTACTGCAGCCATAGCTGATGTTGCTACTGCTATGCTTCCTGTCGAGCCCCTCTCCCTCTACACAACTATAAAACCATATATATACACACACATAACTACATACCTATATATAGATACATCCATATATAGATATATACTTATCAATATAACTATAGACACTCATAAAGTAACATACACTCATACACACACACATACATATATATATATATATATATATATATATATATATATATATATATATATATATATATACTCAACAATATACATATACATAGGGGTATCAACACACTTACATAATATATTTAGATACACACATACACATAGGTAAATATAAAACTCTCCCTCATACATAACATATATATATATATAACATACACATATATATACTTAACACACACACACACACACATACACACATATATATATATATCCATAACTATATATATATTTATACATACACTATCATATAGCTATATATACATAACTATATGGTATCATATAATTACATATACTTATACATATACATATGAATTCATATTATCACGACCCGCACCCGGAATTTGGGCATGAGTCGTGGGTACGTCCAGCCTACGCTACAGCATCGGCGGTAGAACGCTGTCTAGGTCTCAACATATAATATATCCTGTCAATAGTCTCAACTCCGTACGGAAGACAAAGATAAAAATCCATAGTTCTATAATATACTCAATCACAAGCTATAAGGAAATAATGGCACGATGAGAATAGAAAAGAGTTCTATTAAAAACCAACCACAATAAATCCAACTCAAATCCTGGGTCTAGATGACCTCACAAAGTCACAAAATAATAAATACAACTCAGTCTTGGTCTAAAACAATAATTACAGAAAAATAGTCTAAGTACAGCCATGTAAGTTCTCCTCTAGGATAGGCAACTCCTCTGGGATTTTCGGAGTGAAATCTCCCTCTAATCCTGGGCCGTAATGAGTGGGGCAAAGATCCTCCAGGTCCTCTGAAAAATGTTATCCAGTCAGGATTGGAGCGAAGCACAAGCACTAACAGCAGTTTCATTAAATTGACAAAAACTATAAACAGTGTAAGAAATACAAGATGAGAATATATGCTGAAAATGTGAAGTACTGGAGAAAATGAATATAGGCAATAGAGCATCTAGCAATGAACAATAAACAGTGAATGCTAGAACAAGTGAATCTGAATAAAATAGACATCTAGCTAAGTGTTTGAAATATCAGTTTATTATGTGATCGGCTTGGGACTAGATCAGGCTGGTTATATATGATTAGTTATGATTCTTGTAGGTCAGGCTAACCATATGGTTAGCTATGATACATGTAGTGGTCAGGCTAATCATATATAACAGCTATGATATATGTAAATGGTCAGGCCGCACCCGACGTGAGAAGTGGGGTGAGCTATGATGCATGTAGAGGGTTGGATATGATCACATAATCTACTAATAGTTCCCCATCCCCCAGCTAGCACGATGGATTCCAATCACGACTCCTCATGATGGGGATCTAGGGTGCTAACCCGTGTATCCATAGTGTCGGAATCAAGTATGTAATAAAACTGAATTATAGTAATAATCAACAATAAAAACTGTCAGAGAATGTACTCGCCTGTGGTTCTGAGCAAGGTGTGAGGATCAATGTCCAAAGGGGGATCACAATGACCTATTTATGGAATATTAATGTCATATATTGAATTAAAAGAGTAACATGTTTAACTAATTAAATACGAGGTTTCTAGGTCATACTAAGGTTTAGGGTTCATAATTTCTTATGTGGTAGGTTTTCTCCAATATGATACTAGTCATACTAAACCTAGTGGTCAATATTAGGTTAACTTGTTACTCTAGGCTTCATATTAATACTAAGCAATAATTACCTACTAGGCATTTAGATGTAACTCCCATTTAGGTTCTAAGGTATTACTAAATCTATCTAACCCTCACCTACTAGTATTCCAACTGCAACCCTTAATTAAACTCCCTTACTAAAATTTACTGCCCACCACTCATTACTCACCCACAGAAACACTGATACTGAGATACTAAACCATTACTTACTGTTTACCAATGCACACACACCCATGTATTCATACTGATATACTACACTAGGACTACCCACTTACTGGTACTTTCTCTCTTACTATACTGACACTGGTACACTAGACACTAGGTTCTAGGATACACACACACACTATAATCTGCACATTGCACCTCACAAGATTCAACAAACTGACACTGGTATTGGTACACCACTGGCACAGACACACTGGCACATAGACACCTAGGTATCTCACTGCACACCCAGGTTCTAATTTTGTACGGCTGCACTCACACAGGCATTTACACACACTAGGAATTAATACACTGGTTGACACTAACTGATACACCTACACAAACACTACCCTACATCCACACACAAGAAATATCTTACTGATACACACCTAGGACCTAACACACCTCACTGAGACACTGGCACACTAGACACTAGGTTCTGGGTTCACTGCTCTCTCCCCCTTCTCTCAGAATACTCTCAATCACACAACCCCAATTTACTGCACACACACCCAGCACACATGTGCATTCCCTGATCTGGGTACACAGGCACTCACTCATGTATCTCACATAGGTAAAACTGGTTCCTCACTGCACACACTGATTACACTAGCTACTGCTACAATAGAAACTGCACAACTCACTGCTCTCCCTATAGAAATACACACAGCACACATATACACACACTAGCTTTGCACAGCTACACACAGGATTCTCACTGCACCCACAGAAATTAATAGATTTAACTGACACATACACACAGTCACAACACAGAAAAAACTCACAGGCACTCCTCACTGCTTAGATACTGCACCTAATACACAGAGATACACTGGTTCACTTAGTTAAGAAACTCACTGATGCACACACAGAAACTGAGACACTCCCACACTGGTCACACACAGAATCACTTGCACAGAATTCTCCCAAGCCCGACTGCACAAAAATCCCTAACTTCAGACTACACAGTTAAATCCAATGCCCGACTGTACAATACACAGAACCCTCTTCCTTATATCTGATACACAGTTACACCCCGACTGCACAGTAGTTCCCAAACACTCAGAACAGCACTCCACAGAAAAAATCCCCCAAATCATACAATATATATTCAATACATATGTAAATATATGTGTGTATATATATATATTTAACATGCAGTATTAGAACACATAGATAGGTAAATCCCTAAGAACCATATCCCCAAACACTTGGTGTACAGAAAAATGGTTTTACATAAGAACATCATGAATCCTCAGATCAAAATCCCTAAATCGAGATCTAACCTACATGTAGGAGATGTAGTCATGTATACTTGCAAACCCTTAGGATTAGGGTTCCGAAAATTGGGAAAAATCAACGTATGAACACAAAACCCTAGTTCCTCCTAAATCTCCATGTAGAAACCCTAAAATCAAAATCTAAACCTTAGGGTGGGTTCCTAATGGGCATTAACAACAGAAATCAGAGATTAAATGAATCAAAATAGGATTTTACCTATAGGGAGATGGTTTTCCTATGAAAGTTATTCTTCCCCAAGGTTCCTTGACCCAAGCTCCTTCTTCTCCTTGCTTTGAAAGAGGAAAAATGGAATCCCTAGGGTTTGCTTCTGAGTTTTGGGGTGGGGAAAATAGCTCTTCTAATGGAGGCTAGGGTTCTCTTCCTTCATGAAGGAAAAGAGTGGCTCCCTTTTATATTAAAACCAAGTTAGGGTTTCTAATGCATAGTTTAGGTTAAACCCCCTATGTTAGGTCATGTAGAACCTAATTAACCAAGGTTTAGTCAGTCTAGGGTTTGAGGTTCCACCCTAAAATTAGAATTCTAGGGTTTTACTAGAATTGGATTTTCAACTAGGGTTAGCCATACTGACTTCTAGGGTTTGACCTAAACCAACACAACCAACAACATATAAATAGTTTTAAAAAACTCAGCAGATTTATTAAACACATAATTATTCAAAATAGTGAATTTACACAAATGTCCTCATCTGGAAATATGGTAGTGACAAGTCTACCCTCCTAAAAGAAATTTCGTCCTCGAAATTAGACTGAACTAGAACAAGAATGAAATCAGAAAAGGAAATATACCTCAAGTCTAGAAGAGATACGGGTATTGCTTGTGCATTTCGTCTTCTCTCTCCCAGGTCGACTCCCCTGGAGAGTGATTTCTCTATGCAACATGAACCAAAAGAATAGTTTGGTTCCGCAATACCTTCTCTCTGCGGTCCAAGGTCTCTACGGGCTGCTCAGGGTAGCTGAGCGTCGGACCAACCTCAATCTCCAAGTGATCAAGTACGTGACTAGGGTCTGCCACGTACCGTCTCAGCTGCGACACGTGGAACACATCATGCACTCCCTCTAATGCAGACGGCAAGTCCAGTCTATACGCCACTGCACCTACCCTTGCAAGAATACCAAAGGGTCCAATGCAGCGTGGGCTAAGGTTCCCGCCTCGACCAAAACAAATCGCGCTACGCGTCAGAGAAATCCGTAGGAATACTAGATCGCCAACCTAAAACAAAATAGTCTCAACACGCAGTCTAAACAAACAACACAACCAGAAAAATAACAATCTATACCTTAAACTCAAGGGGTCTACGGTGGCTGTCGGCCCAATGCCGCTGTCTGTCCTGCGCCACTCGCAGTCTGTCTCTGATGAGTTTCACCTTTTCTGCTGCATCCACGACCATTTCTGGTCCTAGCAATGCTCTCTCTCCAACGTCGTCACAAGATAACGGTGTACAACACCTCCGTCCATAAAGAGCCTCAAATGGTGACATCTCGATGCTGGCCTGATAGCTGTTGTTGTAAGCAAACTCTACCAGGTACAGATGATCCTCCCAGAACCTCCGAGATCTAGAACACAAGTGCGTAGCAAATCCTCAAGAGTCTGAATAGTCCTTTCAGACTGCCCGTCTGTCTGGGGGTAATATGCGGTACTGAACTTGAGCTGAGTGCCCAAGCTAGCCTGCAGACTCCTCCAAAAGTGGAAAGTGAAACGACTATCCTGATCCGAGATGATGCTTACAGGAACTCCATGAAGTCTAATGATCTGTCGCACGTACATCTCTGCTAGCCTCTCTGTCGACGTGCCCACCTTGAAAGGTAAAAAATGGGCTGATTTGGTCAACCTGTCCACGATGACCCAAATCGCGTCCTTTTCTCCTGGAGAACGTGGAAGCCCTAAAACAAAATCCATGGTCACGTGCTCCTACTTCCACTCTGGGATCGGTAAAGGTTGAAGCAACCCACCTGACCTCTGCCGGTCTGCCTTTACCTGCTGGCATACTAGGCACCGGGATACGAAGAGTGCTACCTCGCGCTTCATTCCATACCACAATACGTGCTCCCTCAAGTCTCGATACATCTTGTTGGCACCGGGATGCATCGAGTACTGAGAGCGGTGTGTCTCCTGCAAAACCTCCTCGCGCAACTCCCCGCTCGGCACACATATCCTCGTGCCGTGTCGTAAGGAACCATCATCTGCGATAGTAAAGTCGTCCGACAATCCTGTCTGAACCTGTGCTCTGATACTCCTCAGAGCCTCATCATCATACTGCGCCGCTCTGATCCTGTCCATCAGCTCGGACTGTATCTGCAATCCCCATATCTGAATTTCAGTACCGGGAATTAACACCTCAATCTCCAAGCTTTCCAGATCAGCCAACAAATGTCTATCTGTCGTCAAGTACATAGCCATCGGATACCTGCTCAAGGCATCGGCGACTACGTTGGCTTTCCCTGGGTGGTACTGCAATGAGATATCAAAGTCCTTCATCAACTCTAACCACCTCCTCTGCCTCATGTTCAGTTCCTTCTGTGTGAACACGTACTTCAAGCTCTTGTGGTCTGTGAAGATCTCCACACGCTCTCCGTACAGGTAATGTTTCTACAACTTTAGAGCGAAGGTAACTGCTGCCAACTCCAAATTGTGGGTGGGGTAGTTCTTTTCATGAGGGCGTAACTGCCTGGAAGCATAGGCAATTACCTTTCCGTACTGCTGAAGAACACATCCCAGACCCTTACCTGAAGTATCACTGTAGATGGTGAAACCACCTGTCCCTGCTGGCAACGTCAAAACTGGAGCTGTCGTCAACCTCTTCTTCAGCTCATCAAATGCGGCCTGGCAATCCTCCGTCCAGACAAAATCCATATCCTTCCTAGTCAATCTGGTCATTGGCGCTGCAATCCTGGAGAAGTCTTGTACAAACCTCCTGTAGTATCCTGCTAGCCCGAGAAAACTCCTGATCTTAGCTACCGAACTAGGGGTAGCCCACGACTTCACTGCCTCGATCTTCTGTGGGTTAACCGAGATTCCGTCACCCGATACCACATGCCCAAGAAATTCAACCTTGTCAAGGAAGAATTCACACTTAGAGAGTTTCCCGTACAGCTTCTCCCTCCTGAGAGTCTCTAAGACCAACCTTAGGTGCTCTTCGTGCTCCTCCGGGGTCTTGGAATACACGAGAATATCGTCGATGAACACTACCACAAACTTGTCAAGATACTGGTGGAACACCTTGTTCATCAGGTTCATGAATACTGCCGGTGCATTGGTTAAACCAAATGGCATCACCATAAATTCAAACTAGCCGTATCTGGTCCGAAAAGCTGTCTTCGGCGTGTCCTCCCTCTTCACCTTCACCTGGTGATAGCCTGACCTTAAATCTATCTTTGAAAATACCCTCGCCCCGCTCAACTGATCGAAAAGATCATCTATCCTCGGCAGCGGGTATTTGTTCTTGATAGTGATATTGTTCAAAGCTCTATAATCAATGCACATGCACATCGTGCCGTCCTTCTTCGGTACGAACAATACCGGAGCTCCCCATGGTGATGAACTGGATTTGATGAAGCCTTTGTCCTGCAGCTCCTCAACTTGCTTCTTCAGTTCTGCCAGCTCGCTGTTGTTGACTCTATAGACATGTTGTGAAATGGGCTCCGCTCCTGGAACCAAGTCTATAGAGAATTCAATATCTCTGTATGGCGGCAAGCCTGGCAACTCCTCTGGAAATACATCCAGGAACTCCTCTATCAGAGGATGTGACAACTCCTCTTCTTCCGCCCTGGCTCCGCAAAATGTGCTCCTGCTCTGTTCCGCTGCCCCCTCTGACAACCTCAAACTCCGACTCTCCTGGGTATGTGTATGGTTCCTCATCTCGATTGTTGTATATGTATTTCCCTGTAATCTTTTACAGCCTGTTAAACTAATCTGTGATACGCTTCGCCACTTTCATTATCAATTCTGATATTTCTCTACTCATGACACCTCATTAACTCTTTATTGCATATATCCTTCTTTACTTTTAACACGCCCGATATCGATCATCAGATTGGACGTTATGCTCCATTAATCCTTAACACAATTCCTTGATACCTAATTGTTTACATAGATCACTCGATTACATTATCATGATTATCCAGGACGGGTATATTGGCTCTGATACTAACTCTGAGAACTATCACTGATACTCTATACTCTCCTTCTACTTATAGTACTATAATGACACTTATCCTAGAACCATTGTTACAAGGTACTATGCTATGGGTATCTCTAGATTAAAGCCTACTGCTCACATGTCCAACTAAGAAACACTTATAAACTCACAAGTCACACTCAGTCAAACTAATACAAGACACAACCAAAATTGCAAGTCACTAATTATCACACTAACAAGGATCCTTAAAGAAATAAGGCTCAAAAGAACTGGGTTAAGGACTGAAGGTATCTTTACTGCTAGTAAAGAAAAGAAGCGATGGAACAAAGTCCTGGAATAACAGAAATAGATAAGTCTTGAGATGATACTTTAAGAACCAATTTAAGATACAACCTGATAATCATACACGTCTGTCTGAAATCATGACACTCAGAATTCTCGCCACGCCAGTAAGCATAAATGCGATAAACGATAGGTTCCGTAACTAAGGTATGCAACTCTATAATCATGTCATCTAGAATCTTCGCTACGCCAACTGGTATGGCTGCGTGAGACTCTAAGTTTCATAACTATAGTATGTACATCCAAGTCAGGTTCCTACGTTCTCGTCACGACAGCTAATATGGCTGCGATAAACTCTAGGGTCCATAACCAAAGTAGACATTTTACCTTTCTCACTGTCCTCATCAACATATGTCATCAGATGATACCGTAAATTTTAGCCCGAAAAATTCATCTCGTTATGAAATCAACTCAACAACGATACCAAGAATTAAATTTAACAACTGGTCAACAAGAATCAAACTCAACAATGATACCAAGATTTTAATTTAATAACTGATCAACAAGAATCAAGTTCAATAACAACAAGCGAGAGCGGACGGAAACAAGGAAAGATTTAAATTATAAATTATAATAAGATTCTCAAGGGGTCGTCCCAGGAATCTCTCAAGAATTATTGTGATTGAGTATCCCCTCTCATCCTTGTATCCTATGTCCTATATTCTATAGCAGGCACGCATTAGTATAACTAAGACATCGCACTACCACGACATCGCACAACTTGCGAAGTCTGACCTGCATGGGCCACCACTAAAAACGTGTCACGACCCGCACCCAGAATTTGGGCATGAGTCGTGGGTACGTCCAGCCTATGCCGCAGCATCGGCGGTAGAACGCTGTCTAGGTCTCAACATATAATATATCCTGTCAATAGTCTCAACTCCGTACGGAAGACAAAGATAAAAATCTATAGTTCTATAATATACTCAATCACAAGCTATAAGGAAATAATGGCACGATGAGAATAGAAAAGAGTTCTATTAAAAACCAACCATAATAAATCTAACTCAAATCCTGGGTCTAGATGACCTCACAAAGTCACAAAATAATAAATACAACTCAGTCTTGGTCTAAAACAATAATTGCAAAAAAATAGTCTAAGTACAGCCATGTAAGTTCTCCTCTAGGATAGGCAACTCCTCTGGGATTTCCGGAGTGAAATCTCCCTCTAATTCTGGGCCGTAATGAGTGGGGCAAAGATCCTCCAGGTCCTCTGAAAAATGTTATCCAGTCAGGATTGGAGCGAAGCATAAGCACTAACAGCAGTTTCATTAAATTGACAAAAACTATAAACAGTGTAAGAAATACAAGATGAGAATATATGCTGAAAATGTGAAGTACTGGAGAAAATGAATATAGGCAATAGAGCATCTAGCAATGAATAATAAACAGTGAATGCTAGAACAAGTGGATCTGAATAAAATAGACATCTAGCTAAGTGTTTGAAATATCAGTTTATTATGTGATCGGCTTGGGACTAGATCAGGCTGGTTATATATGATTAGCTATGATTCTTCTAGGTCAGGCTAACCATATGGTTAGCTATGATGCATGTAGTGGTCAGGCTAATCATATATAACAGCTATGATGCATGTAAATGGTCAGGCCGCACCCGACGTGAGAAGTGGGGTGAGCTATGATGCATGTAGAGGGTTGGATATGATCACATAATCTACTAATAGTTCCCCATCCCCCAGCTAGCACAATGGATTCCAATCACGACTCCTCATGATGGGGATCTAGGGTGCTAACCCGTGTATCCATAGTGTCGGAATCAAGTATGTAATACAACTGAATTATAGTAATAATCAACAATGAAAACTGTCAGAGAATGTACTCGCCTGTGGTCCTGAGCAAGGTGTGAGGATCAATGTCCAAAGGAAGATCACAATGACCTATTTATGGAATATTAATGTCAGATATTGAATTAAAAGAGTAACATGTTTAACTAATTAAATATGAGGTTTCTAGGTCATACTAAGGTTTAGGGTTCATAATTTCTTATGTGGTAGGTTTTCTCCAAGATGATACTAGTCATACGAAACCTTGTGGTCAATATTAGGTTAACTTGTTACTCTAGGCTTCATATTAATACTAAGCAATAATTACCTACTAGACATTTAGATGTAACTCCCATTTAGGTTCTAAGGTATTACTAAATCTATCTAACCCTCACCTACTAGTATTCCAACTGCAACCCTTAATTAAACTCCCTTACTGAAATTTACTGCCCACCACTCATTACTCACCCACAGAAACACTGATACTGAGATACTAAACCATCACTTACTGTTTACCAATACACACACACCCATGTATTCATACTGATACACTACACTAGGACTACCCACTTACTGGTACTTTCTCTCTCACTATACTAACACTGGTACACTAGACACTAGGTTCTAGGATACACACACACACAATATAATCTGCACATTGCACCTCACAAGAATCAATAAACTGACACTGGTATTGGTACACCACTGGCACAGACACACTGGCACATAGACACCTAGGTATCTCACTGCACACCCAGGTTCTAATTTTGTACAGCTGCACTCACACAGGAATTTACACACACTAGGAATTAATATACTGGTTGACACTAACTGATACACCTACACAAATACTACCCTACATCCACACACAAGAAATATCTTACTGATACACACCTATGACCTAACACACCTCACTGAGACACTGGCACACTAGATACTAGGTTCTGGTTTCACTGCTCTCTCCCCCTTCTCTCAGAATACTCTTAATCACACAACCCCAATTCACTGCACACACACCCAGCACACATGTGCATTCCCTGATCTGGGTACACATGCACTCACTCATGTATCTTACATAGGTAAAACTGGTTCCTCACTACACACACTGATTACACTAGCTACTGCTACAATAGAAACTGCACAACTCACTGCTCTCCCTACATAATTACATACAGCACACATATACACATACTAGCTTTGCACAGCTACACACAGGATTCTTACTGCACCCACAGAAATTAATAGATTTAACTGACACATACACACAGTCACAAAAAAGGAAAAACTCACAGGCACTCCTCACTGCTTAGATACTGTACCTAATACACAGAGATACACTGGTTCACTTAGTTAGGAAACTCACTGATGCACCCACAGAAACTGAGACACTCCCACACTGGTCACACACAGAATCACTTGCACAGAATTCTCCCAAGCCCGACTGCACAGAAATCCCTAACTTCAGACTACACAATTAAATCCAATGCCCGACTATACAACATACAGAACCCTCTTCCTTATATCTGATACATAGTTACACCCCGACTGCACAGTAGTTCCCAAACACTCAGAATAGCACTCCACAGAAAAAATCCCCCAAATCACACAATATATATTCAATACATAGGTAAATATGTGTGTGTATATATATATATATATTTAACATGCAGTATTAGAACACATAGATAGGTAAATCCCTAAGAACCATATCCCCAAACACTTGGTGTGCAGAAAAATGGTTTTACATAAGAACATCATGAATCCTCAGATCAATACCCCTAAATCGAGATCTAACCTACATGTAGGAGATGTAGTCATGTATACTTGCAAACCCATAGGATTAGGGTTCCGGAAATTGGGAAAAATTAACGTATGAACACAAAACCCTAGTTCCTCCTAAATCTCCATGTAGAAACCCTAAAATCGAAATCTAAACCTCAGGGTGGGTTCCTAATGGGCATTAACAACAGAAATCAGAGATTAAATGAATAAAAATAGGATTTTACCTATAGGGAGATGGTTTCCCTATGAAAGTTCTTCTTCCCCAAGGTTCCTTGACCCAAGCTCCTTGTTCTCCTTGCTTTGAAAGAGGAAAAATGGAATCCCTAGGGTTTGCTTCTGAGTTTTAGGGTGGAGAAAATAGCTCTTCTAATGGAGGCTAGGGTTTTCTTCCTTCATGAAGGAAAAGAGTGGCTCCCTTTTATATTAAAACCAAGTTAGGGTTTCTAATGCATAGTTTAGGTTAAACCCCCTATGTTAGGTCATGTAGAACCTAATTAACTAAGGTTTAGTCAGTCTAGGGTTTGAGGTTCCACCCTAAAATTAGAATTCTAGGGTTTTACTAGAATTGGGTTTTCAACTAGGGTTAGCCATACTGACTTCTAGGGTTTGACCTAAACCAACACAACCAACAATATATAAATAGTTTTGAAAAACTCAGCAGATTTATTAAACACATGATTATTCAAAATAGTGAATTTACATAAATGCCCTCATCTGAAAATGTGGTAGTGACACATATAATATAAATGGCTAAGAACAATGGGAATGGAATCTAGAAATTAAATACAACAAACATGTGGAGTGCATCGCACCCGTATCACACTAGATCTATGATACGCTTGCGATGCGAGTCCACCACACAACCAAACGTACCCCGAAGGACTCGAGCAAGTCTAATATACTATATATGAATAATACGAAGAGCCAAACACACATCTACGTATCTGTGTCAAAATATGATATGCACAAAGCCCCGTGTCGAAGAAAAAACCCCCAAATCAACACGTATCACCAAATTATTAGAATACGACCTACACATACCCAATTATGGACACGACACTATCCATAAACACACAAACACATATCAAATTGATCTATAGGACCAATTGACAAACACAACAAGTGTCATTCTCTGAATTTCTCCAAGATTGACCCAAAAAGTACCATAACTTCCTCAATAGGCCTCCTATGAACTCAATTTCAAATCCTATGGGTAGCCTATACATATGGATTGATTTCTCAAAGTTAAATCTTAGATTTAGAACCTAATTGAAGGGGAAAAACTGAATTATAACCTATTGGGAGATGGATTCCCAATACAACCTTCAAATGTGATGAAATTGGCCTCCAACTTGTAGATCCTTGCTCCTCTTTATAGATCCTTGCTTTCCCCTTCTAGATCCTTGCTAGACTAGCCTCCAATGGTGATTTGGAAAGGAATTGGGATAAAATTTGGTAGAAAAATGATATGGAAATGAAAAAAATTGGTTGAGGGAAATTCTAGATCTAGATTTGAAATAAAAAGAGGAGAGAAACTTTGCCCCCATCTTTATATAGGCCGGCCCCCCTGCCCCTTTCTCAAGCTACTATTTAATATCTATTATACCCTTTGGGGCCTCTCAAGAAGAAATAATTAAGGAGAAAAGGTTCTAGTCTAATGGTTTAATTAAACTAATCATCCTCCTAATCAATGGGCTTTCTAGTTGGGCTCAATTTTAACAATTAATACATGTTGTGCCATGAGTCTAAACTAAACTAGTTAGGTCAACTAACAAAATTCCAAAACAATAATCTAATATCTAATAATAATTAAATAATATAATAAATAATTATACAACATGCACAATATTTAATTAAATATAAATTTACCAAAATACCCTTTCCTAGAAAATATGGTATTGACACTCTCTTAGTTCATCCTCCCTTTCCCAGGTAGACTAACCCGAAGAGTGATGTCTCCATACGATGCTTACCAAGGTAATGGTCTGGTTCCTCAGCACCTTTCTCTCTGATCTAGAATCTAAACTGGCCGCTCTGGATAACTAAGAGTACGGTCCACCTCTATCTTTGATTGATCCAATATGTGACTAGGATCTTCCACGTACCGTCTTAACTGTGACACAAGAAATACGTTGTGTACTCCCTCCAATATCGGTAGCAAGTCTAGTCTGGAAGCAACTACACCGACCCTCTTGAAAATACTGAAAGGTCCGATGAATCGCGAACTAAGCTTCCCGCCTCCAACGAAATGAATCGTACCTCGTGTCAGAGATATCCTCAGAAATACTAGACCACCAACCTAGATTAAAACATAAACTTAAAAACTTAATCTATAACAATAACCAATATCAAGCACAAAATAAAAATCTAAAACTATACCTCAAACTCCAAAGGTCTCCTTTGGCTATCGGCCCAATGTCGTTGTCTGTCATGTGCCACTCAAAGTCTATCTCTGATCAACTTAACCTTCTTCGTTGCATTCACAACCATCTCTGGCCCTAGCAAAGCTCTCTCCCCAACATCATCCCATGACAAGGGAGTACGACATCTTCGACCGTTTAGAGCCTCTAATGGTGATATCTCTATACTAGCCTGGAAGCTGTTGTTGTAAGCAAACTCTACCAAATGGAGATGGTCCTCCCAAGATCTCCTAAATTTTAGTACACAAGTGTGCAGTATATCCTCGAGAGTCTGAATGGTTCTCTCTGACTGCCCATCTGTTTGGGGATGATATGCAGTACTGAACTTGAGCTGGGTGCCCAAACTCGCCTGCAAACTCCTCTAGAAATAAGAAGTGAAACGACTATCCCGATCCGAGACTATGCTGACGAGAAACCCATGTATCCTGACGATCTTTCTCATATACATCTCTGCCATCTTCTCCGTATACAAATCCACCTTGAAAGGCAAAAAGTGGGCCAACTTGGTCAACCTTTCAATGATGACCCAAATTGCGTCTTTTCCTCCTAGAGATCGTGGAAGTCCAAACACAAAATCCATAGTAATGTTCTCCCACTTCCACTCTGGAATGGGTAATAGCTGAATTAAACTACCTGGCCTCTGCTTCTCGGCTTTCTTCTGCTAGCACACTAAGCATCTGGATACAAACTGTACCACCTCCCTCTTCATGCTATACCACCACAGACTCTCTCGCATATCCCGATACATCTTATTGGCACCTGGATGCATGGAATACTGAGAGCGATATACTTTTTGTAATACCTTCTTACGCAACTTCCCACTAGGCACAGTTAATCTAGCACCATGCCGTAAAGAACGATCCTCAGTAATGGTGAAATCATCCTCCAATCCTACTCTCACCTAAGCTCTGATGCTCCTCAGAAATATATCTTTAAATTGGGCTGCCTTGATCCTGTCCATCAACTCTGAGTGTATCTACAACCCCCACATTATTATGGCAAAACCGGGGACTATCACCTCAATGCCCAAGCTTTCTAGATCCTCCAACAAATACCAGTCCTACATCAAAAATATATCTACCGGATACCTGCTTACGGCATCGACAACTACATTGGCTTTTCCCGGATGATACTGTAAATATATGTCAAAATCCTTTATCAGTTCCAGCTACCGATGCTGCCTCATGTTCAACTCCTTTTGAGTGAAAACATACTTTAAGCTCTTGTGGTCTGCGAAGATCTCTACACGCTCTTCGTACAAATAGTATTTCTATAACTTCAAGGCAAAGATGACTACTGCCAACTCCAAATTGTGGGTAGGATAGTTCTTCTCATGAGGACGCAATTGTCTAGATGCATATGCAATCACTTTTTATTTTGCTGAAGAATACAACCCAGCCCTTTCCCTGATGCATCACTATAAATAGTGAAACTTGCAAACCCTGATGGCAACGTCAAAATAGGAGCATACGTTAATCTCGTCTTCAATTCCTCAAAAGTAGGCTGGCACTCCATTGTCCAAACAAACTTTGCGTCCTTTCTAGTGAGTCTAGTCATTGTCTCAATAATCCTCAAAAAATCTTGCACAAACATTTTATAGTAGCCTGCCAGACCCAAGAAACTTTTGATCTCTGTCACTGAACTCAGGGTCTTCCAAGATTCCACTGCTGCGATCTTCTTCGGATTTACTTAAATTCTATCACCAGTCACAACATGTCCTAAGAACTCCAAATTGTCTAGGAAGAACTTGCACTTAGAAAGCTTTTCATACAGCTTCTCCTCCCTCAGCACATCTAACATAATCCATAGATCTCCTCTTGCTCCTTTGGTGTCTTCGAGTATATGAGTATGTCATCGATGAACATCACCACGAACTTGTCAAGGTACTGGTAGAATACCTAGTTCATCAAATTTATAAATACCGCCGGAGTATTAGTCAACCTAAACGACATCACCATAAACTCATACTAGCCATACCGAGTCCTGAAAGCAGTCTTCAAAATGTTATCCGGCTTATTTTTCACCTGGTGGTAGCCTGATCTCAAGTCTATCTTGGAAAACACCTTGGCGCCCATCAACTGATCGAACAAGTCATCAATTTGTGGTAACGAATATTTATTCTTGATAGTGAGATTATTCAATGCTCTGTAATCGATGCACATGCGCACCGATCCATCCTTCTTTGGTACAAACAATATCGGGGCTCCCCACGGTGAAGAACTGGATCTGATAAATCCCTTATCCTGTAATTTATCTACTTGTTTCTTTAGCTCGAATAACTCACTTTTGTTTACTCTATAGACATGTTATAAAATTGGTTCTGCACCTAGAACCAAGTCTATAGAGAATTCAATATCTCGATATGGCGGCAATCCTAGAAATTACTCATAAAACACATCCAAGAACTCTGTTATAAAAAAATACGGCAACTCCTTGTCTTCCACTATAGCTCCACAGATAATGCCTTCTCTCTGCTCTGCAACTCCTCTAGAAAACTCAAACTTTGGCTCTCCTGGCTGGCTAAACAAAATTCTACCTCTTATGCAATCTATACTAGCATGGTGCCTACTCAACAAATCCATCCCGAGTATAATGTCATAGCTCAGAAGTGGCATTACAAGTAGACACGCACTCAGCCCTCGGCCTCCCAGGGTAACTCTTCGATCCTTGTAAATATCACTAACCAGGATAATGTCTCCTCCGGTCATGATCATGCAAGTCCTAAGCAAAGACTCAACTATAAAATGATGCTTCAAAGCAATAGAAGCCGATACAAAACTATAGGAAGCACTATAAAATAATGCTAAAGCTGGAATAGAATCAAGAAGAACAGAACCGGCGATGCCATCTCCGGTGGGCCAAGTTTCCTCGACCGTCATAGCGAACGCTCGTCCCTGATGTGCACCCCCTGATGTTGGTGCTGGGCATAACGCTATTGCTGGGTCAGAAGAGGCGGTCCCCTTGGCTGTACTGCAAGTGGCCTCGCCTGTGTTCTCGGAGCTGGAGATGCTACCTGAACTGCACGACGAGGGTTGGAAGGATAATCTCTTAGCTGATGCCCCTCGTCACCACAATACAGACAAACTTTTAACCTCTTCTTACAAACTTCTCATATATGGCCGGGCTTCTTACAATAGTGGCAGGAAGCTTGCTGTGACTGTCTCTGCTTTTGTTGTGGTACCTAGTGAATCGGTGCCCTAGCTGTAGTCTGGTGTTGTTACTGGAAAGGCCTAGACTGGAAATGATGACACTTAGCACTTACTACGCTGCTGCAAGCCCCCAGAAAAGAATTGCGGTCTCCCTTAGGTTTCAAGCCCAACTTTCGCTCAACCTTGCATGCCTCCGCAAGTATCTCTGAATACGTCTCATAGAAAGATGGAATGAGGAACTTTACTTCCCAGTTCAGACCCTCGCAGAAGCGGATAGCCCGAACCTCTGGCTCCCTCACCAAATACTCTGCAAATCGGCTAAGCCTACTGAACTCTGTGGCATAGTCCTCCACGGATATGCTCCCTTGAGTAAGGTCCTCAAACTGCCTCACCAAGTCCAATCTGTCTACCCGAGCAAAGAACTTCCTCTTGAAGAGGTCCTTGAATACCTCCCAAGACTGCCTCGCATCAGCAAAAAGTTGCTTATTCCTGAACCAAGTGCAGGCGATGTCGAACAGCTGAAGTCCTATTGCCTCAACCTTCAGATCCTTAGCAATATGGGAAACCTCATCAGATAATCGATATCCTTGAGCCAATCATTAGCGTAGATGATGCCCTTGTTCCCCTTGAAGACCCAAGGTTCCAGCTTCTTGAAGTCCTAGATATTATCCGGCCGAAGCTGGGCAACCTGCGGAGCAAGCTGCTGTTGGACCGGAGCTCCTCTCTCTACTAAAGCAAGGGCAAGATGATGAAAACTCTCAATACCCTACTGTAACACGTCAGTCTGCCTTTGGTGAGCCTCTGACTGGGCCTTCTGAGCCTCCAGCATCTCGCGAAATAATGCGAACACCTGAGTCGCATCTTTCGTCACGAAAGGTGGAAGTGAAAGTCCCACAGATACAGCTGGAATAATCCTCTGAGCAGGAGGTGGACCCCCAAATGCAGTTGATACGCCAATTACCGGAGAAGTGATTAGTGCAGGCCCTCGGGAAGTCGCAGATCTCTCAAAAACTGCTCCTCTCCGTTGTGCTTGAGTCTTTAGAGGCATCCTGAGGCAAAGCAAAAAAAAGGATCAATATGGCACATGATATAATGTATTCAAAGAAGGACAGTTAAAGATCAAATATTAATATCAAGGAAGAACTCTTGAAATGAATAATTGAGTTTTTTTAGATGTGATTGAGTATTCTCAGCCTATAGCCTATATCCTGAAATAGGCTCGTAATAGCACTTAAATCAGAGAACCACTAAGAATTACACTAATTGCGACCACGAAGACCTACATGGGCCACCACTAAAAACGTGTCACGACCAGCACCCGATGTAGGGGCACGAGTAGTAAACAACATCCAGCCTATGTCGCAGCATCGACGGTAGAATACTGTTTGGGTAAATTATCAATCTAGAAATTAAGATATAATAATGCCACCAATAAAATATGAATATTCAATCACAGATCTATAAGATGGAATAATTTCATGAATCTGATATATAAACTGAAGGGTCAATACAACTCACAAGACAAATAATATCCGATGAGTCATATAATAATAAGAATACTAATATCAAAAGCTGGAGACAAATATAGTACAATAAACCTATCTACTGAGCTACAAGTACTGGGTCATCTGTCTCAACCGGGATGAGACCCTCCTGAGCGAAAGTTTTTGACTCTAAGCCAACTATGTCCTGAGGCCCATAGTGAGTGGGATACCACTCCTCATTGTCATCTGGAAAAATATATCCAGTCAGGAAAGGAGCAAAGTACACCTCTAACAACAGTTCTAATGAATGATATAAACTATGTAACAGAAAATAGAGCGAATATACAAGATACAATATACAGGTACAAGAGATATGAAAAATAGGATTACTGGAATTAAATACAAGAATGAGCATCAAGAAAATAAGCAAGAAATACTACTACTATGTGAGTGAGTACCTGCTTCAACATGTGATCAGCTTGGAAACTTGCACAAGAATTAGGGCCTGGTTAATCATACGTGCGGTATGTCACGACCCGCACCCGGTATAGGGGTACGAGAGCGTGGGTACGTCCAGCCTACGCCACAGCATCGGCGGTAGAACGCTGTCTAGGTCACAATGCTATCTAATCATTCTCATACGAGCATCCAACTCCATAAGGAGACACAGATATCACAATATAATATGGAATACTCAATCATATAAACTAGAGCACGATAAGATATCGAAGAAATAAATAAATCAAAATGCAACTCAAGTCTAAAATAGAATAATCTAACA
This sequence comes from Iris macrosiphon, assembly GCA_036927795.1. Lineage (NCBI taxonomy): Eukaryota > Viridiplantae > Streptophyta > Magnoliopsida > Asparagales > Iridaceae > Iris > Iris macrosiphon. The sequence goes on along the minus strand of JAYESA010000014.1, from coordinate 83,815,989 downwards.
CAACAATAATATCCAAGTCTCAACTAAATATGCCGAAGACAAATCCGGTATCAAAAACTGCTAAAAGAAACTAACTAAATAACTAGTGATCTCGACTAGACCTCCCGAGAATCACACCTGTGCTACCAAGTCCAAGTCTGCAGCTACTCTCCCTGTGGTCCATAAAATGTCGGACACCAGTCCTCTAAGGCGCAGTCTGGAAAAATATTTCCAGTCAGGATGGAGCAAAGTACATCTCAAATAACAGTTCCTGTTAATTGATAAGGACTATAAAACAATAAATAGATGACGCTATATACTGAGGGAAGACAATGAATAACTGCAATGGCAAAATAAAGAGACAGACAATATAGGCAATATGGTACAGTCAGTGCATATATGAAATAAAGAGAATGAGGTACAATATCATATAGGAGTGATGTAGTATATGAACTAAAATAGAGAACTGTAACTATTCTAAGTGTTTGAAATCGTAGTTTCAAAATGTGATCGACTTGGGAACTTGTTCGATGATTACATGGCCTGGCTAATCATACGTGAGGTGTAATATTAACACCGTTCAATTTCTACACTTGTACGATAGGTATTTTGATCACATCTCTCACTAGCAATTTCTCCGCCCCCAACTAGTACTGTGGATCCAACCATGACACGTCACAATACATGATCAATGTCTAATATATCATGTACAATGTCTAATATCAATGTCGTGTACAATGTCAATACGATAACCAATGTAACATCTCATGACTAAAGATCCAATCTATATACTAGTCCGTGTAGTACTGTTTCAAGAATCAGATGTAATATTTCTAAATACTTGAATTATAAAAATTATCAAATAATAGAAATTATCAGAGAATGTACTCGTCTGTGGTCCTTAGCTGGTATGAATCAGAGTCCAAGTCACAGTCCAAATAGCCTATGTATTACAAATTTACCATGTCAAAAGATAATTTATTTTAATTTATTTAATTTTGGAATAATTACTCTAAAATCCTATTTTAATCTTATTATTCTGATTTTTAGGTTAATTCCTAAATTTTGTCCAAAGGAACTGAATTTTATCAACTCGAGACTCATGGCACGCAAATTGAGGCAATCTATTGACTAAAAAGTCAACCGACATAAACTCGAATTTCATGCATGATTTCCTATACATTTCAGCATCAAAAATATGTTAGAATTTATGGCTCATCCAAATTCAAATTCGTTTGAAAAATATGGCATATACAAATTTCGTATTGTGCACCGATGGTTAAATTCTAACCTAGAAGTTCTACAGAATTAACAGTATAAAAATACTTCGAATTAAATTCTGGGAAAAACATATGTCAATCATCTCGACATTAGCTTTCTAAAACTTCAAACAGTTCATGATTCTGATTCCCGGTTCTCCCGAAATCGCGAAAACATTGAAACACATATATTTTCGGACATGTTGTGCTCTACAAATTTTACAGAATTTAATACTCATAATTTCATAAAACAATTTATATAATCAGAAATCTAACCTCAATATCGTTTTAACACAAGAAACTGGGCCTCGTTTGGATTCCGGAGCTATGCGCAATGACTTCTGGAAGATGAAGGAACCCTAGATGACAATTCTCCCAAATCTCTCTCTCTCTCTCTAAAATAATGGGATAATTAGGGTTATTATATTATATTATATTATATTATATATATATATATATATATATATATATATATATATATATATATATATATATATATATATATATATATGTATGTACATGCGGCTGAATGTATATTTATAGGCTGACACGTGTCAGAATATGATTGGATGATTTTATTTATATTATTTATTTTTGATTTGCCTTTATCAAAACATTATTTAAGTCATTTTAAATCTAAATAACTCAAAATAAACATTAAAAATAATCATAAAAATCTGGAAAAATTACAAAAAATCTATTTTGAACCCAAAAACTATACAAAAATATTTAGGACAATTTTATATTCATAGGTTTCCTACTATAATTAGGAAAAGCTCTAAAAATTAGTTTTAAATATTTAAATAAAAATAAATACTAAATATATTCCAAAAATTTTGAAATAATTCCAGAAAATATATAATAATATTATAAATACTAAAAAATTTATGTGGGTCCATTTTATATACCTGGGCTTGCACAATAAATTCTAGAAGTCCAAAAAAATTAGTTATTAGTCCAAATAACTCCCAATAAATACTAAAATACTCAAACAATTCTCAAAAAATTCTATAAAATATATTTGATTATTTAGAAACCAAAATAAAAGTTTTAAATATTTTTAACTATATTTGACACTACAATAAATTCTTGAAAGTCATAGAAAATTACTGTTACTAGTTTTTAATTAACCAAAAATTGTGAAAAAATCCAATAGCCCAAATTAACCTAATGACAACATTTAAGCTAAAATTCCAGGATACGGAGGTTACAAGTCTACCAACCTTAAAAAAATTCATCCTCAAAATTTAAATTCCTCAATAGTTTTTTTTTTACCATCAAAATTTAATTTCATCAAACCATATAATCATGAACTAATCCATATTGTTACTTCACAATATTTCTCAAAATTCTATAAATATCATATTCCTAAAAATCTTCAAATATAAAATCAAAATTCATTCTTATCACAATCTCCTCTAAAATTTTAAGTTAATAACAAAATACAAAAATTTAATATTCAATCCTCTAATTGAAATCCAATCAATGCATATTTATAAAATTTAAATTCTCATCCAAATATTTGAATTCAACAGTAATCCATTTTTGGTCTTATTCCTCGATTTTTTTCCCCATAATACTCAATGATGTAATACTTACGAAACCTCCAATAAAATATTCAAAATATAAGTTCATAACTTATAGTCCAATAAATATATTAATAACCTTCTTAAATTCCTCAAAATTCAATGATAAATTCAATCATTTCATAATCTTCATAAAAATCAATGATTTAACAAAATCGTCAATTCTGCCATATTAAATTCCTAACTCTTTATTTAATTTAATATTTATCCTCGAAATTTAAGACACATTGTCTCTCTTTGTCAAGTCATAACCTCTTCGTTAATCTTTACTATAGTCAAACCCTTAACAATCAAAGTCTAAGAGAATTCTTCCTACAATCATACAACATGCAATCTAAGAAAAATATGTATGGTTATGGTCACTTTTGTCATGGTATTGCAGTCTCTGTCAGGGTATACTATTAACTACATTCTAACAAGAAAATCACGAATACAAACTACGGTACTAAAGAATGAATCAATCAATCAAATAGGCGGAAAGAAACAGAAGGAAAATAAGGATAACAAGATAATAGATTAGAAATATTCCTAGTTGTGATTGAGTATTCTCTCTCATCCTAGTATACTATGTCCTATATCCTATCGCAGGCATGCAGTAGTATAACTAAGATGTCACACTACCATGACATCGCTCTAATTGTGAAGTCTGACCTGCATGGGCCACCACTAAAAATATGTCATGACCCGCACCCGGTATAGGGGCACGAGAGCGTGGGTACGTCCAGCCTACGCTGCAGCATCGGCGGTAGAACGCTGTCTAGGTCACAATGCTATCTAATCATTCTCACACGAGCATCCAACTCCATAAGGAGACACAGATATCACAATATAATATGGAATACTCAATCACATAAACTAGAGCACGATAAGATATCGAAGAAATAAATAAATCAAAATGTAAATCAAGTCTAAAATAGAATAATCTAACTCAACAATAATATCCAAGTCTCAACTAAATATGCCGAAGGCAAATCCGGTACCAAAAACTGCTAAAACAAACTAACTAAATAACTAGTGATCCCGACTAGACCTCCCGGGAATCACACCTGTGCTACCAAGTCCAAGTCTGCAGCTGCTCTTCCTGTTGTCCATAAAATGTTGGACACCAGTCCTCTAAGGCGCAGTCTGAAAAAAAATTTCCAGTCAGGATGGAGCAAAGTACATCTTAAATAACAGTTCCAGTTAATTGATAAGGACTATAAAATAATAAATAGCTGATGCTATATACTGAGGAAAGACAATGAATAACTGCAATGGCAAAATAAAGAGACAGACAATATAGGCAATATGGTACAGTCAGTGCATATATAAAATAAAAAGAACGAGGTACAATATCATATACGAGTGATGTAGTATATGAACTAAAATAGAGAACTGTAACTATTCTAAGTGTTTGAAATTGTAGTTTCAAAATGTGATCGGCTTGGGGACTTGTTCGATGACTACATGGCCTGGCTAATCATACGTGAGGTGTATGATTAATACCGTTCAATGTCTACACATGTATATGATTAACACCGTTCAATGTCTACACTTGTACGATGGGTATTTTGATTACATCTCTCACTAGCAATTTCCCCGCCCCCAATTAGTACTGTGGATCCAACCATGACATGTCACGATACACGATCAATGTCCAATATATTATGTACAATGTCTAATATCAATGTCGTGTACAATGTCAATACGATAACCAATGTAACATCTCATGACTAAAGATCCAATCTATATACTAGTCCGTGTAGTACTGTGTCAAGAATCAGATGTAATAATTCTAAATACTTGAATTATAGAAATTATTAAATAACAGAAATTATCAGAGAATGTACTCGCTTGTGGTCCTTAGCTGGTATGAGTCAGAGTCCAAGTCACAGTCCAAATAGCCTATGTATTACAAATTTACCATGTCAAAAGATAATTTATTTTAATTTATTTAATTCTAGAATAATTACTCTAAAATCCTATTTTAATCTTATTATTCTGATTTTTAGGTTAATTCCTAAATTTTGTCCAAATGAACTAAATTTTATCAACTCGAGACTCTTGGCACACAAATCGAGGCGATCTGTTGACCAAAAAGTCAACCGACATAAACTCAAATTTCATGCATGATTTCTTGTAGATTTCAGCTTCAAGAATATGCTGGAATTTACGACTCGTCTGGATTCAAATTCGTTTGGGAAATATGGTATATAAAAATTTCGTATTTGTGCACCGATGGTTAAATTCTAACCTAGAAGTTCTACAGAATTAAAAGTATAAAAATACTTCGAATTAAATTCTAGGAAAAACATATGTCAATGATCTCGACATTATATTTCCAAAACTTCAAACAGTTCATGATTCTGATTCCTGGTTCTCCCAGAATTACGAAAACATTAAAATACGTCTATTTTCGGGCATGCTGTGCTCTACGAATTTTCTAGAATTTAATACTCATAATTTCGTAAAACAATTTATATAATCAGAAAGCTAACCTCAATATCGTTCTAACACAAGAAACTAGGCCTCGTTTGGAATCCGGAGCTATGCGCAATGGCTTCTAGAAGATGAAGGAACCCTAGATGACAATTCTCCCAAATCTCTCTCTCTCTCTAAAATAATGGGATAATTAGGGTTATTATATATATATATATATATATATATATATATATATATATATATATATATATATATATATATATATAGATGTATATGCGGCTGAATTATATTTATAGGCTGACACGTGTCAAAATCTGATTGGATAATTTATTTATATTATTTATTTTTGATTTGCCTTTATCAAAACATTATTTAAGTCATTTTAAATCTAAATAACACAAAATAAACATTAAAAATAATCATAAAAATATCAAAAAATTACAGAAAATATATTTTGAACCCAAAAACTCAAGAAAAATATTTAGGACAATTTTATTTTCATAGGTTTCCTACTATAATTAGGAGAAGCTCTAAAAATTAGTTTTAAATATTTAAATAAAAATAAATATTAAATATATTCTAAAAATTCTGAAATAATTCCAGAAAATATATAATAATATTATAAATACTAAAAAATTTATGTGGGTCCATTCTATATACCTGGTCTTGCATAATAAATTCTAGAAGTCCTAAAAAATTAGTTATTAGTCTAAATAACTCCCAATAAATACTAAAATACTCAAAAAATTCTATAAAATATATTTGATTATTTAGAACCCAAAATAAAAGTTTTAAATATTTTTAACTATATTTGACACTACAATAAATTCTTGAAAGTCGTAGAAAATTACTGTTACTAGTTTTTAATTAACCAAAAATTGTGAAAAAAATCCAATAGCCCCAAATTAACCTAATGACAATATTTAAGCTAAAATTCCAGGATACGGAGGTTACACGGTGTATGATCAACACTCATAATGACATACGTAAGGAGGGTATGATCACATATCTATACTAACACTCCCTGCCCAACTGGTATAGTGGATCCAACCATGGTACGTTATGATATTGGATTCACTAGGTAGGTAGATAGTCTCCCCAAGAATCAATGTTTGTACATGTACAAGAAGAACGAGGAACAAGGCTTGCACAAGATATATCATAAATACCAAGGAATAACATCTCGTGATGAGATCCGGATATACCAATCCGTGTAACCATTGTGTCAAAAAATCAAGGATATCTACACTAAATACAAGAAACATAGGGGATATCATAAATGAGATACTATCAGAGAATGTACTTGCCTGAAATTCGATGAACAATATCAAAGATGTCCGAAACGGGGCCTCGAAGACCTAAAAATTGAAAATTATATCAATACAAGGTTTTTGATTAAAAATTAGTTAAATTAGTCAAATTCTTGGTCACAGAGCCATTTCTAGGTCAAAATAGTCAAATCTAGGTGAAACTAGTCAAACGTGGTCAAACTAGATATTTCTAGGTTGTATGAGTCTATCTCTAGGATATTGGGTCCATACACCATGTAACTAGGCTATACTAGCTATATTAGGATACTAGAGTACCAACACTATAACGTATCGTAAGATATGTAATATATATCTATAAAAATATTTTATACGTTATACAACTATACTACATACTAGTATCTATCTAAACTAATACTAAGTGGATACATTGGCTTTGAGCCAATTCGGTATCACACCTAGCTACCATCTGGTATTCAATACCCATACCCCAGGATACCTCAACTTTCATTACCTTGGTATAACTCAAGGTAAACTAGAAATAATATTAACCAATACTAATACTTATGGTAACTAGTGTATATATATATATATATATATATATATATATATATATATATATATACCCTCATATATATACTAACTAATATATATATATATATATAATATATATATATATATATATATATATAACTAACAATATTAACTAACTTAACTTTAACTGATACATACATATAGCTAACTGTTAACCAACTAACTGATATCAATCCATCTTCTCAACTCACACACACCACAATACCTTAACTGCTACTGCATCCTAATCTCTAATGCACTTCTGTGCTACATTTAACATAGTTCAACTCCTACCCAAAATACCATAATCAAACATCCTCACAGCAGCAATATTGTTGCTGCTACAACAACATATATCCTGATCCCCCCTCCTCCTTATATTTGTAGACTAACCACACCTAAGCAGCAATGCTTCCACTGCAACCCGAGTGTCCAACTTTCCCCTTGCACACTGCTTCTACTACATGATGCTACGGCTCCCTCTTATTGCTGCTGCTCCATTGTAGCACCTCAAAACTGTTGTTGTTGCTGTGCACTTCAAAACTGCTACTGCTGTGCACTTCAAAACTGCTGATATTGTGCACTTCAAGTGCACAGCCTGATCTCTAGTTGCCTGCTGCTGCTCTGTGCACTTCAAAACTGTTGTTGCTACTGTGCACTTCAAGTGCAGAGCCCAATCTCTAGTTGCCTACTGCTGCTCTGTGTATTTGCACATAAGTCCATCACTCTTCCCCATCTACCAGTCTATACACTACAGTCAAGGGACTCCTACCCGACTATGTGCAAGTGTGTGTGCAAACATACTACTAACTATGATAATGAACCCTCTAGTATACATCTCTCTATATAAATAGAGATACCATATATATCACTCATCTTAGGATAACTATCATATATATGTCTATGTATACATCCAAAATACTCTACACAATACAAATTAATTATAAACAACTAATTAAAGTACAAAAAGCTAACATAGCCATTAAACAAACACTTGGCGTGCATTGCACCGTAACACACCAATCTATGATACACTTGCGATACGGCTCTAACACACCACCAAATGCATCCTGATGGACACAAACAATTCTAGAATCATAATTATGAACAATACGAAGTGCTAACTACTCAAATACGTGCCCGCGTCAAAATATGACATGCTTAAACCCCCATGTCGGAAGATAACTCCCAAATCAACCCGTATTGCCAAATTTTCGTGATACGGCCTACATGTATCTATTTATGGATACGATACTAGCCTAACACAATAAAAAATATATCAATTTGGTCTAATTGACCTATTAACAAATACATGATGTGCCAATCTCGGAATTCTCCCAAAATTAACCCAAAATACCATATAACTTTCTTCATAGGCCTCCTATGGACCTAATTTTACTTTCTATTGGTAGCCTTAGTACATGAGAGGGTTCATAATGATTAAATTATAGATTTAGAGTCTAATTAGAGAGGAAAAATGGAATTATACCTAGTGGGAGATGGATTCCCAATACAATTCTCCAAACGAGTGTCAAGAGCCTTTAACTTGTGCTCCTTCCTCCTCCTTATAGATCCATGCCTCCTCCTTATTTCAATAGCCTCCAATATGAGTAGAGAAGAAATTAGGAAGAAATTTGGGTAGGGATTGGTGTAGGGATGAAGGAATTTGGAAGAGGAAAATTTTAGATCTAGAATTAAGATAAATGGATGAAGAGAGAGAGTCACTCTCCTCCCCCTCCTATGGCCGGCCTTGCCCCTACTTTAAGTTACTATAAAAAGTCCAAAATACCCCTTAGGGCTTGTCATGAAGGAATTAATTAAGGAAGGAAGGTTCTAATCAATTGATTTAACTAACTAAGTCATCGTCCTAATGAATGGGCTTACTATTGGGCTTGTTTGTTGGGCTCAATCTAACTAGAATTAATGTTGTTCCATGAGTCTAGTTTAATATAGTTAGGTCCACTAACATAAGTCCAAAATCAAATCTAACATCTAAAAATAATTAAATAATATAATAAATAAATATTCAACAAGCACATAAATTATAAAATGACCAAAATACCCTTCCTAGAAAATATGGTAGTAACAACGGGGGCGTCATATTACGCCACTCCATATAGAAGAATCTTTACATCATACCACGGTGGCAGGTTTGGACGTATGAAGATGGGCAACAAGCGGACAACTGTAGTTATAGGCATTGGTGATGTGTACTTGACAATGGAGCTTGGTGAGAAGTTTGTTCTCAAGGATGTACGACATATACCGAGTTTCCGCTACAACATAATTTTTGTAGGAAGGCTGGCGGATGATGGTTGTCACAGTTTATTTGGAAACAAACTTTGGATGCTTACGAAGGGTTCCCAACAGCTGGCTCGAGGAGATTTATGTTCTGTCATATACAGGCTCAAGTCGCTGAGTTGTATAGGCAGGCAACAAATATCAGATGGAGGCTCGAGGGGTATTCGACAGGAGTTGGATCATCAGAAACTTGATGAGGAGGGGCTTTGAGATACTTGGAGGATTTGGTTTGTCGAGACAAAGCTAAGAATGTTGATTAGCCAAAGATTGAGGGTCAGTATGTCGATCCTATGAGAGCTGATCGGTCTCCAGGTGGGGGTTGCTTCAAGGATTCAATTTTGGTGACGGGTGGTTTGCCAAAGCTTTTCGGAGAGACATTGGTTTCAGTAGTTCGAGGCCAGGGAGGAGATCAGGGTTTGCAGCAAACTCAATATAAGGTAGGAGCGTCACCATTCACACAGTTTTTAGGGAGATGTAGGTCATTGTCATTACCCACACCCGGATAACCGGGCAGGAGTACTTGGTTACGTCCAGCCTACGCCGCAGCATCGGTGGTAGAATATTGTCTGGGTCATTTCTAACTATCAAATATCTCAATAATATAATATAGTACCTGTCAATCATCTCAACTCCAAACGGAGGAACAATATGGTATCTCACAAGAATAACTAATCTCAATCACAAAATAAACTAAGAAAGATAAAGCACAAATAGAAAAATAAAGGAAAGAATAAGATATAATCCACAATCTGAAATAATATACAAATTATGAATCTCCATAAATAGTCTAATATATGCCAACACAAATAACTAAATCTCCTCGGGCTCTGCAACTAAGTCTCGGTGCTCCGTCTCTACATTCAGAACAGTCCCTTGAAAAATGCTGGTTGGATTCACAGCTCAGACATAGTCCCAACTTACGCCTGCATTCTCTCTCAATGTGTCCTACCTTATCGCAGTGGTGACAAGTAGGAAGAGGACTGTCCCTATGTGCTGCTCTCTCTGGCATACTCATCTGGGATCGTTTTGTTGAATCCCCATGTGCTGTCCTGGATGGTGCTGAGGTGATGGGCCTCTTCAGATTCGAATCCCTTCTAGTATAAAATGTAGGTGCGACCGATCCAATCAATCTCTGGAGCTCGAACTTCAGTCCGTCAAAGAACTTCTCAACTTTTTCTTCCACTGTCGAAATCAAGGTTGGGGCAAAGCGACTTAGGCGAATAAATTCTGCGTTGTATTCTTCCACTGTCATATTGCCTTGGATAAGGCGGTTGAACTTGTCTCTGAGCTCTGACCGTGCAACTACTGGAATGTACATCTCTTGAAAGAGTCTGGAGAACTCTTTCCATGTGACTCGGTCCTGTCCGAGCCTCCTTTCTTCTGCTAACCACCAGTGATGTGCATTTTCAGTTAACTGCATTCTGACTGCAGTCATCCATTTCTCTCTTGGAAGTTCAGCTGCTTCCAACTGGTGCTGAATGTTCGTGAGCCATTCATGAACTTCTGTTGGCCCCTCTTTACCAAAAAATGTACGAGGCTTGAGATGACAAAAATTGGTGATAGATCCCCTCGCTGATCGCCTCGCTGGTGGATTTGCCTGCTCCAATGCGGATACCAGGCTGGTTCTTAGATACTTTGCCTCCTGGCGATGTGCCTCTTGCTGAATCTGCTGCTGGACTTGCATCATGTGATACATCATCTGGAACATCTGTTGCCCGTCCATGGCTTGTCCGGGCGGGAAAACTGGCATATATGGAGTGAACTATGGTGGAGGTGGGATGTCATCTCTCCGGAACCTTGGATTAGGCTGGCCGGTTTGATCGCTCTGCGATATTTGTCCTCCATTCCCTGGGGTCACTCCGTTTACATAAGTGACCACAGCGTCGTGTGGCATATCCAAGGGAATCTTATCTCCGTTCCTGGGATCCATTACTCTGCAACCAAAAGATAAACCGTAAGAACACACAGAGGAATCAACACAGGATGCAAATCAAGTAATTTATTCGAGTTCGATATAGAGTTCAAAAATGGTTTAAATAATGGATGAGATCCTATAACTTATCCTATCCTTAGGGCAGGCTTGTTCAGTCCCTAAGTTAAAACCGAATAATTTATGGGCCACCACAAAAACCATGTCACGCCCCAGTCGCAAAATGCCGAGGGACTGGACTCGCGGCAATGGCCAGCAACACATACTGATGGACAAACCCAATTTAATGGATCCATCAGGGCATACTTAAGCTGTAAAATCAAGTCTACGACAACATGGCACAACTAATCTCATCCACACAAGATATAAAATATGATCCACAGAATAAATAAGGAATATAAATCATCAGCTAGTCTCAACAAAGTGCTTCGGGGAACAACCCGATAAATATCTGATACAATGGTTCAACAGACCAGAATATAAATGACTGAAATAAATAAATGCTGAGCATGAAATATGGATGCTCAGGAGAAGTCTTCAGCTAACACCTCGTCCTCAGATGGCGATACAGCTCCTGGATCAGCTCCTGCTGCGGTCCCGTATACCTCGGGATAGATCTCGTCCTCAAATCCTGGGGACATAATCCATATCCAGGTCCTCAGGGGACATAGCAAGGTACAAAAAATATTCAAGCCAAAATATAAGCAGTGCAGCAATAATAAGATAAATAGGGTAAGTATGTAACCATCTATGTGAAATACAAGATGAGAGCAACATGAGTACTCAGGCTGAGCCACTACAAGCTCTGTGTCGGGGAGCCGGTAGCGGTAATAACCGGTAGTGGGTCTAGCTCTGCTCTGAGAGTCTACGACCTCTCAATAATAGAAGATATATATATAAAACAGCTTATAGCCTGTGTGTCTCTCCCCACCCAATGTAACCACGCATATCATGACCATAACGTCCCATGTCCATGTCAAGCGGGATCATAGCTAATGCAACAAGTCATAAAGTATCTATAAATATAGTATCTCTGTCAAGTCCTGTATCCTATACAGAATCACCACGAATATCTTGGGAAGATCCTGTCTCATGAATGGTGTCAAGTGTCCTGGGTTATAGTGTACTTGATAAGACAAGTACGAGAATGTAAAGTGTCACGAATGTCCATCTCTAGATGACCGTACCCAACACCGCGTACAGTGTTGGCACCCGACTAATAATCGGACGCTAAGTATGTCATACGGTCCTAGGTTAAGCATGCACAGCAATATAATGAAGAAAAGAAAAATATGTAACAACACTGCAGAGTTTGGCAAGGTACACTTGCCTGGCGTTGGAATACCAACAACTGTCCCTAAATCAGTAGATCCTATGGGTACTCCTCCAAAAGCTATAATAAACAACACCAACCATCTCAGAAGATATCAAATAGCTAGAAACGCCTGTCCTTAAGTCCAATTTGGACACAAGGGCAAAAATGACATTTTCGGGTCAAAACAGGGTCCACATGTGGGCCATTTTGCACCGAAAAGTGTGTCAGGATCAAAGGTCTCCAAATTCTTCAAACTCAGTGTCTACAAGTCAGGAACGATGATACGATCCCAATAGAACTTGCAGAATTGGATTCCGATGAGCCGATCATAAAATCGCCCGTCTAGTGGAGCCTATAGGGCCCACGATACGCGATTTTGTCAACGTTCTCAGAATTGGACCAAACTTGGGTCACAGGACCAGCGTATTGCTACGAGTCCGATGACATAAGTTTTGTCTCGATCCGACGTGTGTACACAAAGTTATAACGTGTTCCAGAATAGGCAGATACGGGACGTTGTCGACGGATACGCGTTGATTTCGGTGTGCAAGCACCTCCGAATTGACTTCTGCAAAATCCCACACGTCCGTATCAATGACGCGCGCATTTCGGTAAAGACCGCTTGCGACCAAGTTGTCCCGTTTGGTGGGGCGTACTCATTTCCGGGGTGAAACATGGGGTTGTTTTTCCTGGTTTTGGATCGCGGTTTGCGATAACCACAGGACGCGATGCACCGAGCGGGTTGCACGGGCACCGAGAGGGGTATACAGTCTACGCGTAGCAACTGACGAAATTGAAAACAGAAATACGAGGAGGGAGAAAACGGTACCTGAACAGGGCTCCGAGAATCTGTGTTTTCACGCGTCCGTGCGTCAACTTGACGCGAACTGTATCCTAGTCGTGTCTGACGTTAACTGTTGTTCGTGTCTGAGGGCGGCCGTGTCCATGCTAGGGCAGCGGACGGCCGATGAGGCGAGTGGGGTGACGCTCGCGGGAGGCGGCGGCAGATATGGGTTCAGCCGCGGGTGGACTCTGGCGTCGGGACGATCGGCTGGGTGGTCGACGGATGGAGCGGGGCTGGGTCGACTCTGAGGCAGAGTCGAGCAGAGGGACGGCGGCGTGGGTCGGTGAGGGAGGCTGCCGTCGGGGTCTGGGCGGACTCGGGGTCAGCGATGGCCTGGTGGCAGCGGCGTAGATGGGGGCCGGTAGTGGAGTTAGGCTGAGCGGGGTGTCATCGGAGTCTGGGCGGACTCGGGGTCGGCTTCGCGGATCCTGAGGCGGCTTTAAATAGCCGCAATAGTAACTCCGGTTACTAGGGTTTCAGCGGGTTTGGGTCCGGGTCGGGTTTGGCTCGGATCCGACCCGACCCAGTAAGCTGGGTTTGGTTCAGCCGGATTGGTTTAGTCTGGTTTGGTTCAGGTTTGGTTCAGGTTTTATATACAATAGTTTTTAGGGCTTTAAACGCGTTTTCGGAGTCCAATAAATTCACAGAAAAATACCCCATATCCGGTTTTCCATTTTACACCATAAAATATTATTTTCATAATATTTTAACATCAAGAAAATGCATTTAAAAATCCTTTGATCACAATCACCTTGGTTCCTTATCCAAAAAAATACCAAAAAATGGGGAAAATTATATTTAAAATTATTCTGAAAAATAGGGTGTTTACAACTTTCACCTGGTGGTACCCTGATCTTAATTCTATTTTTGAAAATACCTTCGCTCCACTAAATTGGTCAAACAAATTATTAATCCGCGGCAACGAGTATTTGTTCTTGATAGTGAGGTTGTTAAGTGCCCTGTAATCGATACAAATACATACCGATCCATCCTTCTTTGGTACAAAAAGTATTGGCGTACCCCATGGTGATGAACTAGAACAGATAAAGCCCTTATCTTGTAACTCATCCCCCTGCTTCTTCAACTTTGCCAGTTTGCTGTTGTTTACTTTATAGACGTGCTGAGATATCAGCTCTGCGCCTGGCACCAAATCTATAGAGAACTCTACATCTCTGTCCGGTGGCAACCCCGGTAACTCCTCTAGAAAGACATTCATGAACTCTGCAATCAACGGATGTGGCAGCTCCTGCTCCTCTACCAAAGCTCCACAGAAATTGCCTTCGCTCTGCCCTGCTGCTCCTCAGACGAACTCAAACTCTGGCTCTTCTGGCATTTGAAATAAAACTCTACCTCTACGATAATCGATACTAGCATGATGTCTCCTCAACCAATCCATCCCAAGTACTATATCGTAACTCGAAAGTGGTATTACGAGTAAACATACGCTCAACTCCCGGCCTCCCAAATAAACCCTCTATTCCTTGCAAACAACACTGACCAGGATAATGCCACCCCTGGTCATGATCTTGCAAGTCCTCGCCAACGGTTCAGACTCAAGATGATGCCTCAAAGCAAAAGATACAGATACAAAACTATGAGAAGCACCAGAATCGAATAAAGTATGAGCTGGAAAGGAATCAAGATAAACTAAACCTGAGATAACATCGCCAACCGGCTCCTCCTCCTCGACAGTTAAGGCAAAAGCTCGCCCATGTCGCTGACCACCTTTTTGCTGCTGATGCTGAGCAAACTGCAGCTGCTGCGATGGTAGAGGTCCTCTCTGCTGTCCCGCTGGTGGTCTAGCGGGGGCTCTTTGTGCCTGACCTCCGCCCTGAACTGGATGAGTTAGGAATTTAGGATAAGCCCTCAACTGATGATCTCCTAATCCGCAGAATAAGCATTGGCCTAGTCTCATCCTGTATGCATCCCATCTGTGTCCTTACTTCTTACAGAAAGTACAAGAAATAGCTGCCCTCTGGATCTGGCACATCTGCTGTACCGGCGCTCTTGTTGGCCCATGATACTGCTACCTCTGATGCTGGTAGTGTCTTTGGTGCTGCTTCTGGAAATAAGGCCTCTTTGTTGGACCTGTGTTGGTATTGGATCCTCCTGTGTCCCTCGGTCTCTTAGAGCCAAGCTCCAAGTCATCCTCTGTTCACTGCGCCTGTCTGAGAATCTCCTCGAAGGTAGTGGTAGGATCTCCATTCGTGTGGGATTTGACCTTCCGGTTCAGTCCCTTCCTGAACTTTCTTGCTCTAATTCTAGGGTTCTGCCCCTCCACGAAGTGACCTAGTCGACAATACTCTGCCACATACTCGTCTACCGACATACCTCCCTAGATGAGGTACTGGAACTGGCTCTCTAAGGATGTCAGAGCCACGTTTAGGAAGAACTTCTCTTTGAAAAGCTCTTTAAAAGCTTCCCAAGTGAGTCCTGGTACTGCAATCCTAGGGTCTGTCCTGAACTATGTCAAAGCAATATCGAATATCATACACCCCGCTACCTCTCTCTATAATATCTCTGGAATTTGTGCCAGCCATATATTCCGCTCGATGTCCTTGATCCAATCATCCACATAAAGGATCCCCTCTATGCCTCTGAAGTCCTTCGGGCCCATTCTCTTAAAGTCTATGATGGTCCCCGGCCTCGGCTGTTGAGGAATAAACTGAGGTGGTCCCATCTGTGGTCGAACTGTGGAAGCTCTCTGAACTACTGTGAGCGCGATCTAGTGAGCATTCTCTACGCTCTGTCGCAAGACCTCTGACTGACGTTGTTATGCCCCCATCATCTACTGAGAGAGCGCAAATAACTGTGTCTAATCGACTGCGGTTGGTGGGGATGGAAGATCCCCGAAAACTGTCTGCGCGGCCCTTGGTACCGGAGGTGGAGGACCTCCGAAAGCTGCTGCAGATACGCCCACCTGGACCGGTGAAGCTGACCTCGTGAATGTAGGTGCTGGACTATTGTCTGAGGGTGCTGCCCTCAAGGGTGATGAAGTGACTGATCGTGCTGTCGCAGCACCTGAGAGCTGGGATTGCGTCTTCGACGGCATCTTGAAGATAGATTAAAATAAGGAATCAATATTGAATATGATACGATATCATCAA